>JAVLUX010000007.1:37197500-37580000 GCA_032164185.1 Moxostoma hubbsi
GGGTTAAGATAAATAAAACAGGGAGAAAAAAAACAAAAACAACTTGACTACATTCTATACCATTTTTAACATCCATTTCCTATGTATGCACATTTTGTGTTATTTTAACAGTATTTTTCTATTTAAGAGATCCAAACTTTTAACCATTTTACCTTAAAAGGCGATTGGAAGCATATTAAAGTCACAACAACTGCAGCAGTGATTTCAGAATGACTTTCTGAATGGTTTCAAGGGGAGCCTTGCACCTATCTTGAGTGGCAGATGGCAGATTGGGATCAAAAATGATTTCATCTCTTTTTTTTTAAAACTGTCTGTAAGCTTGTCTTGATGTATTATTCACACTTGCTGACATTTAATCTGCAATGCTATAATGTAATGATATTACAGCATTTCTGTAAAAAAGAAGTGTTTAAGTTAAACATTGATCCATGCTCATTTCCATTTCAAACCAGCCACTCAGACACCTTGCTGTGATTCAGAGCTACATGTGTGCATGTATGATTCTGTTTCCTCCGTCTCCGCTGAAATTCTCACCTTTTTTTACTGGAAAATATTAACATTTTAAAAACCCAGAATTCTGCTTAAAGGCACAGAATGGATGTATAATGAGCAAGTGTGCAGAGTCAGAGCTTGCCTTAGAGCTTGTTTCACTGACTAAATATCAAACATAAATGTTGGGGACAGAGGAGATACTGTAGAAGATGAAAATAATTACACTATTCATATTTTTATTTATTTATTAAAAGGTTTAGTGTATTATTTCAATGCTACTAGTGACCCTAAATGGAATTGCAAAAATAATGACTGTTTTCAAACAGGCTCCTCCTTCTTCCGTTGGCCAAACGGATAATACCGCCCCAAAACTCACGTCACTGGTTGAGACAATTTTGCTCTGTTGAGCTGGTCATGTTGCAGTGTTTTGATAGCAACAACAAAGTCAAATCAAATGACTTCTTATATTTTTCTCTGCAGATTAACGCCTTAAACTCACACCCCTCACAGTTGTGCTCGTCCAAAGACATTCAGTCTAATTTTCAGTTCAAGCACCACCCTTGTTGTTTCATTGGATATCTTGGCCTCTGAGTGGACTACAAGCTCAATTATTAGTGATTAGTGTCATTAGAAAGCTGAGATCCTCCCCTTTGTGATGATATATAACATGTTATCATTTATAGTCAAAAACATATTTTTCTGATAATTTGTTTAGCATGTTTTTCCTTCTGGATGGCGTATTTTGTTGTCTAAAATATAGCATTAGATTATGCAGCCAAGCAAGCTCACAGACAAGTAAAAAAAAATGGCTCTTTTTATTTATGGATTTTTTTTATGGAGCAGCAATTATTGGAGCATCAGCAAGATGGTTTTATTTGATGACTTACAGAAATCATATTTCCCTTTGTGATTCTTTTGTAATTCTTTCAAACTGTGGTGTTAGGGCAACTAAATTAACTGTACACCTTTCATTTGATATATGACATGTCCATTTAAGTGCTATTTACTTATAAATAAATATTTCTACCCCATTACCTCATTTTCAACTCGAAAAGTAACATACATGCAGAAGTTCAGATTCTAAGCTTTCAAATGATACTTCATATGCCAGACTTATGTATATGGATACTTTAACGTTTTAAGTGTAAACTTTAAGTTGCTGATCCTTAGAGTTAAACAATGTAATGTTAATATGTAATGTTAAACATTACATATTAACTTTAAGAGTATTGTGAGAGCATCAAAATGTATCTTCTTCACTGTGCAGTTCTTGCACAACAGAATGAAAACTGGAGAAAATACCAGCAGTCCTGGCAGAGAACTAATGGTGCACGACGTGCTGCATGCACATTCTCATAAAAATGTTTACCAAGGAATTGACATTAAATGAGTACATCTCTTCATGCCTCACCTCTCACGTTTATTGTAGACACACGAGAGACTGCCAAACAGATCCGTACTAGACAAAAAATACAGTAGATAACGGCAAATATAGAGAGAAAAGGAGCCCCTGCACACAGTAGACTCTTTAGCCTAACAAAGATTCACTCTTCCATTGAGTTAGCTGGAACAAGAGAGAAGGATGAATACTAAATTCAGAGCTAGAGGGAGGAGGAAGACAGAGAGAATACACTGAAGATCATTAAATAATTAATTAATTGAATAATCAAATTAAATGATAACTGAATTCAGCCAGTGGGCAAATTTGAACGTGCACTGGTTAGCATCTCTCGCATCTGTAAACAAACATGTCAACAGTTTGACCCGTTTGGTGTTAGCTATTTTTGATTAAAGTAGTAATCTTTACTTGCTTGAAGGGGTAGCTCACCCAATGAAAGTGAATGGCGACTGAAGCTACTATTCTGCCTAACATCTCCTTTTGTGTCCCACAGAAGAAAGTAAGTCAAACGGGTTTGGAATCCCTTTAAAGCAATAGTTCGCAATAGTGTCATCTCAAACTCTTAGGAATTTCTTTCTTCCACGGAACACAAACAAAGGTATTTTGATGTCTGTTTATCAATACAATGCAAGATAATAGTGACCCAAATGTATCTTCTTTTTCACTATAAATCTTGCCTTTGCAGTCTTTAGGCACGATTATTATTTCTAGATCAATTACACTTCTAAGCCCTGGACGCATGGGCAGAGCGTTAGATGGGGCTAGAAGTATAATTGATCTCCAAAGAGATTGTATATATCAAGATTTACAGTGAAAAAATAGTTATATTTTGGTCTGTTCTCAACCTAAATAGATTGGATTGCTTCAGAAGACATGGACTAAACCACTGGAGTCTAATGGATCACTTTTATGCTGCCTTTATGTGCTTTTTAGAACTTGAAAACGTGGTCACCATTCACTTGCATTGTATGGACAAAAACACTTCATAAATTCATCAAAATGTCTTTGTTTGTGTTTCACGGACGAAAGAAAGTCATACGAGTTTGAGACAACATAAGTGTGAGTAAATGATGAGAGAATTATCATTTTTGGGTAAATATTCCTTTAAGCACTCAGAAGAGGAGTGACAACTGTATTTAACTACAATTTTTACGTGGCAGTATATTGTATCTCCTTTTACATTTTTCTCTTTCTTTAAATGAAGATTGTGTTGTGACAAGTTACAACAACTGAAATAAAGCCACGCAATGGTCCAGATGCTTAAACATCTTTTACAAAGATAAAAATGATTACATCCAGTTTTCAAAAAAATATAATTTGCTCACAACTGTTCTAGGCAGATTTTTTTTTATGCTAAATTCTCAACATTTACATTTTTTTTAAATTCCATTTTCAGTAAGTGATTTTCTTTATTTATTTTTTGTTGACAGTAATTCGTTTTGTTTGATTTAACATGATGGGGAGAATGTCTGTGTTGCAGCATGTCTTGTTTTTCAATCATCCTTTTGAACTATGAGCATGTTAACATGGCAGCAGGCTGTCTATATGCTTGAACAAAGACATGTTACATGATATCCGAGTGAAGGAGACACAGAAAAAGACAAATCCAGGATGTTACAATGCTTTTTCGCTGCTTGAAGCAGTAGTTCATTATTTACTCAACCTTGTGTCATTTTATACCTAAATGCTTTTATGTTTACAGTGTGGTACAGAATGGTTGTATGGTGCTTTTGATCCTTCTTTGAGATTCACAGATGTGATAACTACGAACTGTTGCCTGAAGACTTTTTGAAAAATCACTTTTATTTTCCTTTACGAGGATTTCTTTTTAGGTCACAAACTGGTAATTCCAAGGGTATTATGCTATAAATGTGGTTTATGACGACATTTCTAGTGTCACCAGAATTCATATCACTTAAAAAACATACAAAATGATGTTTTTTTTTAAATGTTAAAATGCAGAATGTTTTTTGTGAGGGTTAGGTTTAGGGGTAAGTTTAGGGGATAGAATATATATAGTTTGTACAGTATAAAAATCATTATATCTATGGAGAGTCCTCATAATGATAGGTAGACCAACATATGTGTGTGTGTGTGTGTGTATTTTAGGGTGTTTCGGCTTGTTCTAGTTCTGTTCTACGTTCCTCTGGGTCTTTTGTTTAGCATCAGGAGCTGTTAAAAGGGATTGAGGATATCTATTGGGACCACACACACAACAGTGTTCCAAAATAAATCAAGATGTGTATTGAAACTAATTATCTGTGGCAATGGTGTGAAGGGATTTATTTGTTTACTCTCTTGTCAATTGTCTTAAAAATAACATTTTGGTATTGCACATAATGCAAAAAGAAAGAAAAAAAAGCTAAAAATGAATAAAAAACCCTGCGAAACTGTTTTGAGACTAAGTAAGATGATGAACGACTAGAATGTCCCAGATTTAATGTGTGTGTGTGCGCATTTCCATGCATAGCTGTCTTGCATGGAGATCACAACATCACCTAATTGCTCTTCCTTCAGCGTGTCTCAAACTGAGACTGTGAATCCATGTGTTTATAAATATGTGTGTGCGTGTACTTATCTGTTTGTGTGCATTTTTATAGCATTCCATTTTCTCTGTTCTATGACTTAAAAAACATACTTAACTGTGCTTTTTTGAAAATTTAAAAATGCAGAAAGTTTTTTGTGAGGTTTAGGGGTAGGGTTAGGTTTAGGGAATAGAATCTATAATTTGTACAGTATTAAAACCATTATGCCTATGGAGAGTCCTCATAAAACATGAAAACTCAACGTGTGTGTGTGTGTGTGTGTGTGTGTGTGTGTGTGTGTGTGCGCATGTTTATGTGATTTACGAGAACAATTTTTTAAGTTACAAACGGGTAATTACAAGGTTATTATGCTATAAATTTGGTTTATGAGGACATTTCTAGTGTCCCCATAATTTAAATCACTTTAAATCACTTTAAATGACGTTTTATTGAAAATGTAAAAATGCAGAAAGTTTATTGTGAGGGTTAGGTTTAGGGGTTGTGTTAGGTTTAGGGGATAGAATATATAGTTTGTACAGTATAAAAGTCATTATGTCTATGGAGAGTCCTCATAATGGTAGGTAGACCAACATGTGTGTATGTGTGTGTGTGTGTTTTAGGGTGCTTTGGCTTGTTCTAGTTCTGTTCTACATTCCTCTGGGACTTTTGTTTAGCATCAGGAGCTGTTAAAAGGATTGAGGATATCTATTAGGACCACACACACAACAAAGTTCCAAAATATTTTTTTTTTCATTAAAAAAATATTTTAATGAAAAAAATAAAAAAAATATCTTCATTACTCTCTTGTCAATTGTCTTAAAATAAAATTTTGGTATCGCACATTATGCAAAAAAAATTAATAATGAAAAGACCCTGTGAAACTGTTTTTAGACTGTAAGCTGATGAATGACTAGAATGTCCCAGATTTTATGTGTGTGTGTCTTCTAGTGTGTGTGTGCGGATTTCCATGCATAGCTGTCATGCATAGAGATCACAACGTCACCGAATTGCTCTTCCTTCAGCGTGTCTCAAACTGAGACTGTGAATCCATGTGTGTTTATAAAGATGTGTGTGTGTGTGTGTGTGTGTGTGTGTATGTACTTACCTGTTTGTGTGGATTGTATAGCATTTTCTCTGTTCCATGACTATATTTAGTGTGTGTTGATGTGTGTTTAATTGTGTATGATTGCAATGTGTTGTGAGTTTTTTACAATCTTTTCCATGCCTGCCTCTGTGCCCCTTGGGTTGACCCCCCCGGAAACCACTGCACAACCATTAAACTGCCATGAATGTAGGGATCTCTATTGGTATTACGGTCCATATCAAAGTCCTATTTGACCATCATTAGTAATTTGCTTATACTTGAGTATCCTGCCAAGGGTATGGTGATAGAATAGTCTAAGCCTCAGACAACAAGCCCACAGACCACCTGTGAAAAGTTATCATGTGGTTTCATAAATATCATAAATGTGGTTTATGAGGACATTTCTAGTGTTCCCATAATTCAAATCGCTTAAAAACATACTATGTTTTAAACTATGTTTTTTTGAAAATGTAAAAATGCAGAAAGTTTTTTTGTGAGGGTTAGGTTTAGGGGTAGGGTTATGGGATAGAATCTATCAAACTACAGTATAAAAATCATTATGCCTATGGAGAGTTCTCATAATGATAGCTGCACCAAAACCTGTGTGTGTGTGTGTGTTTCACATAAATGTTTTTCTGTGTGGTTGCTCATCTCAAAATTTTCATTTGTTTTCTCTGCAAACAAATTATGCCCTACATTTCACCACAGGTTCAATTCAATACAACCTCCATTGATTCACACTGGGGGTTGATAATCAAAGGTGTATGGCATTTTTCTAATGAGAGGTAGAAAAACAAACACTGCCTTCGACAGAAAAGAGAGCAACGCTTCTTGATGTCGCAGACCATATAAGCTTTATATGAAATTCAATCTTTGGTGGGTGTTTAATATTAATATAACAACATCTATTATACCCAATCTCTCTGTGTTTATGTTAATGTTTATGTTATGTAAATGTTACTCAGTGTTAAGAAACGCACATAATCAATTGTAAAATCAAAAATAAAAGCTGTACGACAAGAACAGAGAAAAAAATCCTACCAATCCTGCCAAGAAAAGAACTGGATTACATTCTAGTGTATATGTGTGCGTAATTTATTTCCTAAGATTATTTCAGATGAAGGCATCCTCCTCCAGTTGCTAAAGATATCCACTGATACACAGTCATCCTCCCCCTTTCCCCAGCAGTTCAGTGTCTATACAGGAATTTTGGAAAGATTGCACCATAATCCAGGTTATAAATTTAAACACGACAGGGATTTATTATATTACACAATCTCTACTTTAACAGATTAAGGATCAGATTTCATCACATTGAAGATAAGCGTACGCACTCAAACACACACACATCCCTCCTTCATTACAAATCATAGCTGGAGCAAAGGGAGCAGATGGGAGCCTTTGCCCGGCTCTGATTTTGAAGCTTATGGCTTAGTAAAGCTTCAGCCAAATGACATCACAAAGGAAGCTTGGAATCTTTATTGAAAGTCCCTTATATTACCATCTTGGCAGATAACATGAAAGAGAGTTACTCTCTTGCTCAGCTGTTTACCCTTCTTGCAAGTGCATTCAAGCTATACATTTTTAAAGGAAGAAATCGTAACACAAATAGCCATCTTAAAATTAAACAAAAGTTCAATCATATGTCTTTAGACAGTAGGAATGGTCATTTAATCTTGAGGTAAAACAAAAAAAAAAAAAAGTAATTGTCTGTGCACATGCACATTTGACGGACCAGCCTGAAAAATAACCGTTTTTGCATGCTTTGGGCCAAGAAGAAAATGTATGATACAATTGTTGTCATTGACAGACAGACAGACAGACAGACAGATAGATCGATCGATCGATCGATCGATCGATAGATCGATAGATAGGATATCTGTTAGTCTGATCAGTAAGAAACAATGTATCACACTAAGATAAGAAAAAGACAAAGAAAGAAAGAAATAGTGAAAAGTGAAAGATGGACAGAGGTCGAAAGAAAGAAAGAAAAAAGGAAGATAGATAGACAGACAGACAGAGACAGACAGATAGATTAAGATCTGATCAGTCAGAAACAATGTAGCACACAAAGAAAGAAAGAAAGATTGAAAAAGCAAAAGATGGACAGATAAAGAAAGAAAATAAAGAAGGAAAGAAAAAAGACGGACGGACGGACGGACGGACGGACGGACGGACGGACGGACGGACGGACGGATAGATAGATAGATAGATAGATAGATAGATAGATAGATAAGATCTCTTAGTCTGTTAGTCTGATCAATAAGAAATTATGTAGCACACTAACATAAAAAAGAAAAAAGAAAGTGAAAGAAAGAAAGAAAGAAAAGAAAGAAAGCCCATCTGGAACACAATGGAAACAATACACACAATGCCCATAATAGAGAGTAATACTGGCTAATGACTATTGTCACCATTTGACAGTGGTGACTGAAGAGCTCCCTTCAGTCCATTTACAGACCGCGATCAATTGCCAGGTGAACACTCCGCTTTTCCACATATATTTTAAATGGGGCACTTTGTCACATTGTGCTAAACGGGCTTTGGGAGAAAATATCTTCCACTGCTGTCAATCTGTAAAGTGAAAAGTGTCTGAAACACAATTTTAATCTGATTTGAATTGACCTTGAATTGAGCATTTTTCCTCTATTTTTTTCTCTAGCCCATGTCTAAATACAGTTTTACTGTATATAAACGATTTTTTTCTGCAATGTTAATATCTAATAACGTGGTAAAGCCACATTCACACATTAGTCACAAAAGATGAGCAAAATGAATGAATGAATGAATGAATGAATGAATGTTGCATTTAAATAGCACTTTATCGGGCACTACTCTCAAAGCGCTTTACACAGTGAACTCTCCTCAACCTCCATCAGTGTGTAGCATCCACCTGAATGATGCAACAGTACACTCACCACACACCAGCAATTGGTGATGAGGAGAGAGGAGAGGAGAGTTAAAGCCAATTTTTAGGAGGCAATTGAGAAGGGCCAATGGGGAAATCTGGCCAGTACACTTGGATTGCACCCCTACACTTTTACGATAAGTGCCCTGGAACTTTTAATGACCACAGAGTGTCAGGACATCCGTTTAACATAAGGATGGTACCCTCTTACAGTATAGTGTTCCTATCACTATACTAGGGCATTATGACCCACACAGATTGCCGGGTGAGCACCTCCTGCTGTCCTCCCTAAAACCTCTTCCAGCAGCAACCTTAATTTTCCCCAGGAGGTCTCCCATCCAGGTACTGACCCGGTTCAACTCTGCTTTGTTTTAGTGGGCAACCAGTCTTGAGCCACAGGGTGATATGGCTGCTGTTATGGGCTATTTCTGCTCAGCTAACATATTTGACAAACAATAATTAGAGAATTAGCAAATGGTGATAAAACACAACATATAATATAATGTTACAAAATGTTTAAATGTCAAAATATACATCAGAATATGCTATTTTAATAGGAATATCAGTGGGTTAATTTGCTGCAGTAAGACACGTTCATCATTTTTTTTAGATCATAGCGACTAATACACTACTTAATTTACATAAGCTTTCCCAAAACGTGTAGTTATAATAAAACTAGTGTCATCACTCACTTGCCCTCATCATTTTCTGTCTTGCATGGAACCAAAAATGGAAACAAATAAATACATTTGCACAGTCAGTCAGTGCTGCTTTTTTCTACACTAAAATCGACACTGATTTTTACTGCTAGGCACCAAAAATCACAGAAATACTAAAAGGGGATGTTCACTCTGTATGTGTACTAACACACACACACACACACACACACACACACACACACAGAACCAGACAGTGTCACAAAAGCAGTTGTCTTGAGACTCATTCCTAACAGTTAAAGTTATTTTTAACTTTAACTTGCCATCTAAAAAAATGCAGCGCTCCTGCATGAGAAGCTGACAAATAAGCAAGAATAAGCAAGAAATGTTTACATAGAATAAACTATTGAAAAAGAGTGCAGTTGAAAGCAAAAATGCATGTGAACAGCCCCTAAAAGTAGTCCATTATACTACTAGTGTAGAGCATAAATTGCATGGACTTCTTTTATGTTGTTTTCTATTAAATTATTATGACTGTATATTTATGTTTAGTTTTTTTATATTTTTGAGGAGTGGTTTGGGGTCACTCAAAAATATCTATAAAATAGCATAATATAATTATACTAGTATATTAATAAACTAAATGTAATAATAACATGTTGTTGAGACCACTTCAGTATATTCTGTCATTCAAAAAATGTGATAACGCTTAAAGATTGTGAGGCTTTGATGGAAATGAAGGTGAATTGAGGTGAGAGAACCAATTGAGAATGTCAATACTTTTAGGATGCCCTGCACTGGGTAGTTACAAAGGTAATACTTCAAGATGCAAATTACATTGTTTTTATAAAATGGGCACTAATTCTAAATCATCCTTCTTAAGGCCAATAAAGAAAACAACATTTAATCAGATTAGCTATGACTGATTTAAGTACATATCTTTTATGTGTGGCAATTCGATTCAAAAAGTACCTGGTCTTTGTCTTTGCTGAATATTGTAGATTCAGCCAGGTACTGTATACATTTCCTTTATACATATACAGTATGAACATGTATGAAGTTTGGACAAAATTGACTGATTTAGTTTTTTTTTATGATCTTGAAAAAACCTTTTGATCTTAAGGCTAAGATCTTAAATTGTGCATGCATATACAGGAACATTTACAAATAAATAGCATATATATATAAATTCCATTTGGTCACTGCATAATTTCAGTAACACTTTACAATAAGGTTGTATTCATTAACATTAATTAACGCATTAGGTATCATAAACTTACAATGAACAATGTTTTTTTCAGCATTTACAGCATCTTTGGTAATGTTAATTCAGAATAATGTTCATTGTTGGTTCACAATTAATTTTACAACTTACACATCTGTGACAGGGCGCAGGGTTGGGCCGGGTTGTGATGCTACACACTTGGCCCCTAATCAGGCTAATCAAGCCTCAGAGAGGGATAAATTCCGATTGGAGAATGCAGTGAAACAGGGAGAGAAAATTACAGGCAGCTGTCCAACACCTGTGTGAAAGTTCTTCATTAAACTATTATTTACATTGTCAAGCCGGTTCTCACCTCTTCCTTTCCATGAATCCCTTTAAAACATCTTTTATTTAAAAAAGTTATCAGTATATGTAGAAGTAATAAAAAGCGATGATTAATTAATGCTGTAAAATTATTGTTCATTTATTTTTCATGTGAATAAAAATTGTTAAATAATGATAACAAATACAACCATATTGTGAAATGTTACCATAATTTTCATACTTCCATTTGCTTTCATATATATATATATATATATATATATAGTTAATCTTATACAGTAGCTACTTAGACATATACTAAGTTTCATAGAATTGATGACTTTACTATTATTTTAAAATGTGGAAAATAATAATAAAGGATGAGTAGGTGTGACCAACATGTTAAACCATGTCATTACTTGCCACAATAGTAGGCATACATGCAGGCATATATTTTGAAGATTAAAATATACATAAAATAAAATTATTATAAGTAAATAAATGAATTAATTAGTGTATTCCCTATTAAATGCATAATGATTAACCAGAGCACTTAGTAATAAAGATTATTTGCAGACAACAAATCTTGCACCCATGCAAAATAATCAAAAGCTTATTTCTACCACAACAAACAAAATTTCAGTTTTATATATATATATATATATATATATATATATATATATATATAATTTATATATAATATATATATATATAATTTATTGAGTAAGAACCAAAGAACAGTATGTTAGATAATTTGTGTAAAAATCATGGGTATATTTGTTGTGCGCGGTTGTTGATTGAATCCTGGCCTGAATTGTTGTAAAGCTATATGTCTTCATTCTTCCATGTCAGCTCGCTATAAAAGCTACCGTCCCTAAATCTAGGGCCAGCTTCCCAGTCTCAAAGACTGCTTAAGAGGGAGAAAGTGCCTGCTATATTTAGCCCACCTGGCATGCTTTGAAACATCAAGTATACAGAGAGAGGGGGTGGGGCGGGGGGTGAGAGAGAGAGAGAGAGAGAGAGAGAGAGAGAGAGAGAGAGAGAGAAGATCTTAAGGAGGTAAGGAGGAAGTGAGAGATTGAAAGAAAGCTAGCTTTTGTCACAGGAGTTATTCCACGGATGGATTGTTTTATATTTACAATTTACTCAAGCTCCTTTAGAGTTCTGAGGAAGTTCTTAAGAAAAGAAAATTACCCTGCTGCATTATTCTTCTGTGTGTGCAATAAAATCTGCAGATTGCAAATTAACCAGGCATACTCAATGAATGCCACAAGGGTGACTAATTTTAGAGCTTCAAGCCACTGGACATCTTTCTCAGAGGGTCATTATTACACATTAAAACACCTTTAAACATTTCCAATATCTTCCCAACTATTTTTGGAGAGATCAGCATATTTTAAGAGTATAATTTTGTGTAGTGGGCTAATGCACATAACTGGTAATCTGGAGGTTACTGGTTCGATCCCCACAGCCACCACCATTGTGTTCTTGAGCAAGGCACTTAACTCCAGTTTGCTCTGGGGGGAGTGTCTCTGTAGTAAGTGCACTGTAAGTCGCTTTGGATAAAAGTGTCTGTCAAATGCGTAAATGCTTGGCTGTAGTGCAAAGAGACCTAGCCTTCCATGACAACTTTGTAAGAATTGTTCATCTAAAAATTTTAATTCTGTCATTATTTACTCACCCTAATTCCTTAATCCCCTAGTCACTCCAAACCCATGTCTCCATGGAACACAAAATATTAGTCTGGACAGTGTTTATTAACTATGTGAATAGTAACTAAACTTTTCTGAAAAAAAATAAATAAAAAATTAACACCATAAAACCACAGTAAGTAATCGATACTCATGCAATATATTCCAAGCCTTCTGAAGATCAAATCATATTAATAAAGTGCTTAAATCAAATATGTCGATAATATCAATCCTCAATGTTCTCATAGCTTCTTGTGACCAAAGGTCATGAGGTCATTTGATTACGAGACATGCTTAAAACCACTGAGGTTCAATGTTATCAACATATTTGATTTAAGGATCTTGTTATATGATTTGAGTGAATAACGACTTGAAATTTGTTCGGTCCATCACACAAAGTGATCGTATTGCTTTAAAAGACTTAGAATATAGTGCTTGGAATATATATATATACTACTTGATAATCCTATCGATTAAACAGAGTCACTATTCAGGTGAAAAGGTAGCTGTAAAAACCTGCTGGCCATTATTGCCTGCTGCACCTCTGTCAGTGCTTTCAGTGTGGGGTCATCAGCTGGGAGCCACCCATCATTGATATTTGGCCCCATTACTGTAATTCCAGAACATCTCTTGGCAGGATACACTGGATCCTTTTTCTTTGCCTCTAATTCTTGCCTTCCCATCAAGACTTTATTGCTTTACAGGTCTTGACATACAGACAAGGTTCAATGACTCCCAAACGAAGAAATCTTACCCTATGTCCCAAGACCTCTGGCATGCTAACATCTGCTGCACATACTATGCTATTCCCACCGTGTGGCATATAACCTCCCATGTGACCATAGACACCAACCCGGTGGCTAAGGCTTTGCTAGCCCCACTGACACTGTTAATGCGTGCTAAGTACCCCGGGTTCCATGTGACATACTACCTCACCACACAACACTGCGTGCTAACTTCAATGACCCTAGCTAGCATACTAGAGAGACACCAGCCCTAATATTCATTACCCCGATGTAATTGTACCACACATAATCACAATCATTACAACTGTTACCTTTCTCACTTCTGCACATCCCACTTTAAGTTGTTCCTTCTTAACCACAAGTAAACCATGTAAAAAAAGATTTTGTCCAATGGAAGAAAGACAAAAGAGTTTGGAGCGACAATAGGGTGAATAAATAATGCCATTTCTTTTTTGAGAAATGCAAAGCAGTTTTTTTGAGAAATGTGATTTGTCTCGGCTTTCAACTTTTATCATGAAATTCAAACTTTAAAGTTTAATGCTGTGTGTAGCAGTTCCCATTCAAACAGAGCAGTGCTAAATGCGTTCTCTCTCTCTGATTCATAGCATGGAAAAACATTAATAAACATAAGAGGGTATGTAGAAAGATTCAGTACAACAATTTACTGAAATGTGTAATTTATTGTGCAATCACCTAATCTGTTAATGTTGAAATGATAATAGAGAAAATTAATAAATGACATTGCATGCTTTTCCATGGGTGCTTGGAGCACTCACAGGATCGGTGTCTATGCAAACTGCAAGCAAACACACCATGTGACAATCGCGCACCTAGTCTATTCTCTGCTATCTGCATCGCCATAAAAGTTACTTTTTAAAGTATTAAAATCATTCCATTATTGCAAGCCCTTGCTATGCATATCGCAAGGTATGAACAATTGCAACATTTCAATAAATGTGAAATATAATGCAGCCCTGGTGCAGCCCTAGACCACTAGATTCCCTTTGGTAATATGTGTAAAACCAATAACTGGGTTTTGTAGTTCAATAATATGTGTTTTGTGATATGATAGCATGCTTCCGTGCTGATCTGCCAAATGTTATTTGATTTAATTGGTAAAAGATCGAAATTATTCTTTACACAAATTTTGTTGACTTTTAATATTGTCGAAGAAGATTAAAATAAAACAAATTCAACCTAAGCACAATTTAATTTGAAGAAGGCTAACGCAGTTCACTAAGACATGGTGAATGACAACTGTCAATACTCTTGTCATGTGCATGAGAGTGGACATGTATTATTAAGATTGATCTCTGACCTTTTATGCCCTAAAAGGCTCTTGGCAAAGATCATCAAATCAATAAGAGACAAAGGAATGGGATATCTGTGCACCAAGGCCTTGAGAAACCAATGACTAAGGATCTCTGAAAGAGTGATGTGAACCAGCATAGCTTAGCATTTTAAGTGCACTTCTTTGGCCACTGTAATGCAGCCATGGAAGTATATTTTACAGAGAATGCCTTAATCCCTTGTGATGAGTCAAGTGAAAAAAAAAGAAAATCCATCCAATACAGCAGATAAAGAGATAAAAATGTTGATTATAAAAATACTTAATTCATTGCTAATGGATAAAGAGCCATTTTATCAAATATTTGTATTTTCTGTGTATTTTTATGCTTGTTAAAGAATCACATTGTTAACTTAGCAACATGTTACTGTCAAACTCCACTGAAGTCAATTTACTGAGTTGCTGCCTATGTAGAGCATGCCGAATCAGACACTTATGGGGATTCATTTGAGTTAAGATACCACCAAAAAAGGCATCCCTGCTAAAAAAACCCAGCTAAAGCCAGCTCATCTCTCAGACTGATCTAGTTTGCTGGTTTTACAGGGGTTTTGACTAGATAACTAGCATGACCAACTTCAGATTAAGATGTTTTTCAGCACAGAGCTCACTAGGTTTTGAAAAAGAGCCTACATGTAATGAGAAAAACGTTCAAATGAACAATTTCAAACAGCATGTATAAAAGGTTTGGTCTCATAATATCTGCTAAGCCAGTGATTGAGAAAATCACTAGACTCTAGGCATGTTCATTTTCCTATTGTGGTGTGCCAATACAGATGACTGAGGTAAAAATTCAGGAATGACTACAGGCAACTGGGTTTAGATATCTGTTTGTGGTAGCAGGGGCATGGTCGAGCGTTCGTCCGGAGACAAACCCACAAACACCATCATGCACAAACATTACTCTGAAGAAGTCGACAATGAGTCCAGTTGTCTTAATTAAGAGTTTATAGCCTCCATAACCACGTGGTAGCAAGCCACAGTCTGAATTAGCTAATGACCGATTTCGTTAATGAAGTGGCCATGTGAAGAAGTAAGAGGTTACACCAATTTGGCAGCAGGAATGTGGAAAGTGGAGAATGAGTCCAGTGAAGCATGAACCAGGCAACCCTGAGGAGAAGAGAGCAATGACCACTTGTGAGGCCCAATCGATAGTTGTCTGTGATTAGTCACCTGCTAAATAGTGGCCACCCCGAGGACTTGAGCTTCCCAACACCAGAGAGATGAGCTAGAAAGATTCAGGACCTTGGTGAGATCAGCAAATGTCATCTAGGACCCAATAAGGAACCGTTCCACTTTACTGATTGCTGAAGCCATATGGCAGCTAATAAAATGCTGTTTCCATGAAAAGAGCTTTTGTTAATATGCCGTCAAGGTGGAACCAGAGCTCTTTGAGTTGTGAAATAAGAAATGGCTCCTTTGAGCGAAGTGTTTGCACTCTTAGCATCTTTATTACTGTGAAATCTCTAAGGTCGCAAGGTTATATACGTATATATATTTCTGTTTGTGTATTAAATGAATAAGGAGGACTTTTATGGAAAAAATAAAACGCTGAACTGCTTTCTTATCTCCAACTCTATAATAAATAAGTGATGCTGCCACTGCCATCTGATTGTAAATAAACTGATTTACCCCTTACAATCCAAATAACATCCTAATGAGAGAGAGCAGTCTACTGTCTAACATCTGACATGACTTTGTTACAGTTACGAATCAGATAGTGGAGAAAGGACAGGAAATTATGGGGGAGAAGAAGAGGGAAGAGTCTGAATCTGAATTGTCCCTCCTTGTCTTTAGAAAAAATGAAAAATGTGGGTTGCAGTCAGGGCTGGACTGGGAAGAGAAATCGGCCTGGGAATTTTACATAGCAACTGGGGGGCCCATTCCGCCCATTTTGCGGCCAACCCACCGGCATGCACAGTTCATCCATGATCGGCCCCAAAGTACGCCGGTCCACCAGGAAAATGCCCGGTATGCCAGATTGCCAGTCCAGCCCTGGTTGCAGTAAAGCACATACAATAGAAGTGAATGGAGCCAATCCGTAAACTTTAAAATACATACCATTTTAAAATTAGAGATGTACACAATATGCATGTTAACATGACTTTGGTATGATAAAATCACTTACTTACCTTTTCTGTGTAAGGTCATATCAAATTGTACAACTTTGCTGCTTTGGCGACAATGCTGCAAACACTAAAATGACTGTAAAAACAACAATATAAAAAACTTTACAGCTAAAAATAATAAACAAGTTTGGTAATGCTTTAGATTACAGTCCACAATGTATAGCATAAGTTCATTGAAATTACAGCGTACGATTTTGTAATAATAGTGTACCTATAAATTACTTACGTGTAGGTATAAGGGAACAATATGCAAAGTTTGGTGAATAAAGGGGTAACAACCTGGAAAATTACAAATAATTAATACTGTAAGTATTTTATAACTAAGGTGTAACTATTCTAATATTACGTGGTGTGTATGACTTACTATGCTAAACAACAATCTTACTTTGAGAGCAATTTAGCAAGAACATACACTGCATCTTTTTGTAATAATACATAGGTAATATTATAATCTATCTATCTATCTATCTATCTATCTATCTATCTATCTATCTATCTATCTATCTATCTATATGTTTTTTAAACACGATGTACATAGTGTATTATTACAGGATACATGATGGAGATTACTGAACAACACAACTTGAAATCTAGGGTAATTATTTAATGAGCTTCTGCTATGATTTTATTTAGAATTTTCAATGTAGGCTACATACCTTATGAAAATGTATTGCATACAGTCCCTATCAGCTGCGAGTCACGCCAGCAACCCCCCCCCCCCCCCCCCATTTTATAGCAAAAGTGTAGAGGATTTAGTTAGGTCATGAAGCAATGTAATTATAGGATAAGTGCAACATTTTCGTGCTGTGCAAAGAAATATATATATATATATATATATATATATATATATATATATATATATATATATATATTTTATTTTTATAATTTTTTTTGTGGTAATCAACATTATGCCAAAAAATGCTGTCAATTGAGTTTAACTTGTATTGAACCCGCTATATTCCTTTAATTGTTTAACTGTTCTCAATAATACAGGAGAGATCTGCTCCCACAGAGAGTTCTCACATCTCTTCAACATGAAATAATTTTTCTACATTTATCCTTAATGTTTTCTGCATGACCTTGTCATAGAGAGTTACCGGGAGAACCACATCACCACTGAACCCTTGAGCAAGACAAGGCACCCCAAGGTTACTCCAGGGTACTGCACTACAATTACTGTACTGCAAGTTGCTTGGGATAAAAAGAGGTCATTATAATGGCATGTAACTTAACTAAAATCACATTTAAACTTTATAAACATCATAAGCACTATGCTATTAACTTTGGGAATGTATTGAGAATTAAATAGTTGTCTGGCTGAGACATGGTGCAGTACAGCAAACCCGTTAACCTTTATGCCTTGCTTTAATTAAGAGATGAATGTGCTTTGACGTAAATTCCATTTTGAAAATTGCTTGTCTTATTATTAATGGTCATATTAGGCAGGAGGTGAGTCATAGGCCATGTTTAAGGTCAAATTTTAGGATTAAATCGTGGGGAATCGTGTGTTTAAATATGAATGCTCCCCTGCGGGAGGATTCGTTTTCAGAGTCAGAGGGAGTTTTAATGCTTTCGAAAGAACTTGCATTATTTTCATTCTTTGCTGCTGCCTTGGATAGCTTACATATACAAAACAGCCTATAAATGGCTTACATATAGTTGCCTCTTCTGAAAAAATAAATAAATAAATACTTTAATATAATTTTTAACTGTTCATTATTGATTTGTATTGTATTAACTTAGAGAGCAGAGCTGGTGTTTGCTGCATTATGTACACTAAATTTAAACCATATTTGAAATCAATATTGTCAGAATTGTCAGAACAATGAAATACAGCAGACAATGACTCACCATGTTATAAAAAGAATGTGACTGGTAGCTTGGTGCATTGGACCAACTTCATATTAACTTAGAATGAAATATCAACTACACACCGCATCAAAAATAAAATCCATAACTAAAATGGAAACATATACTATGTCTTTCCAAAACAGAACAGAATATAATGGATAACTGCACACTTGCCCAGGGGATGAATGGCTATAGGAAAACTGGGACTTTTCCTGGTGGGCCGGCCGCAAAACGGCTGAAGAATGCCACAAATGGCACCACGATATGCCTAAGGGGGCTGTGAGCTGCAGAAAAGGAGAGCGAAAATATTTATGAAATATTGCTTTCATCTGTCCTGTAAATTCAGGCCTATCACATGGCATGGCACAGACTGTGGTGTACTGCATTAAAGGCATTTTTTTTCCCAAACATATTTCTATTTTCAGAAATAGTGTAATTGTAATTATCAAAATGCATTTAATTTACACTATGAAATATTTTTTGTCAGCTAACATAAAAATGTGGTTCTTGTGATAACATCTAAATAACTAGTTTTATAGAAGTCAACATTTTATTTAATATGACTAAATCATTCATAAAAATTAGGCTATCATTAGGTTCTAAATGGGTTACATGGTCAGACATGTTGTCGCCTTATTAAGTGTAATCTATGTAAGCTCAATTGCAGGTTTTTTACAGTATCTGAATTGTCCTTTTGTGTCTGATATTCTGTCAAATATCAAAGCAAGATCTTTTGTACATAATGTACCCACTAGTTTTAGGTGCTACTTAGTTAACAATGCTTTTGGGAAATGTGGAATAGAGATTTAAGGTTGTTACAGGCTACTAACATTCTTCTTAGTGGTTATAGAAACCCAGACAAAATAAACACTCATTATTGTATTACATTGTGAAAGCTGACAATTAGTAGAACCACCCATGGCCAGAGGGTTGAACTTGTAGATCCATCATCTAAACAAAAAAAAAAAAAAAAACTAAACTAAACTTATTACCTGTTACACTTATAACCTCATAAACAATCAAATGGAAATTTCCTCTCCTCCTATCCGTTTTAGAAAACAAGGGATTCATTTACATGTTAAGTGGGTCCTTATGATAGGAATAAATACAATATTAATCACGGACATCATCAGAAACGTGCAAATACCAAACCAATCTCGGGAAGAAGAAAAAAAAATACACTGACAGAAATGTACTTTAATTGTGTTTAGCTCTGAATATAACAACCTATAATGGTATTTACTAACATAATGAACTAGGGAACAAATACTTGCAGCAGATCTGTTGCAGTTCATTCAATTTCCATTACAATTCATTCACACTGGGGTAAATTACCACAGCATATTCTAAAATAAAGTATCATATTTACATACGCTGGTGAGAGGTGGTTTGAGTGGTTTTAAATGAGAGTGAATCATGAACCCCAATATGAGAAGCACTGACCTGATGTGCACATTAAATCATGACAGTAATACATGCTGTTATTATTTTCCCTCCCCCATCGCCTGATTACTCTTCCTGCAAAACTGCTTCACGTGCCCTTGGTTGTCTTGACTGAAATGGCTTCTGCTGCTTTATTAGTAAATGTAGATGTAGATTTATCTGCCTAACTAAATACAAAGAAATGAAAACAAATGAAAATGTAACCTGGATTAAAAGCTCCTGCTACCAAATTAGAAATATTCAGATAATATTCTCATATGAATTAACATTTTTACATTGAAATGAAAGTTGATAATCAAATAAAAAGCTATTTAAAAGCACAGAAACCAGAAAGGAACCCTCCAAAAAAAATAAATAAATAAATATTGGTGAAATCTACTATAATATAGATGAAAAAAGTATTTCATCAGACTACTATTTGAATGGTGACAAAAGCATATTTCTCCATGGATATATATATATATATATTTTACCACAAGCATCTACAAGCAGGGGCTAACTTGACCATGTTTACCGGCCAAACCTCAAACACTTAACAGACAATAAATGTAATACTACATTGTTTTATGTTCACATAAAAAATAAATAAATCAAATTATGATAATAATCTGCATAATTACAATAATTGCTGCATAATTATGGCTGATTATTACCAATCCAATTTAAATTCATTAATTCATTATGGCCAGCTGGGCAGCATGTGCAGACATAGAAAACATTCATTTGGGAGAAATAATGGCAATGCAGAGTGATGCAGCAAACAGGGTGTGTCGTGTTGTTTGAAAGGCATTAGCAATGTGATGACTGTTTGATGCAGATCTAACCTGTGTCCAGCTAATATATCAAGACCCATTTGACATGAGCCCCAAATCTTTCATCTGTACTAAGAAGAAACTGCTTCTCTGTTATGTAATCGTGAAGATAACCGAGAAGTATCCTGACTTGCCAACTGTAACCTGGGAAACCAGACGAAATAGCATGCAGAGGGGAAGCTGGGGGAACATATCTGGTTGGTGTTGTACATTCTTAGCTGTGCTGGCCTGTCAGAGAAAGCAAGGGATGATAAGCCCCCAGAAAAATGTTTTCAAAATGTGCGTGACTACCAAAGTGATACATAACTGTTGTTTTAACTAATTTACAATGTGCTTAACTCAGATGCTTCGAATATAAAATACATTTTTGAAAAAACATTGCCTGGTCTGACAAATCTGAATTTCCACTCAGAATTTCTGCTCATGTACACAAATGGCAGGCCCACTGCAGCCTCAGTTTTCTGTTCTTGGCTGACAGAAGTGGAACCCAACGTGATCTTCTGCTGTTGTAGTCCATCTGCCTCAAGGTTCGACAAAGTTGTGCATTCTAAGATGCTATTCTCCTCACTAAAATTGGACAGAGGGGTTTACCATAGCCTTTCTGTCAGCTTGAACCAGTCTAGCCATTCTCCATTGACCTCTCTCATCAACAAGGCATTTTTTCAATACACTCTAGAGACTGTTGTGTGTGAAAATCCCAGGAGATTGGCAGTTACAGAAATATTCAAACCAGCCCGTCTGGCACCAACAATCATGCCACAGTCTAAATCACTGAGATCTAATTTTTCCCCATTCTGATGGTTGATGTGAACATCAACTTAAGATCCTGACCCATATCTGCATGATTTTATAATAATCATGATAATCACATGAATATGTACAGGTGTACCTAATAAAGTGGCCAGTGAATGTATATATCAAACAAAACCTGTTTATTTATATATAGTGCTGAGAAGTAACTGATTACATGTAATACAGATTCAATAATTAGATTACAAAAATCCTGTAATTGTAATTACATTAAATTACATTTTTAAATATTCATAATCAGATTACAGTTATTTTTTATACGGATTATGTGATTACATAAACAGGCAGTACATTTTTCAAAATGAATAGATCCCTCTTATTCTTATTCTTATTAATATTTACATTTTTCATTCTGAATCAGACTACAGCTGATATTCGTGCGATAAGTCTTAAAAACATTTTTCAAAAGGAAGGGGGCAGATGGTCGGGGTGGAATTACACATACAGACCTGATACAAGCCACAAGCCATAATTACACTGAAGATGGAGCGGTGATTCACACATAAATGCTGAAGTGATTACATTAGTGCTTTTGTACTCATCTTAAAAAATTTACATGAATATGCTTTTGTGACCATTTTTGCAACTTTTTTGTGACGTTGATTCACAAATACAATATAACTGGTCCGATCTGTTAACATAGATTGATGGTGTTTGCAATGCCAAAATTGCCAGAGTGAGAATATTTTAAGTGACTTTTATTATTTCACTCAGAAACAGACAAATAGATATAAAACTCACACAAAATCATATCAATTCTCATAATTTGATCCATTAAAGGTGCACTAGTAACATTTTTCTTCTTGGGCTTACACTGACACCTAGCAGCTTGGATGCAGCATCATTTAAAATCAATAGTTTTCAGTTTCAGATGCATTGTAGAAATTTGGTATTCACAGTCAGCCATGATTACTTTAATTTATGAGAGAAAGTGTACAATAACAGCACAGTTACTGAGATTAAGCGAGAAGTATTCGGCTGGTCATGTGATTCTGACATGGCAGCCCCCATGTACGGACCCTCTCCATGTAGAATAAAACAGCTATTATAAGGTTCCTGATATGACTGAAGTCTTCATTTTAATCTGAGTGGTCATGATTTCCTATATACTGTATATTGCAAAATTACAATTCATGCCTTTTGAAGTAAAACAATTTTAATGAGGAGTAGGAGGAGGAGTAGCAATTTTAAACTTAAGTTTTTTTTTAAAATTATTTTTACATTTAAACAAAATTGTCAAAATGGTTCAAGCTTATCCTACACAAAAGCATGTGACATCAAATAAAAAAGAATTAGGTCAGACCTAATCCAAAAGTAATCTAAAAGAAATGAAATTAGATTATCTTAAAAATATGATCCAAGAGATTGTTACTAACTACATTTTTAGTCATATAATTTGTAATCATTACCAGATTACTACTAAGAAGTAATCTACCCAGCACTGTTTATATCAATCTCTCCAGAAACAAAGGACCAAAACTGAGTCACAGTGTTGTAGCAGTACATTGAGAGATATGCATAGGGTTGTTGACTCACATGCACAAACACAGACATAACTGTGTACAAATATAGACATAGACATAAAATAAGAAAGAGCGAGCAAACATACGGTAATTTAGAGATACACTATATTCGGAGGCATCTAAACTTATGGCATACATAATTTGGCACTGTGCTAATGTTAGAAACATTAATGAAAGTAAATCAGAGGAGTAAGATATACAACAAACATTCTGTATGGGCTTGTAATGATATCGCTCACAAACAGGCCCAAGAGCAGAGGAACAGTTCAAAGGATTTATTAACAGCAATAATGAGCAGTCACTGGGTTGAGGAAGAGATTCATAGAATCCTCCATTGAAGCTCAGTGAGGTGCAAAAAAATGCCCAGCAGAGACGAGGTATCCTCCGTGGATGACCAGCTGACATGCAGAAAAACTGGAAGGCAACCTCACACCCAACACGTGGGCAACAAACAGATACACGAGACAGGACCAACTAGGCAGAGAGAGTGTGGTTCGTATTCAGCATCAAACAACAATGTTCAAAAAAGTCTAGGTTATGGATGTAACCTCCATTCCCTGATGGATGGAACGAGACGCTGTGTCAAAGAAGCGACACTAGGGGTCTCTCTTGAGAGCCTTTTGCATCTCTGATCTATGAGAAAAGGCCAATGAGAAATTGGCAGAAAGAATTTGCTTGTCCCGCCCCCGGACATACGGGTATAAAGGAAGGTAAATGCATCTGTTTCATTCAGGATTTTTCTGAGGAGCCGACAATGAGGTTCGGCCGCAACAGTGGCTCGGTTCAGCGACGTGGCCAGGAGGACACAACGTCTCATTCCCTCCATCAGGGAACAGAGGTTACATCCATAACCTAGACATTCCCTGTCTGTCGCTCATTTCAAATTTGTGTTGAAGAAGCGACACTAGGGGTCCAATTTAAATCACGCCATGCACTGAGCTGTGTACGTGTACTGCTGACACAGGAGCGGGCAGGTATTTTACGTGCCAAAGCAACTGGCTGTGTCAGGGTGCACGTACCCTTCCCCAACGGCCCATAAAATCATCAAAGCCTTCTGGTTCTTTAACCCCGACAGGGGGGAACAAGGTGACGTGCCAAGCATGGGGCCATCTTAACGCTATCATACGTTTCGGGGAAGGTGCCTCTGGCAAGTGCCCACGAGGACGCAACACTTCTTGTCGAGTGTGATCGGCTCCGCTAAAGGGGGGGCAAGGCCTGGGTGTGATGGGCCAATGTAATGGCGTCAACTACCCAGTGGGAAAGCCTCTGTTTGGGGACAGCGTTCCCTTTCCGCTGTCCACCAAAGCAGACAAAGAGCTGCTCAGAACATCTAAAGCTCTGCGTTCGGTCCAAATGGATACGCAAAGCACGTACCAGACACAGCAATGATGGGGCTGGGCCTGCCTCCTCCCTGGGCAGTTTCGCTTGCAGGTTCTTTACCTGGTCCCTGAAGGGAGTTGTAGGAACCTTGGGCACGTAGCCGGTCGCGATCTTAGGAACACCTGAGTGTCTGCCGGACCGAACTCCAGGCAGGTGTCACTGACAGAGAACGCTTACAGGTCCCCGACCCTCTGATGGAGGCAAGCGCGATCAGGAGGGCCGTCTTCAGAGAGGGCCTTCAATTTGACTGATTTTAACGGCTTGATGGGGGGTCTCTGAAGACCCGAGAGGATCACTGAGAGATCCCAGGAGGGGAACTGGCTTGGCCATGAGGTATTCAACCTCTGGGCGCCTCTTTAGGAACCTGATAATTAAGTCGTGCTTACCCAAAGACTTGCGGTCTACTGCGTCGTGGTGGGCCGCGATAGCAGCTACATACACCTTCAAGGTGGAGGGGGACATCCTCCCCACCAACCTCTCCTGCAGGGAAGAGAGCACTGACCCAGCTGAGCACCTCTGTGGGTCTTCAGCCCGGGAAGAACACCAATTTGTGAACAAGCACCACTTCAGGGCGTAAAGTTGCCTAGTTGAGGTAGCTCTGGCTTGGTTGATCATGTCTATGACAGCAGGTGGTAGGCCAGACATGAAGGTTCCAGGGGTCTGGGTGCGGATGCCAGAGGGTGCCTCGTCCCTGAGAAGGAAGGTCCTTCCTCAGGGGAATTCACCAGGGAGGGGCTGTCTCGAGGATCATGAGATCTGAGAATTAAGTATGAGAGGGCCAATATTGGCCCACTATAGTGACTTGTTCCTCGTCCTCCCTGACCTTGCACAGCACCTGTGCAAGAAGGCTCACTGGGGGAAATGCGTACTTGCGCAGCCCCATGGGCCAGCTGTGTGCCAGCGTTTCTGTCCCGAGGGGAGCCTCCATTTGGGCGTTACAGAGCGGGCAGTAGGAGGTCTCTTGGGAGGCGAACAGGTCTACCGGCTGGACCAACTGGGGGTAAAGCCTCCACTCTCTGCTAGGCAAGCGTTGTCGTGATAGCGCATCCGCCACCACATTGAGGTTGCCCGGGATGTGAGTGGCACGCAGTGACTTGAGTCCAAAAGGAGGAGACGACGGGCGAGTTGTGACGTGGCAGAAGCGTACGCCGCCTTGGTGATTTATGTACACTACCGTGGTGGTGCTGTCTGATCGGATCAAGACGTGTTTCTCTGAATTAGCGTGTTTGCCCTGTTTTTCCGCAGGGCAAAAAATACAGCCAACAACTCTAGGCAATTGATGTGCCAGCGCAGCGGGTCCCCTTTCCAACGGCCCACGGCTGCGTGCCCATTGCACATGGCGCCCCAACCCAATTTGAAGGTGTCAGTAGTGACCAGGACACATTGGGACACCTGCTGCAAGGGGACTCCTGTCCGCAGAAAGCAGAGGTCTGTCCAGGGTTTGAATGTTTGGCAGCAGGCAGGGGTGATGATCACACGGTGTGTGCCACGGCGCCACGCTCATCTCGGGACACAAGTCTGGAGCCAGTGCTGAAGCGGTCTCATATGCATCAACCCCACAGGCGCGACCACCGCGGAGGATGCCATATGCCCCAGGAGCTTCTGGAAAAGTTTTAAAGGGACAGCTGTGCCCGGCCTGAAGGCGGCGAGGTATTTCAGCACTGACTGCACGCTCGTTGGTGAGGCGCGCTGACATTGAGACTGAGTCTAACTCCATGCCAAGAAAAGAGATGCTCCTGGGCTTCACAGCGGAGCAGAGCAGGTAATGTCTGTCGGGAGGCAAAAGCGCGTCCCGAGGCTCTGGTGCTGAGAGAAGTCTCGAAGCACTTACCTCCTGGCAGGGGGGCGGGTTAGTGACTGAGGAGGATGTCCCATGGAGGCATCCTCTAGACTCTTCTAGAAATTTTAAATAATCTTAAGTCATTTCATGGCCCCTTGGAAATTTGTGAGGACTGGCTAAGAACCACTGTACATTACCACAGTGGTTCTTAGCCAGTCCTCACAAACTTCTAAGGGGCCATGAAATGACTTAAGATTATTTAAAATAAGTCAAGAAACTAATATAATACCAGAAACTCCACCGGCTACCGTTCCTTGCACATATGAACCACGTATCTCCTTATTTTTCACAATCCGATACGTGGTTCATATGTGCAAGGAACGGTAGCCGGTGGAGTTTCTGGTGACTTCCTAGGGAAAGATGGTGCCCCCGTAGGGAGTAATGAGATGCTGAGAACCTTCATTACCCATGACTTAATATAATTTGCATTTCTTTGATTATTTGTCTTCTTTATCTTATATATATATATATATATATATATATATATATATATATATATATATATATATATATATATATATGTATTTTTATTGACTTTATTTCAATTATGTATTTTTTTAATTCACCTGTAATTCTTCATGACTGTAATGTTGTACACATTATTAAACATTTAACCTTCTGCTTTTTAACAAAAATATCTACTGTTTTAGCACAATGTGTGGACTTTCTGTTTTCGTACAAATTCATACGAGTGCAGTCAAATGATATCATACAAATTTAGCCAAATTTCCTATGAATTCTTATGATTTCGCCGTGAGAGCGTGTAGCACATTCTCAAGAGCAAAGTATGGATGTGGATTTATTGATGTGGATGAGTTTATTGGGAGAAATTTTAAATTGGGAGTACAGCAGGAGGAGGGGTGAAAAAATGGGAGAAATCCATTAAAATCGTGAGTATTGACAGGTATGGTCATAATTGCAAAATCAAACCTTTCAGAATAATAAATGTCGCCTCCACTTTGTATCTGGTTCCAGATCATCCTGTCTGGTTATGTTGCAGTAATGACCAACTGACTGTAAACTATCCCTTACATAATTCCTAAAGCAATAGAAACAAGAAAAGTCAAGTTTTTCAGCAGCACAGACATTGTTTCTGATCACTGAACTGGGCAATCTAGTGAGACAAAGATCTCAAATCTACTGGTATTCACAAGCACTAGTAGGTATTTCTGCACATTACTCCCTAATGAGTATAATCCATAACACAGAGAGAGGAGATCAGCATTATTAATACAGCTCCCTCTCAGCTCACCGCTGCAGAGTAATTCTTATAATCCGACTCACAAGAGGCCAGACAAGGACCTGCCTAATCTGCCTGACATTAGCACAGAAAGGAATGAGTTAATTCATCTTTGTTATGTACAGGGATTCTGACTGTTTCCTTCCATTTCTCCGTAAAGCTCATCAAAGCACTGGCACTTTTACCAAAATCTTCGGTTCACACCCTTTAGGAAGCATAGAAATGAATAAATAGTCATTATTTACTCAGCCTAAGGTCATTCCAGAAGGAGAATTTTAAGAATCCTCACATAGCCTTTTCTGTAGATCTACTGTCAAGATTCAAAAGGGACAAATACGCACTAAAAGCACATAAAAGTTCTCTCAGATACTATATTCCAAGTCTCTTGAAGCCATAATATTGCATTTTTTGAGTGATGAACAGACTGAAAGTCATTGTTTTTTACTAATAATCATCTACTCAACTCATCAAATCAAATATGGTGCCAATGGCACAGTAAGGGGCCCTTCATATCAAATGCGTATTTATGCTAGAAAAAAGATAGATGCCGGTGTTTTTTAACTGTTGAAGTTCTTTTAAACTTGACAAGGCATCACAAAAAGTGCGAAACACTTACCCCCCAGACTAGGTGTCAGTCTAGTGAAGGTTTACTTAGAAAAAATCATTCAAAGAAAAATTACATGGACAGAAGCAAACACGTGTTCAGTGTGAACAGTGTGACCCTAACTCGAATGCACAAGCAACCTGTTTATTCACAATCTCAATGTCCTGACTATGTGAGGTTCTGAAACCTGCTACCTGAAATCACGTAGATTTAGGATGGAACTTTCAGAAATTAGGAAAGGTTGTGACCAAAATTTCGGCAATTTTCCACAAACAACTTGGAGGAATGCTCCACAAATTATTTCAATGCGCAGTGAATGTCTCTTCACATTCGGCTTACCAAAGATTAAACAAGATTTTACTAATAAATTCTTGTCTGACAAAGATGATTATTGTATACAGACCTGTGAAACATTCTTCAAAATATTTCAGAAGTATGGTGTGTGCCAGTTATTTTCTGTTTCGAGTTAGAACTTATGATGACCAATTCCTGAGTAAATTACTTATTTTGAATAGGTTCTTCCAATGAATTAGTCAAACAGGTTAGGACAATGACCCGAACCAGTTTGCGGATCATTAAACAGCTCACTCACAGGCTGAATTGTTTGGTGATGTTTTTTTCTCCTCAAAACAGTAATGGAAGACTTTAAACAGATAATTAAAATAGTGCTTGGATGAAGGGGATATTTACATAAAACAATAATAATAGAAAACATAACCTACGAATTAATCCTTTCGATTGCCAGGTGGGAAGAAGGTGTTTATGAAGTTCAACTCCTGCACATGCAGCTTGGGAAATAACTTACTCGCAGGTAAAGAAAATTAACAACCAAAAGAGTAACACCATATTAACAGTATTGGAAGCACTTAAAGGTGCATTAACCAATTTTAGCCATTCTAACTTCCACAAGACTGAGACATTGACTAAGCCTCTCCCCCTCTTTCCAAAACCCTGCACATTAAAAATAGCGTTAAAGAATTAGTTCACCCAAAAATAAAAATTTGCTGATAATTTACTCTCCCTCAGGCCATGCAAGATGACTTTGACTTTCTTTCTTCATCTGAACAATATTTAAGATTTTTTAGGAAGTATTCCAGGTTTTTAGCTTCATCCAATGCAGGTGAATGGATACCAATATTTTCCACTCCAAAAAGCACACTTAGTCAGCATCAAAGTAATCCACACGACTCCAGCTAATCAAGTCATTTCTTCTGAAGTGAATCGATAAGTTTGGGTGAGAAACAAATAGCTAATTAAAACTTAATTAACTTTATTTGCTTCCTGTAAACACTCAATGCCTCCATTTGCTGTCACGTGACGTCATCATGTTGGTGCGTTCATGCGAGAATCCAGAGGTCTGAGGGTAAATTATCAGCAAAGATTATTTTTTTTTGGGTGAACTATTCCTTTAAGACCGACAATAAGCACAAGAGGAGCAGTAGTGCATGCTTCCACGGTTGTCAAACACAACAGTAGCAAAATTGTGTTCTCAGCTGACAACTACTATGAATCTGAGTGACATTAAGCCTCAACGATCCGCTTCAACTACAGCACTATGAGAACACACAAAATGATTGACAGGCAGAAAGCATCAACGACCGTAGCCAGAGGACACATTTTTGTTTGCTGATTTTAGAATCTAGTGCTGTCACAGAGGATGGTGAGATCTCAGGACAATTATTTCAGTGATATCAGGGAGTAGCGATTCTTCATACGATTACATAACAAAAACGTTTACAGTACCTTTAAAGTACCAAAAAGTACCATGGAAGTACCTTTGAATATCATACAAATACCATGGTATGAATACAGTAATCTTTCAACTCCTGCACATTTCCGTCTGATGCCACCACCGTACCATGGCAGATGGCAGCTTATTTGTGTTCTTGAATCGTAATTTTGAGTCAGAGTCAGTTAGTTTGTTGTTGTTGGTTGCTTTGTCAGAAACTTCTTGTTGTGTCTTCTGCTGAGGCTGAAAGAAGACATCTTTGACAGTGTTGATCTTAGAGAACTCTGTCAACAGTTTGCTGTTGTTAAGGACAGGAGAAAAACATTTGTTTGGGTATTTCTTTAAATAAGAATGCCTAAAATAACCTACTTGTTTGACTGAGCTCTGTGTGTGGTGACAGACCATTACAATAGGAATCATGTGAAGTCATGCATAGTTTGGCATTTTATTTCACTTTAATGGCAGCATAACTTGCCATGTACTTTAAATAGAATAAATTATTAGGTGGCTACTTCAATGAGAATGTGAATCTTTCTCACAAGGTGTTGCTGTACTTCCCCAATGCTTTACTGATACCTTTTCGTCTAGAAGTGTAGAAATCTAAAACAAGATAATGTAGGTCAGCAGTCATATTTACTATGGTAAGGCAGAGACATGTATAGGAAATGAGACTTAGGAATAAAGTTATTTTGCCTGTATCACCAGACTTATTTCTATGCAATTGTACTTTCTTAACACTAACATTATCAATATAATGATTTTATATATAATTAAAATTTGATACTAAAATGGATATAGTTTGGCTATTTTAAGTCAAATTTGCAGAATTACAATTTGATTGGCTTGTTAGATCAGAATGATGGACAAAATTATTGAAAAGAGGAAATGGTATACAAAATATGTACTTTTGTACTTTGAAGGTCTAAATAAAATTGTAAGGAGAAAATGTGCCATGCAGAGCCTCATTGTTCTTTTCAGGGAAATCAACATATGAATGGCTCACTGTGGCACACAGGTGGACACACTTACTTAATGATGTTTTTGTCTATTAAGTTGGGCTGGAGAACTTTTTTAACATTGAATAAATACAGTGCATGTAACATCACATTTAAAGAGAAAGTTGAAAATCCATCCATCCCGGATGAGCATGACTTTCTTTTTAGAAGAATATCTCAACTCTATTGGTCTATTCAATGCAAGTGAAAGGTGAAGCTCCAAAAAGTACATAAAGGCAGCATAAAAGTAATCCATAAAGGATTTTTTATGCATAACAGCGTAAACAACTTAAAAAACTCATTTTTGGTCATACAAATAAGTGTAAGACATCATTAGAAACTATAAAGGATCTACACTTATTTGTGTACACTCACAATGACAACAAAACCTTGTGCTTTTGTAAAATAAAGGAAATATATAGGGTGCACTTTCAGCCGTCTCTGTCTCCGTGAGCATATTTCTGAAACACGTCACAAAAATGAACTGAAACTCTGCAAATACTTGAAGCATATGTCTAAAGAAAGCTTAAAATGTCTACTTTTAAATAAAACAATACAAATTTATAACAAATATTCCCCTGCAATGTAATTTGTATGAAACATAACGATGTACAGTTTTTCCTGGCTCAGCTAATTATCCCTAATGTGATCACACCCACATGCATAGTGTGTACAGTAATGTGCTGAGACGATCAATGCAAATGGTAAATGCCCCCGAGGCAAGTTTTATATATATACAGTGCATCCGGAAAGTATTCACAGTGCTTCACTTTTTCCACATTTTGTTAAGTTAAAGCCTTATTCCAAAATGGATTAAATTCATTATTTTCCTCAAAATTCAACAAACAATACCCCATAATGACAACATGAAAGACATTTTTTGAAATCTTTGAAAATGTATTAAAAATTAAAAACAAAACTAAAAATCACAATTCACAAGTATTCACAGCCTTTGCTCAATACTTTGTTGAAGCACCTTTGGCACCAATTACAGCCTCAAGTCTTTTGGTGTATGATGCTACAAGCTTGGCACACCTATATTTGGGCAGTTTCTCACATTCTTCTTTGCAGGACCTCTCAAGCTCCATCAGGTTGGATGGGAAGCGTCGGTGCACAGCCATTTTCAGATCTCTCCAGAGATGTTCAATCAGGTTCAAGTCTGGGCACTGGCTGGGCCACTCAAGGGCATTCACAGAGTTGTCCCATAGCCACTCCTTTGTTATCTTGGCTGTGTGCTTAGGGTCGTTGTCCTGTTGGAAGATGAACCTTCGCCCCAGTCTGAGGTCCAGAGTGCTCTGGAGCAGGTTTTCATCAAGGATGTCTCTGTACATTGCTGCATTCATCTTTCCCTCGATCCTGACTAGTCTCCCAGTTCCTGCTGCTGAAAAACTTCCCCACAGCATGATGCTACCACCACCATGCTTCACTGTAGGGTTCAATCTTTGTTTCATCAGACCAGAGAATTTTGTTTCTCATGGTCTGAGTGTCCTTCGGGTGCCTTTTGGCAAACTCCAGGTGGGCTGTCATGTGCCTTTTACTGAGGAGTGTAAACTCTACCATACATGCCTGATTGGTGGAGTGCTGCAGAGATGGTTGTTCTTCTGGAAGATTCTCCTCTCTCCACAGAAATGCTGGAGCTCTGTCAGAGTGACCATCAGTTTCTTGGTCACCTCCCTGACTAAGGCCCTTCTCCCCGATCGCTCAGTTTGGCCAGGCGGCCAGCTCTAGGAAGAGTGGTGCTTCCAAACTTCTTCCATTTACGGATGATGTCAACCTATGAGTAGAAAGTTCAAAATAACAACATTTATTTGAAATAGAAAGCTTTTGTGACATTATACTGTACACTACCATTCAAACGTTTGGGGTCAGAACGGTTTTTTTTTTGTTTGTTTGTTTTTTGGAAAGAAATTAATACTTTTATTCAGCAAGGATGCATTATATTGATCCAAAGTGACAGTACAGACATTTATAATGTTACAGAAGCTTTCTATTTCAGATAAATGCTGTTATTTTAACTTTCTATTCATCAAAGCATTCTGAATTTTTTTATATATACTGTGTAAATGCTCTATATCAGATATTACATTTTATTCTGTTCCCAGGGGAGTGGTCTTTGTCTCCTCAGATGTGAATCACATCAATATTCATGAACATTTGTTCATTCACCTCCTCGCATATGGTCTTTCTAACACTAAAAGTGTCTTACAAAAGTTAAATGACTATATTGTTTTGTATGAATGAGTGATCAGGATGGTTTTCACATTTTGTAGCAAAAACTCTAGGCTAAAAGACCCAGTTCTCAAAAGTCATGTGAACAAATGTTTAGTATGTGTTATATGGCCTTATTTCAGTGACTTAATTTTTTTGTTTCTTCAAAAAACATGCATAAACATTATTTTCTCAAAAATACAAACATGTACATACACATGTTACTCACATATTATTGTAGCCCAGTTTGTGCTGAATACAGTGCTATCAAGCTTAAGTCATTAATATAGTTTTAAGCAATTGAAAAAAAAGCATGAATGTAAAGGCATGTACAAACTTCTAAAGGGCCCCAAAACACCCTCAGACCCCAGAGACCTTCAAAGTTCTGGCCATTGAATACACCTACAGAGCTGAGATATTTTTTCAAAAAATCTTTGTTAGTGTTCTGCAGAAGAAGAAAGTCATGCACATCTGGGATGGCATGAGGGTGAGTAAACGATGAAGGAATTTTCATATTGTATGTTTTTTGTGTGTTGGAAAAGGCTTTGAAATACTGACTTTCCTTTGATATTACATAAGTCCAGTGCTTCATTCAGAGAGAATAAAAGCACTCATTTGGAATGCAATCAAAATGAAATAATAATAATAATGTTTTTTATACAAAGTAATGGATCTATACCATTTCTTATTTTTGTTGCAATAGCTTAACAATCTTATCTTACAGCTAACATAGTTTGACCCATCAAACCCCTTGATCACAGTAATATGGTCACAGTGTAAACTGAAAGAGGCACTTCGACCATCAACTGCATTCAGTATCCTTTTCCTGATAATTTGATGTTTAAATGCTATTCATTTTTCTCCTTTTTTTCCAGTTGAAGCCTTTGCGGAATGAGATTTGATGCAGAACCTTTTAACGGATACTCCTGCTTAGATTCCTGCCTTATCTTTGACAGACAGTTTCTGAGACTTCACCCAAACACTACAACACTTGCATTCAATACATCAAAAGCTTTTTGGATTTTATGCTGGCAACTTTATGGATGAATCCTCTCCTGTGTGTGAAAGAAGCTAATCAAGTTTTGGACTGATCGCACATTGCCTTCACATTGGGACTATACAGTATACTGTACATACTAGAATAAAAAGAATAGTGAGGCTTTTGATGTTCAGTAAAGTTGACTCTGTGTGATCTCACCAAGCAAAAAATAAATAAATAATGCTGAATTTATCAATACACTATTAGTCCATTTTGTACTGATGTCCAGTTCGTGAATGAATCGTTCATTTGAACCACTTCTTTTTAGTGAACAAATTGAGCTAGTTCACCAGATTGGACTGAAACATTTTAAACAATTTGTGTCTCGAGTCAGCACTGATCCACAAGTTACCAAATATTAACCTGTCTCTTGGATATGCCTGATGAGGCATGATGAGCCGATAACAGGGAGTAATATGATCCTAGACTGATCCGGACTGAACGCTCAGGACACAACAGTTCTCGAGTCAACAGCACACTGAACTGAGAATCGCCTCTTTCTGAGGTGTCTGATGTACTGTACTGTACTATGTACTGTTACATCATCTTCAACAGCGAAGAACTTAGGTGTTATATTTGATACCAATCTGTCCTGTGAAAATCAAATTACCAATGTTTGTAGATGAGCATTCTTCCACCTAAGAAATATTGCTAAATTACGGCACATGCTCTCTGTTGCTGATGCCAAAAAACTAATTCATGCGTTCATGACCTCAAGACTAGATTATTATAATGCATTACTCGGAGGATGTCCAGCAATATCAATAAATAAACTTTAATTGGTTCAAAATGCAGCAGCCAGAGTCCTAAAGAAAACCAAGAAATATGATCACATTAGCCTTATTTTATCATCGTTACATTGGCTTCCTGTTAAATTCTGTGTTCATTTTAAAATTCTGTTAACTACGTACAAAGCTTTGAATGGTCTAGCTCCGCAGTACTTAAGTGACCTTCTACCACTCTATATTCCATCAAGTTCATTACGATTGCAAAATTCTGACCTGTTAATAGTTCCTAGAATATTAAAATCCAAAAAAGGTGGTAGATCCTTTTCATATATGGCTCCTAAACTATGGAATAGTCTCCCTAACACTCTTCGAGATACAGACGCACTCCCTTAGTTTAAGTCTAGACTAAAGACTCATCTATTTAGCCAGGCATACACCTAATTTATCCTCCAACACACAATTAGGCTGCTTTAGTTTAGTCTGCCGGAACCAGAAACACTGATCATGATTTATAACTCTGCAATAAATTGAATGGCGTTTATGCTTATATTATTTTATTTGTTTCCCTGTTTCAACCTCGGGACTCCTATACTGAGGTCACCAGAACAGGCTGGATCAGCACCATTCCTGCTTTGTGTTGGACTCCGTGTCGCTGAATGATGATGACTAAATGAAGCCGGTGCCAGCCAAACATCACTTCAGTCTATTATGATGGACTTCAGTGGATGAACTGATGCCAACTCCAACCATAAGACAAGGTATACTTCATATGCCATTGTCTGAACCTTGGATTTAGGATGGACCACACCGAATCTCACCGAAATTACCAGCCAGGTTGAACTGTGATCTACCTCACTGATCTCTGCCTGCATCACCTCGGTCTATTGATGGACTACACTCTTGAAATGGAATACATAGACTAACAATGGCCAACAAATCAGCCAATTAACAAGGACAATTGCATCTATGTGAACTTCTGCAGTTAATCCAGGATGGACTTCAAAGACATTAGTCATTAATTTTACAGTTAAAAAAAAAATCGATGTTTAAACACTGACCCTTAACACTTACTTAGTTTAATAATTTTAAATCATGACTTGAACTATACACAAGTAATATTTACATTAAATTCATGATGTTAGCCAGAGGTGAACCGGCCCCTACAGTGAGTCTGGTTTCTCCCAAAGTTATTTTTCTCTTATCTTATGGAGTTTTGTGTTCCTTGCCACAGTCGCCTTCAGCTTGCTCACTGGGGTTATTAATAGAGTTATTATTTATTTACTTATTTTTAAACACGATTAACAATCGTATTTTATCTAATTACACAATGATGGTTCATCGACATTGTAGATATAACAGTTTTATCTTCTATTAATGCCTGATCTTCTGTAAAGCTGCTTTGAAATGATGTTTGTTGTGAAAGGCACTATTCAAATAAAATTGACTTGACTACTGAGAACAGATGAGCTGCTGACATTAAGCATGTGTGGGATTAAGGGGCACAATGTATGTTTCAGGTGTTTTTTGCTGAACAACAGAGAGTGTAACAAATAAAACATACTGGAAATATGTTTATGACTTGATTATATTACTGTTTTATCAATGTATGAGGATGATCCATTCTACAGATCTCGAGTCAACAGTACATTGAGTCGTTCGCAGTAGTTCTGAAGTCAGCAGTACACTGAGGACAGCAGCTATTGAGTCAACAGTAAATTGAGTCGATCACAGCAGTTCTCAAGTCAACAGCACACTGATCCAAGGACAGCCTTTCTTGAGTCAACAGTACCCTGATCCGAGGACAGCAGCTCTCGCGTCAGCAGTACATTGAGTAGATTAAATCAGGTTGCGAGTCACCAGTACACTGAACTGAGAATCACCTCTTTCGGACATAATACTGAGAACTGCTGATCAGTGAGCAGCTGATGATCACGCGTGAACCAAGGACTTGAATGAGGGGGCAAAACGTTTCAGTCGAGAGATAAAAACAAATTTGACTATTGAGTATTGTGCATGCTGATTATATCTAAATTTGTGATGAGCTGGATCATGGTTTCTGAGTTGATTATGATTAGTTTAATCACTTTTTATGCTATAAACATGTGTAGAACATCCATATTTGTTTATCAGTGTCAGTATTGTGTGCTTTAGGATCAAAACTTTAAGGTAGGATGTATTGTAAGATCACTGAATGAAACACTGATGACAATAAACACCCTTATTATTATAACTTGATTAAATTATAGGTTATAATCAGCAATATGCCCTTACATATGGCTTTATTGAATGTGTTTGTGCATGTATTCTGCGACGCCAGCGTATTAGCATTATATATAGTGACGTCATTACGTGATGATGTAAATTTACTGTTGAATCGTTTTTTTTTTCAACCAGTTCATTGAAACGAATCATCCAAATGAACCGGTTTGCGAAAATTAATCGGACTTCCCATCACTACCATTTATAAATGGTTTACTTAGTCTTTACTATACTTAGAACTTGACTGGCCTACACAAAGACTTAAGACCTGAACCCCATTAAACACCTTTGGTATGAATTGGAAAGGTGACTGTGAGACATTCTTCATCACCCAACATCAGTGACCTCACTGATGCTTTTGTGTCTGAATGGGTGTGTGCCACATAAGAAAGATAGTCATATGGGATTGGAACAGCATGATGTTAAGAATATGATGGCATCAGTTTCATTTTGGGTTGGACTATCCCAAAAACAATTTGGCCACAGGTTGGATAAAGCTTCAGTCAGCTTTAATAAAAGAGAATCTTGGATATAACAAATACTGCATCCATATTTGCCTCTTGAATATGAAATGACTCAATCACAGAAAGTGTTGCTTCTTAGCTATGCTTCAAAACACCCAAGAGGATAACGTTTCTCTGTTAAAGCCAAAATTTTAAAGACAGGAGCATGTGTTCTTAGATCATTTAGCTTATTTGGACCTTGTGTGATGTCAAAGAAAACATTGGGAAGCTTCAGTCTGGCTTCATAAGTATCTGTTACTGACTGCAGAACACACAAAAATACACTTAAATGTCATATCTGTTGAACTTACTTGAACTGCATTGACTCAATATATACCAACTGACATTGTTGACATATAAGAGGATCCTTGTAATACCTACATGTATAACCTTTTAGAATAACTGGAAATAGTGTATGATGGATGATGAGAAAATGAAAGGAATATTTTCTTCTTGGGCATCCAATCGAATGAAGTGGTCTCTCGCCTCCTGATGCCTAATTTTTCACAAGTCAGATTAAGGAGAAGCATTCTATGGGAGAAATGAGGCAAATTCCCACTGAAGGTGACTCTCCATAGGAATTCAACACCATTTCAGAGGGCACTTTTCATTATTATTGAGCTATACACCCTATGACTTGTCAGACTGATTGAATGTAGAGTGTTTGTATGGCGGGATTCGGTTAACTGAACCTGAGTCTTTTTAGCATTCAGCTTGTGGTGTTTATTTTCCATCTAAAAGCAAATGGCTTGTTTCAATTGATCTTACTTCATTTTATCTTAGTATTCCTGCTGACAGTGACTCTCTGCTCACTCATAAATTAGATAGATATACAAATCCATGGCTTGAAACACTGAGTGATGGATGGTTATTATGATTATCCCATCAAATGAGCCTTTAATACAGGACTCGCAAGGCAGCACTGTATTGATACTCCCCAAATATTCTGCTTCAGGGTTTATCTAAATCCTTTATCCCCAAAATATTAAACTTTTGTTCAGTTAGTTCATCCTGGATCACTTAATGTACAGGAATCAGTTCAAATTTGTAGATAAATTCAGCCTTGGGTATGCTATTTTTGTTTTTTGTAAACAAAAAAATAAGTAGTTCCAATTGACTAACATTGATACAATGTTCAGCATAAAAATGCAACAAACAGCAATAACTTTATTGTGATATTTGCATAGTGAGTTGCAATTGGTTTTCTTTTGTCTGTTTACAGACAAGATTGTTTCACTTTTAATTGTCTATATCAAAACTCCAGTGGGTCAGAAGTTTACATACACAAGTTTACTGTGCCTTTAAGCAACATGGAAAATTCCAGACAATTATGACAAGCTTTTAGGGCAATTAGACAATTAGCTAATTGGAGACAATTGGAGGTGTACCTGTGGATGTATTATAAGACCTACCATCAAATTCAGTGCCTCTTTACTTGACATCATGGGAAAATCTGAATAAATCAGCCAAGAAATCAGAAAAACAAATTGTGTACCTCCACAAGTCTGGTTCATCCTTTAAAGCAATTTCTAAATGCCTGAAGTTACCAAGTTCATCTGTACAAACAATAGTACTCAAGTATAAACACCATGGGTCCATCAAACCACTCAGGAAGGAGACGCATTCTGTCTCCTTGAAATGAACATGGTTTGGTGTGAAAAGTGCAAATCAATCCCAGAACAACATCAAAGGACCTTGTGAAGATAATGAAGGAAACAGATGGACAAAAATCTATATCCACAGTAAAACGAGTCCTATATCAACATTACCTGAAAGGCTGCTCAGTAAGGAAGAAACTCTCTCTGGTCTGATGAAACAAAAATTTAAAATTTTGTCCATAATAACCATCATTATGTTTGGAGGAAAAAGGGTGAAGCATGGGGGTGGCAGCATCATGTTGTGGGGGTGATTTGCTGCCGGAGGGACTGGTGCACTTCACAAAATAGATGGATTCATGTGGAAGGAAAATTATGTGGATATTTTGAAGCAACATCTCAAGACAGCAATCAGGAAGTTAAAGCTCGGTCACAAATGGGTCTTCCAAATGGACAATGACCCCAAGCATACCTCCAAAGTTGTGGCAAAATTGCTTATTTGAGTGGCCATCACAAAGCCCTGACCTCAATCTAACTGAAAAAGTGTGTGCGAGCAAGGAGACCTACAAACCTGACTCAGTTACACCAGTTATGTCTAGAGGAATGGACCAAAATTCCAGCAACTTATTGTGAGAAGCTTGTGGAAGGCTACCCAAAGACGGCGAATGTTTTCTACAATTGAATGTCAGGAAATGTGAAAAAATCAGAAGACCTGAGTGAGTGAGATGGTGTGAAGGGATGAATAAGATCTGTGATGTAAGGAGGAAAAATACCAAATGTTGTGAGGAGTAAATGATTCAGAATGCGAGACAGGCATCCAATACAATCTACCTAAAATGGGGGTGATGTGAGATGATTACTTGGAAAAAGTGAGAACCCGAGCTGCAGAATTTTTAATGTATAGCAGTTTATTGTTTGTTTTAATGGGGAGACCACAAAAGAGGGCATTACAGTAGTCGAGTCATGAAGTGATGAATGCGATAACAAGAGTCTCTGTATCTTTTATATTGAGAATAGGATGTAGACAGGCAATAATACAGAGGTGAAAGAAAGCAGCTTTTGTAAGAGGAGAGATGTGAGGGAGGAAGTAGAGTGAAGAATTAAAACTAATGCAGAGGTTTCTGACTTCAGAGGAGGGTCTGACTAGGACACCATCAAAATCAACAGACTGATCAGAGTGGCAAGATGTAAGATTTGTGGAACTAAAAGTACATCAGTTTTGTCAGTTACATTTGAGAAAATTATTGGTCATCAAGGTATTGATGTCATTGATACATGCAGATAAGGAGCTTGTGGGTAAGGGGTAAGTGGGATTTGAACTGATAAATATCTGTGTGTCATCAGCATAAATTGGGAATACGAGCACACTGGAGTACTAGGAGTGTGGCATCCTCGTGGGCATTTGCCCATGGCAACACTATAGCAGACATCTGCAGAGCAGTGGGCTGGGCTACACCCAATACCTTTGCAAGATTTTACAATCTCTGGGTTGAGCTGGATTCGTCCTGTGTTTTGTCAGGTATGAATAGGTAGAGTTTGGTAATATGGAACAATTGGTCAGGTGTGTGTAGTGCCCATCCCCTCCCCTAAAGCAAAGGCGTGGGCTTTTACCCCCAGTCGAGTTCACGAAGTCGTGGACCCTTTATGTCCTTCCTCCCTAGCCCTGCGGCTCAAATTCATCAGAGGAGATCACAGCTAGACCCACTACGGGTACTAATATGGCGTGTACTGGGATAGGTACTCCACAGGTGCCGATTACTCAGGTGACCCCCTGTGATGTTTTTTCCATGGTGCGGTCTACCTTGGGCAGAGTGTTGAACCCAGCCGCCGTGTTTGTAGAGCTCCTCCCCTTCAAGGCAGGACCTACCACTGTGCCCCTTCCATGTGCGGCTGGTGAGCCCACGTATTGTATTGCCATATGTTGACCTCCCCTTTTGAGCAGGTTGTGGTCTCCATGGGGTCTTTTCCCCCTGAAAGAATAGGAATGGAAAAGAACACCTTCCCCACTGCATATAATAGCGTTAGATGACCCCAGCCGGATCTAATACTCTGCGGATTGAATACAGAGAGAAAAGGCTGGTGTGGCCTGCTCCCATGCAAGTTATGTTTCTTCCCCCCCTCAGGGATGTGAGGAACTACATGACATCTTTTTGGGGCTTTGTGTGAAGTTACATGCAGACTGATGAACCTGCTATTACGCACGCAACAGCTTGTTTGTACCTGCATCAGCAGTTCCCATAACACAATTCTGCTGTTGTGCCGTTTTTCTATAGGGATCCCTAATGTCACTACATCGACACAACATTCAGGAAGTAACAGAAGGGGAACGTCTTGGTTACAGTCATAACCTCCATTCTCTGATGTAGGGAATGAGATATTGTGTCCCTCTTGCCACAATGCTGAACTAGCTGCTGAAATGGCGGACCTTGTCTCGGCTCCTCAGCACAAATCCCGAATGAGAGCAGACATTCCTTCTTTATACCCGTGTGTCCAGGGGAGTGGCTTGCAAATTCCACTCGCCAAATCTCTTTGACCTTTTCTCAAAAGAATAGAGGTGTTCAATAGATTTCAAGTTGTGGTAGGTCATAATTGATTTCAGATATGACCTGGGGAGAGGGGTTTCACAATAAATGATTGAACAGACAGTCCAATCTGAGAGCTGAGCACAGAAAATTACTTAAACCAGCAGTACAGACAATGTCTAGATTGTTGCCACAAGAATGTGTAGGGAATTCAACATGTTAAATTTAGAAATTTAGAAATTAGCAACTTTGTGGAAGGGTAAAGTTACAACTGCCAGCATTCATCACTAATAGTATGAGTGATTTTCAGTATGTTTACCATTTAAATTAAACTGCCCACATATCTTCACTAGTTCTTTTTGGATTTTATATGTAAATAATTCATTTAAGAATCCTGTCTGCATTCGACCACCATTATATGAAGGACAAATGACAAATGATCAGATTGGAAATCTGAATAAAAATTATCCTCCATTAAATATGTAATACAACAATTTTCTCACAATTTATATGTAATTTATGCAATTTAAGGCCGCCAGCAGAGAAATGCACAGTAAATAGCAAGAGCCACACAAACTCGAAGCAAATCCATCAAATAAAGTGATGAAGTACGTAGATAATCCAGGGTATAATCCAAGGGAGGTAAGAGAAGATAAATCAAAGCAATTGAGGGAGTCCAAACATTAAAACACGCAGAACAAACACAATCATGAGTACGGCAGTGTTCTCCGGAAGCGTTCAGTGGGCAAGCGTAATCAACAGTCCTCTGCTGTTGTAGCCCATCTGCCTCAAGGTTTGACGTGTTGTGCATTCTGAGATGCTGTTTAGCTCACTACAATTGCACAGAGTGGTTATCTGAGTTACCATTGCATGATCATTTCGGAGCTTGAGAGTAAAGCCTTATATTAAGCATGACTGAAAATGTTACATTATGTGTTTCACAGAAGAACGTTTGTTTGGAATGACATGAGTCTGAGTAAATAACAAAAAATTATTTTTACTTATTTATTTTTTTGTTGAACTTTTCCTTTAAGGAGGATTTCCTGGTATCAGTATCCACACTGCAGAAAGATCTCATCAGCATTGAAATCCCCTCCTCAGTACATTTTCTTTTCTAAAAAGGAAGTGGGATTGAGAGATCTGACCTCATAAATAACTAGATCGTGTTCTGCATCACTTCTAGCTGTCTTAGCCACCTTAACTTTAACTGACATAACAGACCGTAATGTCCCGTCTAGACATGTTTTGTCTCCTTCTCCTCATTCAGCTCGACATTCTGTTCACTTCAGTCTAACATTTGTCCAAAGACTCATTATTCAAAAACTTGCAATTCCTAAAAATTTGGGATAATTACATTTAAAAAAAAAAAAAAAAAAAAAAAAAAAGTATACTTGATGAAAAAATAGAATGTAAAAATGGTTTACTGTACAATAAGCAGAATGTAGTAGTTCAAGTAGGTTGGTACATTAACATTATATCTGTTAATGAAATATGTGTTATTTACTGTAAATACATGCATCCATAATCCCTAAAACATTGCCACTATATTCCTTGCAATGAATCTCTGGCAACTATAGTTGCCATTTCTTTTCTTTTTTTTTTTTACCGTACATTTAACAGATTTATCAGGGTATTTGAGTCCTACTGTAGTTATACATAGCAAGTGAGAATTAAAAGGCCAAGAAGAAAGGGTATCTAACATGATGTGTTAATTGCTCCATATGCACACAATATACTGTCAATCATCATATTTCTTAAGCTGATTATGGTGTTATGCAGAAATGAGCATTTCAATATGTTGCCAAGTCACCCACATTAAACAGATCTTTTAAAGGGCATGTGAGTAATGTTTAAGGCCTTGTCACAACTCTCTCCTTCCCTGTTCTTTGAGCTACTGGCATTCATAACAATGAAATGAAAGGTACTTAATGGCATTTGAAGAGGAATTTGTTATTTTGCCTTTATCACAATAATTGAAGGCCATCACTGATTCATTTTTTCACGCGTCCATGTTTCATGTTTTTAGGCCCCTGACAACAAAGTGAAATGTATGAATCTAAACAATAGGTATGTTTCTCTCCCATGCAACATAAGGTTAAGTGATCATTAAAAACAAGAGAACAACACGCCATCACAAGGTGCTTGGCTTTCAGTGTGTGTTCATTAGCATTCACTCTTTGCCACGGGGTATTAGGATTCACTCCAGTTCATTTTATTCCCCTGTGGGCCACCATTGTTCAAAATTAAAGCTGGTTCAAAATTAAGGCTGTGTCCAAAACCAAATGTAGTCAGATAAATTATGTGATGCTTTTATTATTTTAATTTTTTTTTATTCTGAGATCTATTAAAAAAATACCATAAAAATGCAATTCACAAAAAAACTGCTTCCAAAATCTGAGTTCAAACTCATTTAAATGTTTTTTTCTTCTTCAGGAGCTTAAAAAATATATAAGTGATGAAACTGACTGGAGAAAGTAATAATTAAATAAAAGTATCATTATGGGCCAAAATTTTTAAAAAAAAAAAAAAAAGAAAAAGCAATTTACCAATTTTGTTCCCTGTCTGTCGTTCACTTTGACGTTGTGTCGGAGAAGCGACACTAGGGGTCTCTCTTGAGAGCCTTTTGCATCTCTGATCTATGAGAAAAGCCCAATGAGAAATTGGCAGACAGAATTTGCATGTCCCGTCCCCAGACATATGGATATAAAGGGAGGAAAATGCATCCATTTCATTTAGAAATTTTCTTCAGAACCGACTGGTTGTGTGAGCAGCAAGCTGCGAGTCCCAATTGGTTTTCCTCCCATCTCTGAGCAATTGCTGTTGGATCTATGCCGCATATCAGCGACTTTCTCCTTCTCTGCACAGCAGTGCAGCTTTGCCCCTGGGCGCTTCGACAGCGCTAGCACAATTTTCACTAAAAGAGTATTTTCTCTAAAAGAGCAATACACAGCGGTGTTGAACGTCCTTTTCAGGACGCATCTTTATAAAGATGCCTTTCCACCCCTGTGTAGTTCCTAGATGCTGTAGAGTGCTCTCCGCTCCTGACGGTCACAGGCACTGCCTTGTGTGTCTGGGCAGCGATCACACCGAGGCAGCGTTTGTGAATGGTTCGTGTTCTCACTGCGAGAATCTGTCGCGCCTTTCCTTCCTAAGAAAGAACTGCACTCCAGCTGCCCCCCGCTTCGCTCCTTCTTCCCACGGGATTGAGGATGACCTGGCTGGCGATGAAGGTGATTTGGGGATGGCAGCGGGCTCGGTTTTGCCAGGTACATCCCTGTGAACCGCCCGCCCCCCAACATGTTCGTTGACAGCAACAGCGGCTCGCCTCATGGCCAGCCTGCCTATCCTCTTGAGGCTGACGCCCAGATGTTCAGGAACGTCATCTGTGGCTGAACCTGGTTGAGATGCGCGAAACAGACAAAGCGCGCTTTCTCAATGCGCCCGTCTCCCAGTTCGACCTTTTCAGCAACACCGTCGAGGACTTCGCCCAACAGTTCTCAGCGGTGAAGAAGCAGACGGAGGCCATCTCCCACGTCATGCCCCGTCGCACTTCCAGCACAGGCCGTGCCCCGTCTGCCTGCCGAGGGCGTCCTCCTGCGGCTTCTAAAAAACGTGCAGCTCCGCCTCACAGGCCCAGCTCTCAGCCCCAGCGTCGAGCGCCCCGCAGGAAGCGCACATCCCCCGTCTCATGAACCCCCTCTAGGACCTGGAAGGCTCCCAAGCATTCCTGAGATGGACGACCCTGAGACCGAGACGTTTGCTCCGGAGCTGGTAAGCAGACCATTCCGTCCCCCGGTGGGGCCGCGAAGAGAACCTTCAGTTAAAGGTATTTTATGTACATTTTCAATAATAGAGCAATTTCATCTTTCTCTGGGTCACCTTGCCCGCAAATGCCATTCTCACGGCAGCTCGGTGCCACACCTCAACAGTTCCGGCACAATGGACGCAGACCCCTTGCCTCCAGCCCCATGACAGTTGTTTCCCGGCCGGCCGGTTCTGACGAGTCCAGAGGACGCCTACATGGGACCACCTCCTCGCTCACTACCCGCCCCCTGCTGGGTGTGCGGAGCAAGGTAAGTGCTTCGAGTCTTCTCTCAGCACCAGAGCCTTGGGATGCACTTTTGCCTCCCAACGCCGCATTACCTGCTCCGCCCCGCTTCGAAGCCCTGCCGGGTACGTCAAAGATAATCGTCCCCTTAGTGCCTCTAGCACGGTGCTTGGAGCTGGCCAGGACCATTTGACTCAGTTATGCAATTCAGTTTGCCAGCCAAGCCCCCCCCCCCATGGGTATCGCATGGACATGGATTTCTGCTCACATGCATCAGATTTGTGTTTTCAGTTAAACTGCGTAGCTTTTACAAGCATTGATTGGATGGGTTGCTGCGTTGCATTTAGATAGATCGATAGATGGATTTCTTTTTCTGGGATTATCAATCTAAATGAATGCCAGGGACATCACTAGGATTGGAAGACAGGGGGGGCTTAGCCCCCAGGGTATTTGTAACTTGCGTTTACAAAATTTTTGTACTCACATCTAGAGCTACACTTATGTCAACAACCAGTCAAGAAACCAAGATCTTAACAAGTAAAACGTGACAGACATATCCTCTTCCATTTCTACTCTGTTAAAGAAAAGTTACTGTAATGTTGCTTTTAGACACATCAAAGCTGCATGGGGGAATTTACTTAGGCCAGACTTTGCTCCTGATGAGTTATTCTATAAGCAATGACTCAAATGCTATCTGTCTGCTCATGTAAATATATGATAAAGTAATATCATACTATATCTAATTCCTCTCTATATAAGATAAGTTGTCCACAGAATGCTATTTAATTACTCTAATTACTGTAACTGTGCTGTGGATTGGTTCAATCAGAGTGTAATTTCGCTGTGTAGTTTGGCTTGCATACAGTTTAACCCAAGAACCAGAATTTTAAGGTCATAGTGAAATTTGACAACACAGGTTTGAGCGTTTCTCAATTAAAGATGATTTATTCTGCCAAATGATGTATACAAGAAGGGTAATAGTATTAACAGGAACCCTATGACATTTAGTTTTCAGTGACAACAACATTCTATGGGGATTGATATTGTTTTATATGCCTATTATAGAGATAGGTTATATTATTGGCAAAGAATAAAGAATTGTCATTAGCTTGCTAAGTTCACCATTTCTTGTATTTTGCTTCTTCACTCTAGCTAGACTCAGTTTTCCATAGCAAACCAAAATATCCCCTTTCCTTTAACTCAAGAACACGTAGCTAAAGGTAAGCTGGTAATTAAAAACAACTTACAATTTCACTCTGTATCACGACACTTACCAATCTTCCTTTCACCATTAGCGTGTGTATCGGTGTGTGTGGGCGGGAGGGTGCATAGCGAGTTCAACTTCAGACCAAACTAGAGTAACGACGAGACGAAATGAATCCTCCAGTTACTTGCAGCGCTGCAACGCTCTGAAAGCTGCCACAGTTCACACCAATGCAACGAGACGGTGCGGTGCATCATCTTGATAGCACAACGATTCTTTGTACTTCTGTCCAACTTCCGACTTTTCGGCTATTTTTTGTAGCTGGATATATATCATTTGTTGCGTCTAATTCTAAATATGAATGAGGATACAGTTATTGATAAATCTAATTGTTATTGTTGTTCTTATTATCATTTAGGGGGGCTTAGGGACATTTTGGGGTAACTTCAGCCCCCCTAAAATAGGTCTAACGACGTCCCTGATGAATGCACTGACAAATAAAGTAAATTGTTAGAACTCAAACTTGAGATTTTACTGGGGCACGTGCCCTAGTAAAAGGGGTCTAGTGATGCCTCTGAGAGTAACACTAAGAAAACGTCTTGATATTTGTGACTCAAAAGTAAAAAAAAAATACAAATAAAATATGTTTGAAAAATTTATGAAATTATTAACTTGTGTAAACTCACATGTATTCAAGCTGCAATTAAATCATTTGAACGAATTTTACTTGATGGTTACACCTCTTAATTACTTTTTTTTTGTGTGTTTTTCAAAAATTTATATGAAACCAACAAGGACACAGCTATTACATTTATGTCTCACATGTTTAAACAACTAGATTTTTAATATTTCAAATTTTTATCACCTCGGTCAACCTCATTTTACAATGGCCCAGTTGCCTCTTTGCCTGGTTGGTTAATGCTTAAACTTTACATTCATCCACGGAACACGAGGAGAAATTTTAAGAATATTGATGCTTCATGAAGCGTGAGTGAGGGTGCCTAACATTTACTTTTGGAATATGACAGTTCCAGAGTGATTCGTAACATGACACTTATGAGTCAAATAATTGTCTCAAATAATATTTCCAAGAAAATGATATAAGTGCTGATATGTCCCCTTTGAAATCAAAACAAAAGTGGTCACAGGAGATGCATTTAGGTGATTAGGTGTAAACAGCCATGTGTCTCGTCTGACCACATGTGATCAGATCACCCGAGACGCATCTTGATACCAGGTGATAACAGGGTCTAAGTCCACACTGTGTAAGCTTCATCACTATTGTGAAACTTATCATCGTAGAAACAGCTGGCATAGCTTTTTAGCCCTGCTGTCCCTTCCCCGCCATCTCTATTTAGACAAGCCAAGAATTTGGCAACAACAATGCCTAATAAATAAAAGGTGTTTACAGTGCCTCAGCCCTCATTTGCTTTATGACCCACAGCTGTCATTCCAGGAAAGTAGGTTGGAGGGAGAATGGCATATACCATGTGCCTGGCTGCTGTTAAAAGATCAAACAGGAAAACAGCCAAGGATTGCCCGAAGTTTACCACCTCTGCCGTGACCTTGCTAGGATTCGCAGTCCCACAGCTCACAGGCACTGCTGACCCTTGATCCAAATGTCAAGGTTGCGTGACTGATATGTAAAGCAAAAGAACTTGATTTGTGCTTCTATGACGATGATGACATTGGACGAAAAGAAAGGCACGATGGGTAACTTGTCATGAACGAAAACGAGCGCCAGGCATAAACAACAGAATTCATAAATCTTCAGAGGAAAGTACTCCAAATAAGACAGTTACAAATGCATGATTGTCTTGCATTATATAACAAAATATCAAAACAAGTGTCATCTATAATAAAGAAAGTTAGCATTAACACACTTTTTAAGCGAAACGTTCACATAAAGATGTTACTGCTAGTAGTATGCTGATTTAGCATAAATAATAATAATAATAAAAAAGAAAGAAGAATAACAAAATGTTTGTCAATTTTATCAGGCACTGTTTAAATATCTGCTGTACTATAATGAAATATTTGAACTCTATATGTTGTTTGCAAAAAGATTTATTGGTTTGAAGTGGACATGTTTTTGTGAGATTCACCCATATACTGTAGCATTAGATTTCCCAACCCACATTCATAATCTAGGTCATTTCTGGATTAGATCAGCATAATCACATCACCCTTCTGATACCTAGAACTTCATCCCAAAAGTGATACCTCCAATCATCTTCTAAGGCTCTGCACAAGATGATTAAAAAATGAAAAAGTCTTGTCTAAGACAAGAATACCTCTTGTCTAAGGCATTCACGATTATTCATAGAACTTAGTTCATCACTTGTCTTGAGGAGATGACAAGATGAAGTTTAACAAAGGTTCATCACAAATCAAAAGTCAGAACTCAGTCTCAGAGAATGTATTTTGCAAGACATGACAAGGATTCCCACTGGCCCTAAAATAAGAGAAAGGTCTGAGCATACTGTCTGCACTTGGTGAAACTAAAATTGTCATAACATGTTATGGTCAGGTTTGAAAATTGACTGTACTGTATAGTGTCACTATTTCCTGGAGCGAAGCCTTTAAGGATTTCCACAGGGCATTATTTAGTATTCATATCTGTGCTTATAAACTAACCTTTTGTGACTTTGAATATTTTCCCTCCTTTTCAGACATTTAAATATTTATGTGCATTTCAGATCTTGTTCGAATCATCAGTAAATGCATTGTGACCTAGATAATGCAGATGTAAAAAATTTAGATTTTTTTTTACACTAAAACCCTTTGTACGCATTGTGACTCTTCCTTTCTCAACATCTTTGAAATCTTACATGATTTAAAGTGTTTTGTGCAAAAGTAATACATAAGCCAATACGATTTTGATTGATTGCTTCTATGAATAGATAACAATATGCCATGGAAGATGAACTGCAAAATAATGGGTTGAAATACCAATTTGGTCTTACAGTACAGTGACAGTATCACAAAGTCCAAAATTAAGGGACCTTTCAGACGAAACTCGTTCTTGAAAAAAACATTTTGGAGATGTCTCAAGATGTGTTTTTAAAAGTTCAAGTTCTTTTGACACAACATGTAAAAAAAGGAGTCACTCCAGTGTGAGAGGCAAGTGCACAGTGGTTTTAGTCCCAGACATCAGTGGGGCCCCCGCTCCGGTAGACATTGTTCATTAGGACTTTGGGTTCAGGTTTGTAATTTATGAAAAAACATATAGGCCATCCAAACTTGTTTTTGTGTGTGTAGCACTTCCCAGAATGAAAACACTTTGGCTCACAGGGTGGCTACATATTACTTGTTTAATTCCTACAATCTCTGCAAAATATAATATGAATATCAGTATTTGTAGCAATGCTCCATTTCAACATGTGAACTGTTCAAATGCAAATATGTCAGATATTCGATTAGAAGCACAAATGTCTCAAATACAACAAAACAATGAACACACTATACTAGATTCAACAATAACACATGCAGCACATCTCTTACAATAATGAAGTTTTCAAATGTAAGTTTACAGTGCAAGCCACTTTTGTATAAATATATTCACTTGCACAGATTGACTATATGGCCTTGTTCAGACTGCCACTAAAAATCAGATTTTTTGCATATCCAGATTGTATCCAGATGAGTTTTTGATAGTCTGGACAGCAAAAAAACTCATGAAATCAGATTTTTCAGAATCTGAATTAAACCACATTGGGAGGTGGTTTTAAATGCGATTGAGGCATCTGTTTGGACGCTCTAGCTGCTCAAATTGGATTACAAATGGTCTTTACGTGTCTCACTCTTAACGTGACACAACGATGATGGCTGTGTCTCATTTCAAAGGCAGCATGCTAGGTAGGACGCGTCCTTTGAAGGCTGCAGTATTTCGAGCGTCCTCCTTTAAACAAGTCTCATTTAAATGAGACGGCTTTTGTGGGACAAACGGAATGTATCATTGTTGCTATGACAGCATGACACTCTTTAACAAGCACGAGTGCTTTGAGTGAGATGGGAACAAATTTCCTTTATAAGGGTTTGTATGAGGTCAATTTTAGGAGAGTTATAATGACATAGAGAGAAAAAAAGATTTTAAAGGTGTAGTTTTAGTCTAATACTTTATTTTAATTATATATTACTATAATTATATATATTATATACTCTGCACCCATCTACTGAGGTACTTCAACTTGGGAATTAACATTACTTAAGTTTGAAAATCATATTTACGGGAAAATTGGCGTTATTTTTTTTTACATTTCCGTTGAAGCAACAAATTGTGGGTTTTGAGTGCCCATGAAGTATACAACTCATGCATCCTCTGAATTCCCATGACAGAAGGCTGCATTCAAAGTGTCCTACTAGCTTTTCTGAAACGAGCCTCGATGACGGATGCGGCCGACAAATGCGACCTCCGGAGAACACAGCATTTCTAACGAGACACAGCTGAAGTAACATAAAAAATATTTACCAGTCTCCTCAGTCACTAAGTTTTTCTTGTGTGACTACATCATTCCCAATGCAACCCATGCAGATAGGTTTGTTATTTCTGAATACGCAAATCTGATTTGATCACTTGCAATTAATAGGGCGGACATTCTGCCTGAAAAAAATCTGATTTGCCTGCAGTCTGAACATAGATTATTTGTGTGAAGACTCTATATAGAAACTAGGTCTTGTCAATCGCTAAAAAAATTTAATCAAATTAATTACATGATGTCCCGATTAATTAATCACGATTAATCACATTTAATCGCATATACAAATATTTACTGAGAAAGCCCTTCATAAATCAATAATTCAATATATAATGATGAAATAATTATACATAGTTATCTTTAAATATTTTAAAATTTTATATATATATATATATATATATATATATAATGTTTTGAGTGTAGCCCCGAATGTATTTTGAAAAGTTGACTGACAAATATGAAACTGGACAATAGTCTATGTAAACCCCCGAAATCATAAGTTGCCTTATTTCATTGTGCTTTGGCTTTGCACATATTGCATACAGCCTGTAAAAATAGACATAGGTCTTAAAAATAATCTAGCCTATAGAATAAGTTTCTTTGCTGTCGGTAGCCTATGGGCTACTCCGTTTCTTCCTCTATGTTGAATATGCAGCAGGTAGGGGTGGAGCTAACACAGTCGTTGATATCAACTAACGTTACTTAGTGACGAGTTAACAGCAGTTAGCAGGAAAGACAGAAAAAATTAAGCAAATGAGGCTTTGGGGAAAGAAGTCAGTGGGTAAGAATTAAATTTTTTTTGGTCCTTAAAGTCTGAAGATCATCATCTGGCTGGCTTTCACACACAGTAGGCTAGTTATTACTATAGGCTACGTTAGCACTTGGACCAGCATGCTTATCACATTTGAAGATAAATAACGGCTACACATTTCGAGATAAGTGTGCCCATTTCTAGAAAAGTGTAGGCTACATAACCTTGCTATTGTTCATGCTGTAGGTAGCCAGGAACACTAGTTTTATCCCACTGCACTGAATGCTTTCCTTGTTTATCAGGTGTTGTTTTCTCTAAGGATAACCAATAAGCATTAACATAAATTGTATGTGTGACTTGTTTTGTTATATTAGTTTGTAGTAAATATACACTTTGATTTGATTAAATGGTTTTGTAGAGGGTAGCAAAGATGAGCTACAGACTGAGGAGCCAGCAGCAGCAGCTGTGCCAGAATCAGGCATGGAAACTGGTAACAATTAATCAGTCCCTTTACTATAGAGAAAGTTAAAAGTGAAGCATTGTTTATCCCCATGCTCCTAATGATCAATGAAAGGATTTTGACAGATGAACATTGAGAATTATATACAGTTCGATGCCATGGTGTGTCAATGAACTTAGACTAAAGTCATTCATGTATTGCTTTAACTTAGGATCTTATACATCATTTTGACCATTTATGTCAAAAAATATAAATTATATTAAATATTTTTTTTTTTTACCTCACTTTACTCACTATAACATAAAAATCTTTTGTGATGACTTTATGGTAATGTACATGAAAATTCAAGAATCATTATAGATAGATCCCTAAGGGGCAATCCCACTGATCTGCTCTTCCCAATACATTTTCTTCAATTGTGTTGGTCTAAATTTGAAATATGTAGCACTTGATTAATTAGTTGTTTGAAGCTGATTTGCAATAAGTTATGTGCTGTATCTGTTCTTTTGCATCACAGATGATTCAGGGAGGAGAGAGGATGAGTTAGTCGAGGATAGTACTAGAGTGGAAGATTTAGGAACTGTAGAAACAGGCCCAGCCAGAGCAAAACTCAAAGAATACCCACTCACCAGCTTTGGACTACAGAGAAGCGGTTGCTAGTGTGAAAATAAAATGGTCTGGGCTAAGCCCCGGATGTCCTTCAATGCTGGAAACGCCTCTGGTTCGAATTTGAGCTCCATCAAATGTTTTGAATGCAAGAACATAAAGAATGTCTGTTTTGTGCTGTTTGGTTGTTTTCTTTGCTGTATAAACTACGCGTTGCCACACAGCTGAAATTTCAATTACTGTTCTCTGGAGTAAACAGGTGGTACTACAACCTTGCATTTCTCAGGAATCGTCCTTATTACAATCCGGGGGCATTGCGATTAATAAAAGTAATCACACAGAAAATTAATCGAACCTCATAAACGCTTTAAATCGACAGCCCTAATAGAAACAACAGCTATGGGGTTTATGACTCAAAATGCAGCAACTAATTAGCTACCTTTGCTCAGGGTGTTCTGAATGGAAATGATTCAAGTGGGAGACAATTGTGCCCACATCGTGATCAAATTCCATATAACTCCCAGATAGGTATTTTCCTGGGTGGGAGAGAGAATGCTCTTTTTAACGCTGAGTCTCAGACCCAGAGAAACCAGATGAGCTAAGACAATATCCCTGTGCTGAACTGCCAGTTCTTGAGACTGTGCTAGTATCAGCCAGTCGTCTATGTAATTCAGAATGCGGATGCCCCGGAGTCACAAAGGAGGCAGTGCTGCATCCATGCAATTAGTGAATGTGCAGGGTGATAGGGCTAAGCCGAATGGAAGAACCCGATACTGGAAGGCTTTGCACCCGAAAGCGAACCTCAGGAACTTCCTGTGCTGTGGCAGAATTTCTATATGAAAATACGCGTCCATAAGATCGATCGTGACCAGCCAATCGTGATGTTGTGACTCGACCGTCTTGATAGTTAGCATCTTGAACTTGAACACCCTGACTGAGCGGTTTAAGCCTCGAAGATCTAAGATCGGACGCAACCCCCCCACCATTCTTGGGGACCAGGAAGTATTTTCTGTAATAGCCTGACTCTTTCTGGATGGGGAACACGTTCTATGGCCCCTTTGACCAAGAGATTTAGCAGTTCTTTCCACAGCAGACATGCCTGCTCCTGAAGCGAATTTAATTCTGTAGCCTTTTTCTACTGTTCTTAGGACCCACATAGAAGTTTCCATGCTGCAAGGTTCTCTGAGATAGGTATTAATTTCGACACTTTCTTTTGAGGGGATGTCGAGTGTTCCGCATCCTGGACTAAGGCAGGAAGCAGCGGTACACCCAACTTTTCGTTGGAAGACTCTAACTCCCGAAACACCAGAGGCGGCGGGAATGGAGAGGATTCGTGGGGGTACTGAGAGGGGCGAAGTGGATGACACACGCGCCCCATCCTGAGGGAAGTTACCCCCACAGGGCTGGGCGCAAGACTGTCAGGGTTTTTTTCTCTTAGAAATGACTTGCTTTGGGGGCTGTCGAGGGTGACGAGCCTGTCCCCAGTCTTTACGAGGGGGAGCACGACTCGCCACGCTTTGCTTCTAAGCCTCCCTTCTAGCAGGACCGGGGCAGGTCTGGGTGGCCGACGGCCCTGCCCCCTGAGTGCGGCGAGGAAAAAAACTGCCCAAATGCTTCCTCGTGGCTCTTCACTTCCTGGAACCTGGAGATAACTGTATTCATAGCGTCCTCGTATAGGCCAGAAGGAGGAAAGCTTTATCTTTGTCCTTGATGCCCGATAGGTTGAGCCAAAGGTGTCTCTCCATGCTGACCAAAGCAGACATAGACCGGCCAATGGCATGGACTGTCTGCTTGGTCGCACGGAGAGATAGGTCTGTGGCTCGACGAAGTTCAGAGAAAGCTTCCTCATCGAGCGTGGCACCTGCACTCAGGTCCTTCAGCAGATCAGCCTGGTATGCCTGTAATACTGCCATAGTGTGCAGAGCAGCACCAGCCTGACCCGCTGCTTGATAAGCCCTCCCCACTAGCATGGAGGTAGTCCTGCATGGCTTTGTGGGGAGAGAGGGTCTTTTCAGTGATGATGCCAAACCCGGCGAGAGATAACCCGCAAGTGTCTCCTCAACCGGTGACATCATCGAATACTGTATATCGACATCGAGGGCACATTGACACAGGAAGTATAAGGTTTCCTCCATGAACGAGAGAGCTCGTCATGGAGGTCATCAAAGAAAGGAAGGGACTGAGGAGGCGTTCCCTTCCCCCGGCAACCAGACATAAATCTATCCTCCAACTTGGAGCATTTGGGGGTATCTTGTTGGCGTGGCCAGTCTAACTGAAGCCTGGCCACCACACGAGTAACCACGTCAAGTAATTCCTCCGCTGATTTACTATCATGCCTGGAATGCTCGGAGGTGGGTAACTCGAAATCTGCCGACTCAAAGATTCAAGGTCCCCCTCATGAACCGAAGAGGCCCTGGAGCGCGCTTCAAGATCACGGGAAGGACCAGCTCGGTCTGGGGAGAGAGCGAGCGAAAGGGACGAACCCATCTCTCGCTCCTCAGCCAGATCCATATGAAAACCCGGAGGATGCCAAATGAAGAGATTTAAAGGGACCGTTGTGCCTGGTATGAAAGAGGCGAGGCATCTCAGCACTGACTGTGCACGCTCGTTGGTGAGGCGTGTTGACATTGATAACGAGTCTAACTCCATGCCGAGAAAAGAGATGCTCTGAACTGGGGTGAGCTTGCTCTTTTCCCAGTTGACCTGAAGCCCCAGACGGCTGAGGTGCCTGAGCACCTGGTCTCTGTGAGCGCATAGTAACTCGTGAGTGGGCCAGAATAAACCAGTCGTCGAGGTAATTGAGTATGCGAATACCGCGGGGCAAGAGCTGCCTCTGCGACTTTCGTGAAGACACGAGGGGACAGAGACATGCCGAATGGGAGGACTCTGTACTGATACGCCTGGCCGTCGAACGCAAACTGTAGAAAGGGTCGGTGTTGAGAACAGGAGTTTGAGCAAAGCCCAGTTGAAAACTTGCAGGTCCAAGATCTGTTGTAAACTACCACCTTTCTTGGGTACAACAAGGTAAGGGCTGTAGAAACCCTTTTTCATTTCGGTTGAAGGGACAGGCTCTATCGCGTCTTTGAGTATAAGAGTAGCGATTTCCGCGCAGCAGGGATTTGGCATGTTTGGCGTATACTGCGGTAAAGCGGACACCCACGGGGGGGGGGGGGGGGGGGCAAACTGAATTGCGTAACCGAGTCGAATGGTCCGGGCCAGCCAGCGTGATGGGTTGGGAAGTGAAAGCCACGCATCCAAACTCCGTGCTAGGGGCACCAAGGGGATGGTTATTTTTGATGTACCCGGCGGGGCAGAGCAGGAAATATGGCGTTGGGAGGCGAAGACACGTCCCAAGGCTCTAGTGCTGAGAAAAGACTCAAAGCACTTACCTTGCACAGCACACCTGTCAGGGGGCGGGTTAGTGACTGAGGAGGTAATTCAGTGTAGGCATCCTCTAGACTCGTCAGAACCAGCCAGCCAGGGAACAGTCGTGGTACTGAAGGTGGAGGGTCTGTGTCCAGCATGCCGGGACTGTAGAGGTCTGGCGGCAGGGTGCCGTGAGAACGGCATTTGTGGGCCAGGTGACCCAGAGACAAAGGAATTAGCTCTGTAATTGAGAATGTGGGTACCGCAGCCCGTGTGGGGGGGCGGCAAATGAAATAAATCCAACAAAAGATTCTCCTCCTGGCCCTCCACCAAAGGACGGAGTGGTCTTACCAGCTCCGGAGCTAACATCTCGGGCTCTGGGTCGAGCGTCTCAGGAGTGCCTGGGAGCCTTCTGGGTCCTCGAGGATGTCCTTGAGACGGGGGGCATCTGCTTCCTGCGGGGTGCTCGACACTGGGGCTGAGAGCTAGGCCCGGGTTGAGGCGGAGCAGGGTGCTTTTTTGCCACAGGAGGATGCCCTCAGCAGGCAGATGGGGCATGGCCCATGGCGGCAGGCTTGCGGCGGGGCAGGATGTGAGATATGGCCTCTGTCTGCTTCTTCACCGCGGAGAACTGCTGGACAAAGTCCTCGACGGTGTCGCCAAAGAGGCCAAACTGGGAGACAGGGGCGTTGAGGAAGCGAGCCTTGTCTGTCTCACGCATCTCGACCAAGTTCAGCCACAGATGACGTTCCTGGACCACGAGCGTGGCCATCGTGGCCATCGCCTGCCCGAGTGACTGCGCTGTGACCTTCTTGGCTCAGTTCCTGCAGCACATCGGGATCAGGCCTACCCCCGTGCAGATCTTTGAGCGCCTTGGCCTGGTGGACTTGCAGGAGGGCCATGGCGTGTAGGGCAGAAGCGGCATGTCCGGCGGCGCTGTAGGCTTTCAGCGAGGATGTCGACCTACAGGCCTTGGAGGGGAGCACAGGGCGACCCCGCCGTGTGGTAGATTTTCCGGGACAGAGGTGGACCGCAACAGTCCTATCCACCTGGGGAATCGCCGTGTACCCGTTGGCCGCTCTGCCATCGAGGGTATTGAGAGTGGATGAGCGAGTGGCTTTGTGATGGGTGGAGAGGGGTGCACTCCTCGATGACGTCTGCTCATCATGCACCTTCGGCGTTTCCGCGGCCGGGCAGACCAGACAAAGGGCTCCGCTGGCGTGTTTGTAAACAGCGGGTCGGCATTGAGGAATTTGAAGTCCGGTTTTCGGTGTGTAATTGCAGAACCAATGTCCAAAAGCGTTTGTCTGTCATAAACAATAAGGCAGACAACATCCAAGACAAAAAAAACAAAAAACTGTAAACAAAACAAACAATAAACTGCAAAGTTGTATCAGAGCTCGCAACGCAGCAGCCATACTCGGTGCCATATTGAGTCCAGTGTCCAATTTGAACAGCGATGAAACACTTTCTTATGTGTTACATTCATATGAGCAGACAGAGAAGTTTGAAGTAAGTTTGGAGCAGAAGTAATAGAAATAAACCTTGTGTAAATTGTCAGCTTTACATTAAGCTAAAATGCTATTACTAGCCATTTAACATGCACATGTTACCAGACACAATCATTTTTTTTTTAGCGAGAAAATTAACGTTGGATCATAATTTCATTTTTTCTAGGAAGATCTTTGATATTAGGGCAGAAATCTCATTCTTGATAATTTTTTTTTATTGTTTTCCTGTAAACATATCTAAAAATCCTTAAAACAAATCAATTAGACTGACCTTGTTTGAGAAACAACACTGCATAATATATTTAGGTTTTTCAGCGAATGTATTTGTAATATGTGTATTTTGTCTTGAAGAGTCAGTAGTCAAAACAAGTGAAAAAATCTACCAATGCTGAAGAAGTATTCCAAATGTTTAGAATATGTTACTGACCTTGAGTAATCTAATGGAATACGATACAAATTACATTTTACAACATGTATTCTGTAATCTATAGTAGAATACATTTCAAAAGTAGCCCTCCCAACCCTGCTTGTTTAGCTACTAGATTAATTTTATTTTTCCCTGTGTACAATGCCCACTTCAATGCGATTGTCTGTGGAATTAATTAACTTAAGCATTGATTTGGCTGTTTTGAATGTCACAGAGAAAGCTCTGCTTACTTCATAGACTGTTTCTTTTTCTGACTCTTGTCCCCTCTATCCACTGAGAACTGCTTCAATTACATTGAATCTAATTATGGGCTATTCTGCGACATTTGGGTCACTTGGTACGAGGATGGGTACAAGCAGTGGTTGTGCAAATCTCATGTTTGGGTCTAATTTGAATTCTGCTTCTATCCATCCCAAAAACTGTATTTCTGTTTGATTTGCAGCTAGCCCAATCAATGTACCTGATTGTAAAAGTTCATCAAGGGGTTTCACTGCACAATGAGGCAAGTTCACTTTTCTCCATTCCTCATTAATGAGACTTGCCTGAGCACCAGTAGCCCACAGAGCTTCCACCAGAACTCTATCCAACTGACAATGGACCAGACATCTCCTGCTAATGAGGTCTAAGAGTTTTGCGTGGTGTCGAAGAGAGATATAATTAACACTGTTTTTTGGGTCACAAGGCACAGCTGTCTGTTCTGAGTGACTAAGTGGGGACTCTGACTTATAGGCTAGTGAGGGTCCCATCACAGAGGCCATTTCCCTGCTGCTCCCTATATTGTTGGCAGCCTCTGGATAGGTGTTCCTCTTGACTACATTTAAAGCAGCATCTGCATTGCTCACCAACTTGTGCCTCCTGACATGCTCTGCATCCCCGTAGTCTGTTTCTGTCAGAGTGGTATCTCTTTCTGTTCTCCCTTGCGTTTTATTTTTCTCCACAGTCTCACCCACCATCTTTTTCATCTCTAAGACCTCTACTGAGTTGTTCAATTAGTTGGCTGGTGCCTAAATCTGCCTCCTCATGTTTGCTCTGACTCTTTTTCCTGTTCGGGGTTGAGTTGCATTTCACTGTGGCACCCTTTGGGTCCTTATCGGGCTCTGGACATCTTTGAGGAGGTAATTTGGGCTCATGGGGACACTCGTAGGTTTATATTTCACAGAGTCTTGGGGGTCTATTCATGACAGCCTTTTTCAACATTTGTTGATGTTCCTGATCTAGATTTGCAGCCACATTTACTCTTTCTATCAGCACTTCGTCTGTGACACTGGGCTTGCTAGGGTAAAGTTTGAGCTGCAATTTCACTGCATCATTTAACAGTCCAGTCTCTATAGAGCAGAGTAATTTCCTTTGAAATAATTCTGGGCTAAACTGTTCATCTTCAGCTTCCTCACTTAATTTCCATAAGAGCTTTTCTCTGAGTTTAATTCCTCTGAACAGGAAATTCTGTGCTGATTCTTTAGGGGTCCTGTGAAATGTTCATTAATCTGTGCAATAGATCTGAGGAGTCAGCCTTGAAGTGACCTCTCAGGATTGTCTTAAGAGTAGGGAGAGTGAGGCCCCATTTGATTTCAAGCATATCCCTCAGGTGGAGGCCTGGGCTCACTGCACGTGTCACAGATTCAATGATTTCTGCCTCGGGGTGGCCCTTTCGCCATCCTGACTTAATCTGGTTCATAAGGCTGGTGTAAGACAGTTTTTCATGCTGCCCTGCTTCAGCAATCTGCCCACAGATATGAAACTCTTTCCACAGAGTCACTTCTGGTAGCACAGGTGGTGACATTGTAGTAGCTCTTGTCTCCGGTCGTCAGTTCGTCAGTCTTTGCTCTACTGCTGCAATCTCCGCCTCAAGTGATTTTCTAGCCTCAGATTACTCCTGTTGTAACTTGGGAGTATTTCTCTTTCATGATATCGAACTCACTTGGCTCATTCTGTACAGTCATTGTCACGCCAGGGTTTGACAGTTTTAAGGAATCAACAAAGGACAGAATATCTTCAAGATACTGCTGAAATAACTTGTTGTCCTCCTCTTCTATGTCATCCAAAGTCTTCTCCACCAGCCTGATGAGGGCACATCTACATTTGCTCTCAAACCCTCCTGTAGGATCACTGCATGTCAGGCGTTAACAGACAGAAATTAGGTTTGGAGCATTCAGTGTCAGCAGAACTTGGCTTACTTTATCCTGCAGCTTCTCCATGCTTGCTGTTTGTTGTCCAAGTTCATCTCTGGATTTCACTCACTGTAACTTGCAGCTCCTGGCTGTGGCTCGCCAAAATATGTAGCACTTCCCAGAATGAGAACACTTAGGCTCACAGGGTGGCTACATATTACTTGTTTATTTCCTGCAATCACCACAATATATAATATGAATGTGACTGCATTCAACATGTGAACTGTTCATGCAGAGTCTCACTTTTGAATTCACGCATTCAAATGCAAATATGTCAGATATCCGATTAGAAGCGCATATGTCTCAAATACAACAAAACAATGAACACACAATACTAGATTCAATAATAACGCATACAGCACTTCTCTTAAATTAATAAAGATATCAAATGCATTAGTTTACAGTGCATTTACATTTTATGCTTTTGGCAGAGGCTTTTATCCAAAGCAACTTACAGTGCACGTATTACAGGGACAATCCCCGGAGCAACCTGGAGTTAAGTGTCTTGCTCAAGGACACAATGTTGGTGGTTGTGGGATCGAACCAGCGACCTTCTGATTAACAGTTATGAGCTTTAGCCCACTACGCCACCACCACTCCAAACACAGACTCAAAACACAGCAACTAACTCCGATCCGTGTCTAGCAATACAGGTATCTCAGTTTACAGTGTATATTACGTGTATAGAAGCAGATATATGCATCTAACAAAATTATTTATATTTAGGACTTTAGTGCAATAGTTTACACATTTTCACAAACTAACCTGCAAAATATAATGGGAATGTCAGTATGTGTGGCAATGTTCCATTTCAACATGTGAACTGTTCATGCAGTCTCACTTTTTAATTCATGCGTGGCTTCACATGAGTACAGCCGCATTTCTGACCTTGGGTTGCCCCCTACTGGTGAACAATGTAATTGCATTTAGGGATAGAAAAGTCATAAGAACACATGTCTACTGTATAAAATTTAACATTTCAAACAACAAATTGACCATTTAAATGATCTAAGTACCATAATAAAATACTTATGTGGCTACACGTGCATCTGCTCTGTTTTCCTATGTAAACTTGCTGGACGAACATAATTGCCTGCTGCACCACGTCTCACTGTTTCTTCAGTGTCTGACGCAGGACATTTTTGACACTGTATTAAGTTAAATCAGAACTTCAGGTTTCAAAAATGCATGTCGAGACACCTGCGTTCTGTTTCATTTGTTGCACTGCATATAGACTGTGTTTAGCACAGGTGTCACAAAGATTTAAGTTCAGTTTGCAAAGAGGTGATGGAATAATATACTGCATTGTCAGAATATATGCTCCAGGTGAAAGTAAATAAGACAGGTCTACTGTATACAACAAATCCTCAAATTAATCATATTATAATGACAAACTGGACAACAATAAATAATAGTTGGGTTATAATATTAATAATGTAATAACTATTAATTTTTTTACGCAAAGACTAAGTACCTTCTTTCACTGACCCCAAATACTTCAACCAAAATGCAATACTCAATTTAAAAGAGATTCCAGACCTTTTTTGTACACTACCCTGGTGGAAAAAAAAGTCAAGTATACTTGAAGCCAGACTAATAAGTATGCTTCAAGTGTGTTAATGATTAGTTATCTTGAAGTGTGCTATTTTGGAACAACTAATTTTGTACTAAGTATATTTTAGTTGTAATTAAATTGTAGTAAAGCATAACTTTAAGTGTATTTAGTGTACTTTTGTGTACTAAATTGGAACAACTTCAAGTATACTTAGTATATTTTAAGAATATGCCAGTGTAGGGTAATTTCATGCTTGATTAGTGATATTAAAGTGTAATTTATTTGTGTTACAAGTACATTACAAATTAAATGCAAGTGTCTTTGAAACATAAAAGTAATATACTATAAGTGTATATTTGAGTAAAAAGTAACACCTTTGGCTTATTCAAAATACTACAAATTGCACACTTTGTCTTCAATAACAAATTTATTACTTAGCTATACTTTGTACAATATACTTTAAACATTACATCGTCTTACACAAGACAGTATTTTAAATGTCTGACCTGCATACACTAAAATTTGACATGTTCAGTTTACTTAAAAATTAAGGAAACCAATTGCCTTATTTTTGCAAAGCAAACTTACTTGCTAAAATGAAGTTATATTAATGTTCCTATGCAAGTAATGTCAACTTATTAAACTTAATAGTAAATTTCTAGTTAACTTAATTTTTGTTAAATTACTATAAATTAATTAGTAACCTTACAAATTATTTATTAGAAAGATTACTCTATTAAGTCAATTAATTTAAAATTAATACATTTCGTTCACTTTACATCTGAAATACCACTAATCTCAACATGTGTTTACTGTATCACTTTAAGTTGTGAAAATACACTTAAAATACTATGTGCAATCGGTTTCCACATTTAAGTAAACTGAACATAATTTTTCGAGATCAAATAACGCACTTAACAAGTTTGAAATTCTCAACTGTTTATTTGTGTAATAAACAGCTGAAACTCTAAGAACAACACAATAAAAAAAACCTATAAATTTAAAACAATCTGTTCTCAAGACTTAGACCTCTTGCAGCACTCTGCTGCATGACAACATAATATCTGGACCATAAACAAGGTATAGAGAATTTGCAGAACAGGCACTGTGCAAACTCCAAAAAAGTATTTATTTAAAAAAAAAAGAAGAGAAGAAAGAGCCTTTGAACAATTTGGAAAAACCTGCATGTGTCTTTGGAAATATTCTTAAACTGAACTGCAATTACAGCAATATATGCCAGAAACAAGTTCAGCTTAAAAGATGATTTTTAAGGGTTTGGAGTTTGGGTTTGAGATTCTTTCCTCCCAAAGACAGAAATACCCACTGAATAAAATCAAATGTGTTCCTCATTGTCTTTGGATGGTCTAAATTTAGAGAACAGATCAAAGCAAAGTGGAGACATACAGAATGTGGCAAATTTGGGACATCATCCATGACAATTCTTCCCTCCATTGCATCCATGTTGAGGGCATGTGGACATTTGGCAGGCATGCCTTCAGGTAAATCTGTGAGCAGTCCAACATCTAATTCACTGAAGCTTGCATCTACATCTGAATATTATTAGAGAATGAAAAATAGGAAGTGTGAATTTCTGTTCAGTGCTGGATATATACTAGTGACCAGGGGCTGTTCATTAACCAAAACAATTAAAACTTTGTTAATTTTTGATAACCACAGCAGGTGTACAGTGATCAATGCAAACATCAAGCATAAGGAAATAATCAAGCTTTAAATCATGAGAAAGACGACAAGATTTACAGAGTTACAAAACAGAACACATTGTTTCAGAAGACATGGAATAAATCATTCAGCATAAGGGTGAATTATAATTTTTGGGTGAACTATTCCTTTAACTTTGTTTTCTAGTTTACTGTATCATATTGCAGTCTTCAGAAGACTTGGAAAATCACAAGTTCAATGGAATACTTTATTGTACTTTTACATTGTTCTGAATTATTGAAGGGTTAGTTCACCCAAAAATTTAAATTATCCCATAATTTATTCACCCTCATGCCATCCTAGTTGTATATGACTTTCTTCTTTCAGCCAAACACAATCGGAGTTATATTAAAAAATATTCTGGCTTTTCCAAGCTTTATAATGGGAGTGAATGGTACCTTAAAAAAAGCACATCCATCCATCAAAAAAGTAATCCATACGGCTCCAGGGGGTTAATAAAGGCCTTCTGAAGTGATGCGTTTAAGAAACATATCCATATTTATAACGTTAGAAACTATAATCACTGGCAAGTTCTGGCGTATGACGTAGGCGTAGCGTAAGCTCTGGTGAGAAGTGACAAACACGAAAGCGCAGTGGATAGAGGAAGCCAGTGAACGTGCGGACGGCCATGACAGGAAGCCAGTGATTATAGCTCAAAAAGTTCTAAATACGGATATTTTTCTTACAAAAATGCATCGCTTTGCTTTAGAAGGACTTTTAGAAGCTCCCCCTGGAGCTGTATGGATGATTTTTTGATTGATGGACGCACTTTTTTGGGCTTCAAAATCAAAGGTACCATTCACTCCCATTATAAAGCTTGGTAGAGACAGTGTTTGGCTGAAAGAAGAAAGTCATATACACCTAGGATGGCTTGAGGGCGAGTAAATTATGGTATAATTTTCATTTTTAGGTGAACTAACCCTTTAAGAACACAGAATTTAATTTACAGTATATTTTATTGCATCAATTTAAGGAATTTAAATCACCAATGTCACAAATCAGAATTTTTTGCAAGAGACAAATACAATATCGACTGTAAAAGTACACCCAGAACATTTTCATAACCTAATCTATAATATCATGTAATAAAGCAAATTGACAATTTCAAAAAGTATAAACATAATTACAAAGCTCATCCTGAAAAATTCCTCTGGGTCATCCCCCAGGAGGGTTGGAAGACCCTGAAGTACTGCAGTGCAAACATATGTTACATCAGATGTCTACGAAAAAGTAGATACAGGAAGACGTGAGGGTAACAATCATAGCCAAATCATGATTTAAAGATGACTATAATCACAAAGGAATACCTTGAGTCAACATGATGCATAATTTCATCAAGTGTTCTTCCCTGATTTCCTCCTTTTCTCCTAAAATTTTCAGTCAAACGTGCAGAATGCGTGTCCAGCGCTGCATAGAACTCATATTTTCCCCAGATATGCGATTGAAATCTGCAAAGACCTAAGCAAAAATATGGAGTGGTTATTAACATTCAAATACACAATTCATAGAAAAAAGTAACTCTGGGATTTGGAGGAGGAAAGAAACCTGGCTTTCTGTGAAAAGTGCTGGCCACTTCTCCAAGATTTCACAGACGTGTTACTGTCATGCACAATATCGTGAAGTGTCATCGACGTGGCAAACTAAAATGACAAAACAAAGAAAAAAGGATATTATAAGCTGTCAAAGGGAAGGAGTCATTTATTAGAGAAGGCTGAACAACTTGCAGTGAATGCAAACTGCACAACTCATAAAAGAGCAAATGCTCAAACATGCAGTCTGTGGTTTGCAGAGGAACATTATGTCAGTGTTGATTGCCAAGATTTTCTCAATCCGCATGAACTTGGGCAAACCTGAACAACATCCAACCGAAACCACCATGTCTGGGCAGTACTTAATGCCATCAATGGATGAAACGAGTGTGGTACTACAATTAGGACTCCGCAGCTGTAGATATTCCTGAACATTGTCAGGAAAGGCTGTGACAAGTGAACTACACACTCTGTCCTTTGTACTCTTGGCTTGAAAAAAGAAATGGCATCCATGTGATAGGCAATTGCCATTTGATGCTTCTTGGCCAGCATTAGGGGGACATTTTTGAAATTTTGTGCATCACGGATCACTTTCTTGTTTCCCCTCAAATCAAATTGTCCATAGATTTCTCAACGGCCCATACATTCCTCAAGTTGTATACAAAATGTATATTTAATACATAGAATGACATGGACACTCGGAATGGAGACATTGAAACAATTAGAGAATATGTTCCATGGCTTATGCGATAATGCTTAAGTTGTGCCCTCTTTTCAGATGTGTAAGTGCAGAACTTACATTTCCACTGCATAGTAGGCCATCATCTGGTATTCTACAAATAATAATAATAGTTAATCCATCACTCAAAAGTAAAAGAAACAAAATCAGATGCATATGTTTCTTCAAATTGTGGGCCACTTACAATGTTGGACAAAGACTAAAATGGAAACAGACATAAAACAAAGCCTGTTGAAGTTTCTGGGCTGATTTATAATTAAATGAGATATGCATAATACTAATAATACTCTACTTGAAGAGGTGGCGGCGATGGGGTCTGCTAAAGACTCGATGATAAACTCAATTGATAAATACCTCAGAATAACCCCCCACAACCGGCTTGACTGGAGTTCACCACAGATCGTTGCGTTTTTAAATTAGAAACGTCGCATATCAAATTAAAAATAGTTACTTTAAATGAACCAGGCTCAAGATGTCGTGGTCTGTTACATCCATTTGTACTTTGGATTGCGCTCTCTCTAGGGTGAATGCATCCATGTCTGTTCTAATGTCCAGTCTTCAGTTCAAACTACTCCAGTACTCCCATACTCGTGCCCATCAAAAACATATACATTTCTAAATTATTTAATATACAACCAGTCAGCTAATTTTACAGATATGAAGCAGGCAAAGACCAGTTTTAAAAGAAATGCCTTCAAATAACGCGTAGTGAATAACGTGTTTGTGCAAGTTCTTAACATGAGCTAATACGTCACACAAAACAGCATGAAAACAACAAAGAACAAAAAACTCTAACAATTATTAAGAGTTTTAGACAAATAAAACAGAAAATGAGGTTTAAATCAAAATATATTACCTTGCATTTACCGAAGAAGAACGTCGAATCTTCAGTCCATATGCTTCTGCGCTGTGTGTGGGAGGGGAAATTGCCGTCCAGTGCGCATGCCTAACAGCACGTCTTGAATATTTTGAGTAGTTAGTTAGTTAGTTATGGGAGCTGTGTTCGAAAATGTCAGCAACAATTAAAATTTTCCAACTCAACATTTTGGTTAAACTCAAGTAAACATACTAGTATTTTTAAGTAAGGAATACTATTACATTTTACAGTGTACTGAAGGCTGAATTTCTTGGGGGACTTTTTTACCCAATGCTGAATGCACTTGTTTTTAAGGCCATTACAATAAATAACATATAAAAACTTCAATAACAGAGTGTTTATTTAAATCTCATATGGTTTTACAATTGTAAAACATAACAAAATGTACCAACTGTAACTCCTTCCAATGACAGACATTATGCACGAGGTCATGTTAAAAGCCCTCATAGGCTGCCTGTCTCTTATGAGAGGCTAAATCTTCCTTTATTTTTCTCCTCGTCTTCTTTCTTCTAGGTATGTCTGCTTGCATGTTTACTAAGTGTAGCTGTCGCTAATTTATTTTCTGTCTTCTTTTTTGGCGCTTCGTTCAACAGATGTTTTCTTAATTAGTTACGGGCGGAACACTAGCGCCGCAATTAATATTTCCGCCTCCAAACTATTACTATAGGTACCAAAAAATAACAGGATAAACAGCCATAATTTAAACTGCCGATGGGAGGCAGTTACACTAACCATGCTTTTAAATTAAAAGAACGCTGAAAGAAAGAAAGAAAGAAAGAAACAAAAAACAAAATAATAATTTTTGGTACAGCGGCCACACACGAACTACGCATTGTTATTTTTTCTTGCTGAAATGCTCATTGTTACACTTGCGCCTGATGGCCACTCCCCTAAAATATATTTTTAAGTATAGTGCAAATAAATACACTTTTAAAAAATAAACAGAATTTTCACTTCAAGTATATTTATCTAAAATATATTTTTAGATAATATACTAAAGTACAATTATTTTAAAGTGTGTTAAAAGTTGTATTGTGAAAACTGGTAAAAGCATGATGCTAATATACTTTACAGTTTTGGTAAGTATATTTGCAATATACATTTGAAAAAATAATAAATTTAAAATACGATAAAGTATACTTTTTTCACTAGGGTATTCACGAAAAGTTGCTATGAAGCTAATGTTGCCATGAATAAATGTGTTTATTTGTGTGTGTATGCATGTCACACTGGATCCAGATCAAATCTACCTTGTCTGTGAGGTGATATCTTCAATTAGTGCTGACCTTGAGTAACTGAAATCGATGGAAGTCATAGCAGATCCCTTTTTGTTATCTCCACATCATGCTTATTTCAGTGTGAAATGAGAGGGTGCTGGTCACATCATAACAGTTTGTGGCCACATGCCCAATCCCACCAGTCCAGAGAACCAACACCACAAATACACTCCAATCAGCTGACCTCACAAGCACTGTTGCGTAGTCTTTAACAAGAGGGGATTTGTTTTGCTGACAGTAAAATCATTGAAAACAATAAGGACAGGCAATAAAGAGAAGCACAACAATCCATCCCAAGAGCAATACTGAAATAACAATTGGTTTAAATAAAATATGTAGGCCTAATAATAAAGCAATAAGCCCTGAGAGATCACGAGAGACCATGCATTATATTACTTACCACGGTAAGCACAATGTAAAGCAGGGAGCCTAATACCGCCTTATCTGTGACAAAATCACTATGGACTCAAGTTTTTTTTTTTTTTAAAAAAAAGGAAGCAACAGCACTATGATAAAAGATATCAATGTTCAATAAACTGATACATTTATTACTTAACATTATCAGGCAAAAAACTTTTTTTGTTTTCTGTTGTGGAAAGAAAAATAGCAGTTTTGTGCGTTAAAGGGATAGTTAAACCAAAAATGAAAATTCTTTCAGAATTTACTCAGCCTCATGTTGTTGACTTTCTTCCACAAGATGACAGGCAAAATGACAGACTCAGTCACCATTCACTTTCACTGTTTATAAAAAAAATATTTTTTTAAAAAATCCCTGAAAGTGCAATTCCCTCTTTATAATAAATTACAAAAAATAAAGGCAGCTGCTGCCTAACCATCCAAGCGTGCAGTTGAATTACAGTGGGCACAATGGAGATGACTCTACGGAACACAACCAGAACATCACATTACCAAGCACTCCAAGGTATCCAGTGACAATGTAAAGGACCTAAAAATAATGTATTTGTGTCTGGCCTGTATGAAAAAGTTGCGTTATATTGCGGCGTTCAGAATTTGAGAGATAATATAACTGACCTGAGCACACTGCGGGTTGTCTTCAGGTGACTGTGAATAATTTATAGACAGGAAGTACTAACGGATAGAACATTTTCATATTCCCCAAACACAGAGTTGGACGGCACTCTTGGGGAGAATAAACAGAGTTTTGAAGACAGAGGATGGTGCAAATCCTGATCTGGCAGGCCAGTTCTGCGTGTTACAGAAGAAATTAATTTAAATACTCATGGTGCAGAACTATTTTACATTTGTTCCATGTTCAACTGGATTAAGAGTGATTGATAGAACTCCTTGCAAATATGCAGCAACTGTTTTGTGAATTTGAAACCATTAAAAAACATATTTCTGCTGGAATGAGCTGGTTTCCATCTGCATTAGCATTAACCTTGACGCACATCTCAGCACTTTATTAAATGTAGAACACATTAACTTTCGATTTACTGCTGTCTTTATAAAAACCCTGAAAAACTTAACAGCACCTGTTGAACTTTGGATTGCCTGCTTTATGCTGCAAACTTATGTGGCGAGCAGGGCGGGGTCCGAGCATTGGCTTGGCAGATCGAGGCTGGGAAGATAAGTGGTGAATGAGTTCCACCTGTGTGCCACACCGGTCTCGCGTTCTAGTGAGGGGCGGCAGAAGTATTTAAAGAGAGGAGACAGCAGCAGACGGGGAGAAAGAGACGCACGGACCTGTGTGTGTTACTGTATTGGTTTGAAAAGCTATTTATCTTATGTGTGTATAAATAAATGTCTACATGCTGTCAAGCCGGTTCCAGCTTCCTTCTTGCCCATCCAAACGGAGATCCGTTACAACATATTTTTTCTCAATCAGAGTCTTGTTTTCTAGCTCTGAAGCAAAATTGCATGATATGTTAAGACTTGCTTTCAGTTTTATATATCTTGGAATGGGTTAGAAATTTTCCAGGCTTAATACAAGTTAAAGGCATAGTTCACACAAAAATACCCTCATCATTTACACACCCTCATGTCATCCCAGATGTGTATGACTTACATTCTTCTGCTTAAAACAACTGAAGATTTTCTAAAGTATATCTCAATTCTGTGGGTCGATACAATGAAAGTAAATGGTGGAAAGATTTTTGAACTTCCAAAAAGCTCACAAAAGCAGCATAAAAGTCATTCACACAACTCTAGTGGTTAAATCCATATCTTCAGAAGCGATATGATATGTGGGTGAGAAACAGACCAATATTTAGGTAATTTGTTATATAATTAATATTCCCTTCCCAATAGGTGGTGATATGCACCAATAATGTGAATCGACAAAAACAAAAGAAGAAAAGTGTGAAAGTGAAAGTAGTAAAAAAAAAAGACTTTTATATTGATCTGTTTCTCACCCACACCTATCATATCACTTCTGAAGATATGGAATAAGTGTAACCACTGGAGTTGTGTGGATTACATTTATGCTGTCTTTATATGCTTTTTGGATCTTCAAAGTTCTGGCTACTTTTCATGGGCATTGCATGGACCAACAGATCTGAGATATTTATCGTTCTGTTCTGCAGAAGAAAGAAAGTCATACACATCTGGGATGGCATAAGGGTGAGTAAATGATGATAGAATAACATTTTTGGGTGAACTATCCCTTTAAGCTCAATCATCAGCAACAGCCTTATATATATATATATATATATATATATATATATATATATATATATATATATATATAAGGCACTTAAAACTGAAGTCATATGGGGCCAGTTCATAAACACTATTGACTAACCCCACATAAAATTGCTTCAAACCATTTCTGTGTAAAGTTATGTCTGATATTTCAACTGTTCAGATGACAATGTAATTCTGGTAAACTATGTAAATGATTTTACCACACTAATATCATGTTAATATGTATTGTTTATATCTTGAACTTTTTAAACCTTGTGCATTGTAATGTTTATGGACTGGCTCCATTCACTTGTATTGCAAGGGCTTTACTGAAACCGAGATTCTTTTATATATTCATGTTTTAAACATAAATTCAATAACGTTTTGTGTGGTTTACTCTTAAAACTTGAGATACCGATTTACCTAATGCTAATAGAACTATACCTAACTAAAATATATATTTTCTGAAAAGTTATTGTTATACAAATTTGCTTCTCAAGAAAATGTACCTCATATCCAGGGTGTTTAAATAATTTTACTGGAAAATCAAAAAATACTGAATAGGATTTATTTTTTCCCTGTGTAGGAACAGAGCTTTAATTTAAAACCAGTTTTTCCTGATTACAGAGGACTAGATTTCATTCCATTGCTGATGACTGCAAAATGACAGCTGTGTTTGTGCCCTCTTCTTTGGCAGCAGTTCAAACTTGGTCACCTTTTTCCTGGCTCACACTATGTGAGACAGGACCAGTCATTCTCATTCCCACGCATCTCTGTTTTGGCGGGATCAGGGTCAAGGTTTCGTTTTGTATGTGCCTATCTAGCCCTCTCAGGTTATGCCGTTGCAAATAAATAAATAAAACCACTGTAATTGAATCATGCTATACTGAATAAATCAGTAGAAACTGGAGACTTAACTGTGTGCAAGAGGAGTTTATTTTGCAAACACTCTCTGTCTCTCCCTCTCTTAGTCTTAAAAAATGCACTCTTATTATAGATTAAACAGATGAACTGCTTTAGATGTATGATAACCTAAAGACATGCTTAATGTAACTACATGAGAAGTAGAGCTCACAGGATTAATCATTTAAAATCTTCCTTAAAATATTTACAAATACAGTATACCCTACTGTTGATATTTCATAATATAACAAACATGTCTTTTTTTTCAATAGCATCAAAGCTAGTGGAGAACAGCATTGCCACTGCAAATTTTTGAACAGTAAGCTCAATGAGTGAAAATAATGAGAATTATTATTGAAATTATTAATTAGTGTGAATAGTCATGCTGAAATAAATAATTACAGAATTTTCATTTATTGGTGAACTATCCCTTTAAGGTTAAGTTTCTCATATTCAGATGCTTCTTAGACCTTAAATAAATAAATAAACAAACAAACAGGTGTAAGGTTGAGTACGCCAGGGTCAGATCCCACATGGAAAACTGTAAACCAACCTGATTTCTCTGGGTTGGCAAAGCCTTCTCTGCTGGCGTAACATGCCTAATGAATAAGTATTTTTTCATCCTTTCATTCTCATTCACCTTTTTTGTATATGTATTTTGAATTGCTTTCCATTTTTTGATCTTACGATATTTGCTTTGCATCTCTGATTTATGTTCTGCAAACTAAAGTTACCTGATCATTTTTCTTCCATCGCAACCATTGCATACTGGAGGAGGCATTAACATATGGTTTGGCTTCAAAAAGCTCAGCAGATAAGACATTCTGTAATAGAAATTCACCTTGTTTTTTGCTGTGGCATATTGTTGTGGAACACCTCAACAGGCATGTCCATTGTCACCACCAATTTAATAAAAATCCTAAAAAAACAATTTGCTCAATATATATATATATATATATACAGCACATGTTCCCTGTTCCCTTGATTTTTCATTACTTAATGTTCTCCCAGTTGACACACAGGAAATACACAGTAACTAGTTGTAAGTGGGATATTTTTAATGTTCAGATTATATATGTACAGATCACCCCCCCCCCCCCCCCCCTCCCCTATTTTCACCCAAAATGGAAAACTATCAGCATTTATTCAGCCTCATGCCATAACAGATGTGTATGACTTTCTTCTGCAGAACACAATCAACGATTTTTAGAGGAATATTTCAGCTCTCTAGGTCCATACAATGGAAGTGAAACTATTGTTTTAAGAACTTTAAGAATAAGAACTTGAACTTGAATGTGGACAAAACTGTGTGTTACAAAGTTATCTTTGTAGATATTCATCTAGATATTCATGTGTCTACAGTTAGACACATTGTCTACTAATTGAGAGAATTTTGTACTGTGGATAGTCTTCCTAGAAATGGCCATCCAGCCAAGATGACTCAAAGGGCACACTGCAAAATGCTCAATAAGGTAAAAATGAAAACTAGAGTGACAGCTTAAAGCTTGAAGGGATCATTGGAACTGGTTAACATCTCTGTTCATTCTATACGGAAAGCATTAAACAAGCATGGTATACATGGCAGGACACCACAATATAAGCTGCTGTTTTCCAACAAAAACTTAGCCTAGTACCACCTTGACACTCCACAATGCTACTGGGAAGAATTTTTTTGGACTGATGAAACTAAGCTTGAATTGGTTGGGAAGAACACATAGCACTACGTATGGCATAAAAAGGGTACCGCATGCCAACATTAAAGCATCATCCCAACAGTAAAGTACAGTGGATGGAGTATCATGACTGGGGATGCTTTGCTGCTTCGGGAACTTTGCCAGCATTGTGGGAAAAATAAATTAAAAAAATAAGTTAATCAAGATATCCTACAGGATAATGTCAGGGTGACTATGAGTCAGCTGGACCTCAGTACACCACACCAGCCATATGGCTGAGCTGAAGCAGTTCTGTAAGGTCTAATCATTGTGCAGGTCTAATCCGTAACTACCGGAAATGCTTTGTTGAGGTTATTGTTGCCAAAGGATGATCGACCAGATATTAAATCCAAGGGTTCACTTACTTTTTCCATAGCACTCTGAATGTTTAATGGGATGTGTTCAATAAAGATTATAATTTTTGTATGTTGTTCGCTTAAGCACCATCGTGTTTGTCTATACATGTGACTTTGACGAAGATGAGCTCACACACTACCTGACTTTCAAATCAATCTAAACACAACAAACTCTGAATCCCACTTACTCCCATTAACTTTGTCACCAACATCTTAGACTGAATTAATTTATGACCAATAATGTAGAAAAACTGTTAATTCCAAAGGGTTCACATACTTTTTCTTTCCACTTTAAGTGTTCTAATATTACAGGTGTGACAGAAGAGATATCTAAAGACCTATATACTTCCTTGGTGAAATTGGAAAAGCATGGAGACTTTTTTTTTTCATCAGACTTTCATGGCAGAGGTCTTATTTTTTTTATTGTAAGCACTGTATTTGGCAGCAAGAAGCAGAAGGTTTGCATCTTGACCTTGCAAGGACATATTAAAGGTGTTAAGCCTGTCAAATATATAAGATAGGTATTACAAAGAGGCTAACCATTGGCTGTTGTCAAAGTGCTTTGCAAACTCTGAATTAGCATTCATTAAAAACTATTTCACTTCTTAGCAAAGTTCATAAAGAGGCTGGTTGCAGCACATTCCCTGTTGAGAGCCAGCAGTTCTCTGTGTTCAGGAGTAGCTGCTCATTTTCAGACCCCATTTCCTGGCACATTAAAGAAATGTGTCTTAATCAAATTAATTACATGTACGGCTTGCTGCAGAATAGACTCCGGTGGTTTGGGCATCTTTTGGCTGTCAGTGATTCACATGAATTATGCAATGGGTCCATTTTGACAGGGGAGCCACCTGGTGAGCGCACCAACCTACTCAACCTCCCCGTCATTGCACAAGCACCATCAGTGCATACCCCGACACATTTCTTCCATCCCACTTTTGCATGTTGGATGTAATTATACAGGACACTAAAAATCGATTTGCCGGTTGTGAGGATGTAAGAGGACGACAAAACAGAACATCTTCCTCAATATTCTAGCATTTCACAAACCTTATGTCAGTGAGTAATTGTGCTTACCAAGCTATATCCCTGCTCTCATCTAATGTAGCTGTATTGCATAGTAAGAGCTCTGCCTAACAATGTGAAGTACCAGTTCTTTAACATAATTGGCAAGATCAGATATTCTTTGACTGACGGTGCTGTTTGACAGTGGAATTGAACTTAATTGCACTGCAGAGCTTTTAGCCAACATAATTCTGCACATGTCTGTTGCAACAGGCAAAACCAACTTCTCGCCAATAGTGAGAGGTTTTCCAAGTTTAGCAATGCATTACGAGACTATGAAGCTTCAAGGCATTTACTTGGTACATTTTGGTGTCTGTTAATGGTAGACCTTTGCTGTTTAAGGCCATCAAGCATCAAGGCCCGCAGGTCAAGGGATCTACAGTATCTTTTAAGACTGGAAGTTTGGCTTCCAAACACTGTATAATTTACCAGTTTTCATGCTTTATTAGCCAGCACATCACCATAAATAACACACTGTGGACACGGTTCAGCAGATGTACCAGCTACTTTAAATCCAAATGAAAGGTAACTCTCATCATGTTTTGTTGGTTTGTTTTTATTTGAATATGTAGATTGACTATTGCTGCCAACACTCTTCTTTTCACCAGTGAAAAATGCATTCATGTTGTCGATAGACTCCTATCGCTGGTGTCTGTGGAGGAAATGTTCTGCTCAAGATTAAAGGTGCTGTAAGTGATTTGTTTATGGAAATGGATGTTCCTTATCCCCTAAAATATAGCGCTGAAATAAGTGCACTGATATATCTCACGGTCTCTGTGACAGCACATACTGTGCAAACAGCCTCAATAATTAGCTGAAACTACAATACAATGAGAACACGTAGAATCCGAGACCTGCAGACACATTTTTGTTTGCTGTTTACAGAGTTAGAGCCGTAACAGAGACTGGTGAGACATCTCATGACACTTATTTCACAATAATCTTTTAGGGAGTAGGAACATTTCTTGCATACCTTTCCATGAAAAAAATCACTTACAGCACCTTTAAGGCAGATTACATTACTGATTACCCAACTGAAACACCAATTTTAGCCTGATTTTCAATTAGGCCAAGTTGATGCTGATCGTTGCTGGTTGTCTCCAGTCTGCAGATTATGGGCCAAATTTTGCAGAATATCTCTTAGTATATTATAAATTTAATTTACATCTGAAAATAAAGGAAATATGTCAATATAATCACAAGGGATGTTGTTTCTGAATGCTCATTTACCCTGAAATCGACCCAATTCTACCATGTTGTGGACAAGTGGCATCCCCTATCAGACTCATCAGACATCAATTTGAATGCAATCACCTTTTCCCTTGGCTCTACTGGTTGAACAATGCACAAGCAATCTCTGAGACACCTGTTCTGGTCCCATGGAAACCGTGAAGTAAATCTGTGAGATCATCAGGTTCAACAACACTTCCAACTTTGGCCACTGTGGGAAGTGGTTTAAATTTTGCAAAGCACAGGCTGATTTTAACAGCAGAACTTTCAACCTTCTGTTGCCGAATTTACATCGCGGTCAGTATGGTAGAGTATGATGCTACACGACTCAGATCTGAAATTATATGTGACCAGCCAATGAAAATCGAGTGTGCATGTCCATGAAGTAAAAAAAATGGAGATGGTTAACAAGCACTCAAAGTGGAGAAGTTAATTCAGTCTAAGAGTTTGTTGTGTTTGGATTGATTTGACATTCGGGTAATGTTTGATCCTCAGCCATTTGTTTATCTTTATCTCTAGACATTTACATAATCTGTAAATGTGGAATACCTACAGTAGTATCTGTTCGGATTTTAAAAGTCAGAGAGGGTAATCAAGCCCTTAAGCTTTAAGCAATGTCATTGTTCAATAAAAAAGGAAACATAATTTTTTTTCTTACAAATTGTGTTTTGTTGCTTTAACATGCAAGTATTTTGTCCTGCACATTCGTCGTAGCATTGTTTCGACAAACTTATGCAATGTCACAACATTTATTTCCATTCAGAGCTGCAATAATTTTTGTCCGAGATCTAGTAATGATGGCAAGAGTGTCAAAAAACTCCATAAGTTCTTCTCCAGTACATCCCAATGACTTTCAATGGGGTTAAGGTCAGGACTCTGTGGCGGCCAATTCATGTGTGAAAATGATTCCTCATGCTTCCTGAACCACTCTTTCACAATTTAAGCCCAATGAATCTTGTTATTGCTGTCCCGGAATATGCCTGTGCCATCAGGGAAAAAAAAATAACCTGGTCATTCAGTACATTCAGGTAGTCAGCTGACTAAATTTTAATGCCACATAACATTGCTGAGCCTAGACCTGACCAATTGACGCAACCCCAGATCATAACACTGCCTCCAGAGGCTTGTATGTACTATATGTACTACGATGTGTGATGGGTACATCGCTTCATGCACTTCTCTTCTTACCCTGACGCACACATTGCTTTGGAATAGGCTATATCTGGACTAGTCAGACCACATGACCTTTCTCGTTTGCTCCACAGTCCAATCTTTATACTCCCTAGAAAATAGAAGTAGTTTTTTTCTGATAAGCCTCACTAACGAGTGGCTATCATGTGGCCACACAGGTATTTAGCCCCAATCCTGTAAGTTCTTGTTGCATTGTGCATGTGGAAATGCTCTTAATTTCACTTTTAAATATAGCTGTAAATTCTAATGTCGATTTTTTACGATTTGGCTTCACCAAGCATTTTATTGATCTCCGATCACGATTATTCAATATTTTTTTCTGACCAAATTTCTTCCGCAAAGCTGATAGTTCAACGCTATCCTTCCAGGTATTAATAATGCGTTGGACAGTTCCAATTCCAGTGATTTCAGCAATCTCCTTAGTTGATTTATTTGCTTGATACAGGCAAATAATTTGTCCCTTCTAAAACACAGTAACAACTTTTCCATGAGCATGTCTTCAGACATGGTTATGGAAGAAATGAGAAGCTATACACTGCATCAGTTAGGGATAAATGAATTGTTGCCAGCTGAAACATATTAATCACTGCAATAATGATTAAATCATAGGATCTTAAGTATCTGCTTATTTAAATCCAAATGGTGACTTTTTTTATTTTATTTAATTGTTTTGGGCCAGGCAGTATATTTACAGCACTTATTAAATAGAAACATACAGTATAAAGGCATCACTGCATCTTGTTTATTGTGTTTATTTCATAGTATCACCATGGTACTTTGTGGTAAAATTTTAGTTAACACAAAATTAAACATGGTTACTACACTAACACCATATTACCATATACCACATATTACATCATGGTTAATTGTATTAAAACTATGGCCTTTGCCAAAAAATAAATAAATTAAAAAAAAAGATTTATATATATATATATATATATATATATATATATATATATATATATATATATATATATATATATATATATAAAAGAAATAATTAAATGTAATTTTTATTTATTATTATTAAATGAAATATTAAGAGTTGAGACAGGAAACAGAATTGAAAAAAATTGGACAAAAGGCAGGATCAAACCTGGGTCTTCTGCATAATAACAGTACATCCAAACCATTGTTACACCCATGTCACTGCAGAGGCACTGGGGGTGCAGTTGTTCAATTTGTGTGTTTAGACTACTGGCATGCAAATGTTCGCACTGTGTGGCAGATGCTATTTACACCTTGTTCAAAAAGTCACTCTGAACAACTAATCCACTTTAAATGTGTGCATGTGTGTGTGTGTGTGTGTGTGCATGGGTTAAAATGTTCCTTAATACACGGTACATGGAATAAATGCAAGGAGAATCACTACCCAGGCCATTAAAAATGCGAAGACCCCTCCTTTCCATTTAGCCTAAAAGGAAAGCAGAACCTGACCTTGTCAAGTACATAAGCATGCTTTATTAATGTATGTCCCTGTAAAAGCTTGATCTAAAATTCCTATTCAAACTGCCTAAAGAGACAATTCCCTTGGGAAAGACACGATCACTCTTACCCAGTACATTTCTGTTTCTAAATATTTATTTTTCTAGTTGCAATATGAATGAGTCATGCATTCTATATAGAAATGCGCAACATGTACCACCAAAAACGGATGTAAATATGTCATTAGAGAGCGGACAGCATTCCAGGAAATAAAATGTATATGAGACCTATGCAGCAGCAGGTGTTGTGATAATGAATGGTTTTGTCATGAGTGGTTCTCTTGGAAAGTGTCGAAGAGAAGAAAAAAAAGGAGAGCCTGTTCTCTGTCTGTCATTTAAATGTTCACAGGTATTTTCAATTTCTTGTTGAAAAAGTGGATAACAAGTAGGATGGTGTGTGTAGATGACAGAATATTATTTCCAATAAATAATTAAAAATATTAATGTCTTTGAAAAATTTGTGTCCATTTTTCTGTACATTTCTTTGTCTCTGGTTTAGTCTTGTGGTTCTGTTTTTATGATATTCATTTCACACGTTTGTCACATCAGTATTTGTCTAGTGGGCTTAAATTGTAATATTTTAGGTTTATTTTTCATAATTTTAAATTCTGCTACATATGAATATGGTCTAAAATGTGACCTAGAATGGTGCTTATGCTGGTGCTTACTGTGCATTTAATAATGTGTAGACATCATTAAAAATTGAGCCACCCAGGCCCCAAAAATCTGATGCTCTACTGACTGAGCTTTCTGGGCACCTCAATTTGAACTTTTTCTGTTTGTTTCAAATAACAAAAGTAGGTTAAGTTTAACAAAAGCAATGTTTTTATGCATCTATCTGAACAAAAGACATTCCAGTCAACATTCTCATTACAATTTTGTAAATGGAAAGCATGTTCAGTCTTCAGGCATCTCTGTTCTGAGATCAGCCTGGAGAGTCACATACTGTCCTTGTCTTTATAAAGAACCTTTATCCATGGTCCTGCATTAAAGAGCCAGGCAGAATGATTGAATGCAGCCTAATCTTCTTTTCGACACCTCTGTCCTGGACTTCCTGTGCATTCCTGTGACTCTTGACCTTGAGAACATATTTAAATCTAGAAAGAGAAGAGTGTCTGCAAATACATGAGAAGCATTTGGTATGATATCACCCTTTAGCCAGAGTGGTCAGTATCTGAAAAATCAATGACTTTGGACAAGTTTGCAAAAATGACAGGTATTAGTAAATCTACCAGACCAAGATGTCAATGTAAAAAGATTATTGATCTTGGATAACTGATACATTAAGTCTAAATATGTAGTATTCAGTGCTACTTAACTAATTAAAATGAGCTCTAAAATTATGAATGAATGAATGAAAGAATGAAGATTTTTTACCAGAGAAGGATGAGACTAAAACTTGTTAAAGGAATATTCCATGTTCAGTACAAGTTAAACTCAATCGACAACAATTGTGGCATAATATTGATTACCACAAAAATGAATGTCCAGTGAGACACTTACAATTAAAGTGAATGGGGCGAATATGTAAACATTAAAATACTCACTGTTACAAAAGTATAGACGCAAGACATAAACAATACGAGTGTTAACATGATTTTAGTGTGATAAATACTACATTTTTTTAGCATAAATTTATAGCCATGGCGATGTAATAATGACTCTAAAAAATATGATTTAAACAACTTTGCAACTCAAATAATACACACGTTTTAACAGAAGACTGTGTTTTTTTTTTTTTAATCAAATATAAGCTTCATTTCTGCCTTTAAACCTTCAAAATATGGTCCAATTCACTTCCATTGTAACTAGTAAGTGCCTCACTGTAATCTCGATTTTTAAGAAAAGGATGGACGAGTCAAAATGTTTTATATTATTATTTTTTTTATTTTTGATTTGTATTTGTGGTAATCAACAGTAGTCACAAATGCTGTCGATTGACCTTAACTTGTATTGAACTTGGAATATTCCTTTAAATTGTTTAATGTATTGATATAGACTAGTTTATTCAGATATTATAATAATAATAATAATAATAATAATAATAATAATAATGCACTTAATCAAATTATTAGCTGTTTAAAAGCTGGACATTTAAATAAATAGAAACTTCAGAAACAAATGAAAGCAAAAAGTAACAAGAATGCAAACAAATATATAATATTAGCCTATGTTTATTCTTCTTATCATTATTATAATTTAGCTTACTCAAGTTATTTAGGCCTATTTACTTTTTTTCGTTTGTTTTGAAGCACTTTTGGTTCTTCAAAAACTTGGTACGACAATCTGCTAAGAAGCCCATGCCATCTGACAAATATTGCGCGGTGCCACTGCGTCAAGTGTTCATGAACGAATTGCACGTGCAGTGGCAGAGACGCGCAGGCAGCCTCAGTTGAAGCTAAAGCGCGTTTGGGATGACACTCGCACAATTTTGAGACAAAAAATAAATAAATAATCTGTGCATCCCATTACTCTTCTGTAAGGAGAATCGGTTTCATAATTTTCAGAATATGAATGAGAGACAGCCTAGCAATTTAATAGAGGGGACAAATGCATAAAATGCATATTAAACATATGAACATAATCAGTTTTTTTTGCATGACGAAACGTTTCACCTTAAACGAGCACCGTTTACAAGGCGCAGATAATGAGGTATTATGTTATTCGTACGCGGTAGGATAGCCTACATCTGTGATGCCATGTTTATTTATTTATTTTTATTTCTCATGAATTATGTTGGCGCAGCGGCCAGTGATAATTTCTGTGTGAATACAAAGCACTGTAATCACTGGTGTAAAAAAATATAAAAAAATACGGAATTTCACATCGAAACAAATCTTATTAAACCCATTTGCGGGTTTTATATGATTTAGATCTAAATTTAAAGCATCCCTGCTTGAAAAGCAAGTTTGTAGCCTACATTAAGGGCGATATTCGATTTTCGGAGGGGACTGGAAAAGAGCGAAGTTGCCATGGACAGTTTTTGACTAAACTCGTCATTAAATGACTCCAGCTCTGCGTTGAGGCGGCTGTCTAGCGCGCGAGTGAGTGCGCGCGAAAGAATGAACCGGTTAGATAGGATTAAGATGCATAACCCACGTGGGAACTGCACCGGTTAGTTTACACCGCGCTCGCGCAGACTTCTTAATTTTCTCGGAAACGCTGGACAACATTCATCCACATGCGCGTACATTCTGACCGGCTATTCCTTTTGTCAGCGCCTAGTGACGCCTCCTTGCTGTCATGTAGCGCTTCATATGAACGCAGTTGGGACGCAAACAGAGGGTCACCTAGGAACGTATAGCGGAACCACCGTTTTGACAAGCAACGAATACATTGGGAAGCGAGCGAATTGTGGTCAGACGCAATGTTGTAGCTACACTCGGAAAAGTTCGGTTGCAGCCGCGAGAGGATTTGTCGAAACGTTTCTCATATCTAACAGGCGCCACCAACTGAGTGTTACGCGTGACGGGTATCCTGTCTTTCTGGAAACAGGGACTGAACAAAACACATATTTTTTTCACCTGATATAACTCAAACCCGACAGAAGGATATTTTCCAGACGGATTAAGTGTGCAGCCGAATCTCCAAATAATAAGGATATATATTGGATAGGCTAGCTCATATCAATAACTCATCTACAACTGAATAAAAAATGAAGCAGCGCTTCAAACGCGCGAGGAATTCACCGTGACAACAGTTTAATTTCAGTTGTAAATGCTATACTGACCAAACCTTGGGGTGCATATCTATTGTGGTCAACAGTGGTCTGTCACCCCGGAGCGGAGCATCCGGACAGCTGCATCTGGAGTAAAGCAGTGCTGTGCTGTTTGAGGGATTCCACAGGGGGAAAAGCAAACAAACATTGGGGCAATGAGTCGCATCCTTCATCCACAGGTACGACTAAAAGCGTAATGTGCTCTAACTACATTTAATTCAGTCAGCCATTAGCCTATCTATTCTACTATTTCAGAGAAAAATAAATAAAAAATTATGCACCTTTTATTAATGTATGCATTTATCTCTCTCTCTATATAATTGTATTTCTGTCACACGTTATATTAGGTGGTCTTAACTACTATGTATAAACATTTAATACATACACGACTATGTATTTACAACTACATGTTATTCTGCAAAATTCCCACATTTACTGTTACTATGGTTGAGGTACGGTAGGTTTTGGAGTAAGTGTTGTGTTAGGGTTAAAGTTAACAGTGATGTTGCTTCAATGCAACAACATATATGTACATAATAAGTGTATTGCATCACATGGTTAAGTATACATAGTATTTAAGGCCACCTATAAAGTGGGTCCTTTTTTCCTCCTGTGTGTCTTATGGGAAATATACAGTTTGAAAAGCCAGTGAAAATATACAGTGTTTGAAAGCCGCTCAAACCTTTCCAAACTTGCACCGATTCATTTCACCTAAAGCTCAGAAGCTCATTTATCTGTCTATCACTTTCGCGTCTAAAAAACAGCATAATTTATGATATAATTATTGTCATATCGTCAGAAAGTCGGGTATATAGAATACAATGTACAATGTAATGTATATATTGTAGAATACCTACAATTTAAGCTACTGGATTTGCTAAAGCACACGTCGATGTCGGGTTACACACGTTTATATATATATATATATATATATGTGTGTGTGTGTGTGTGTGTGTGTGTGTGTGTGTGTGTGTAATATGTGGAGTAATTTATTTATTTTGAAAACTTTTTGGTTAAAATCCTATAATTAGAATAGCAGTTAATGAGGGGCGTGGCGTGATTCGACACTGAGATTCAGATGGAAACTGTGGAGGTAATTAACGACTATCCTTCCACTGAGGAGATCATTGCCAATGTGACTCAGCAGCGTGTGGGTGTGCTATTGAATTTTGTAGACGGTAAATACAGGCAGGGACAGGACCCAATCCCCTGCCAGTCCCCAGATGAGCCTTAAGACATTTTTAAAGAATGTGAATTCTAGCTGATTATAGAAGCTTGGCACTGCATCAAAAGCAATTTCATAGATTATAAATAATACGAAATGGCATCACTGAGATGTAAAGAATAAAAGGGATTTAATTTGGCATTGAAAGGATGCAGCAAGTTTGTCAATCTTCTCTCTGGACATCAGCCTAGTTTGGCACCATGATGAAGTAATGTGTGTCACAACATGCAAGTTTACCACTACAGTACACTACACACATATTTCATGATTCAGCAATTAGACAGCTAGAGCTGTAGATTATTTTGCTCTAAAAATTATTTTAGTGACTATTCACTGTAACTAAATAGATAATTATTTACTGAATGAATACGTGGTACTGTGATCATCGGTCTGTGGTGTAACTTATATTTCTGTAGAATAGAATACTTTGATCTAAAACGGAAATATAGAAGATCATAAAGGCTATTCAAATGATTTTATTCCTGACATTTAAAGGTGATGTGTAATTTTTTCCATGTTGGAAAAAAATAACTTTCTCCAATCCCATCTTAAAGGAATAGTTCACTCAAAAATGAAAGTTCCCTTCTCTTTTACTCAACCTCAACCATCTTAAACTCGTACTGTATAACTTTTTTATATATAGATGTATGATGTGTTTATGTCTAAACAATGTATGTCAATAGATCCAAAACTTTCAAGCTCTAAAGAAAGTCTGAAGGACTTATGAATGTGTAATAGACCTCATCCTTCTCTTTTAAGCCATCGAATTACATTGTTATTGTAATTTTTTCCCCCAAACGTTATGCCCTTTTTATAGCATGTTTCCTTCACAATGCCACTGACTATATGCAAGTCATATTTCTGCCCTTTATTTGCACCTAGGTACTTTTAATTTAAGCTCATCAAGCATAATTTGTTGTGCGTTTATATCAGAATTCCTGCAAGAAATAAGAGTGCCATTCATATTAATTGCACTCTTGTAAGTGATTTCACACTAGAAGAAAATAATGATTTCAACTGTCCGTACGATTCCTCTTTGCCAATAATTTGGCCTGGTTAACCACAGAAAGCTTTTTTGTCAAATTAAAGTCAATCCAGTGCAGTTTAATAAGCATAGAGCCCTAATTAGCTCATTACAAAGGTGTAATGTGTGTAGGGGTTTTGTGCTCTCTGTAGGCCTAAAGACTTCGATGTTTCATGTTTTAAAAAATTGCATGAACAACATTTTAGATGCTTGTAAGCAGGGAGCTTGTCAGTTTCTTACCAAAATTTTAGAATTTACATGTCAGAGGGAGACGAGCCTCAGTGTTTTTAGGGAAAACGCAGCAGCTATTTGCTGTCTTGTTTGTCATGTCCATGGCTTATTTATCGGCTGCCTTTATACACTCTAGTTGGTAGGGGAGCAATTTGGTTTCTCTCTTGCAATATTAATAGGCAGAGGCTATTTGCACTAAGTGTAAATAGTGATAGATGACTGCAGTTTGTCCCAGAGACACCCTACACCAACCCTACCCCTACCCCTAAGCCTAACCCAAACCTTACCTTACAAAAATGTACCATAGTTTTAAACATTAACATGGTTCAAACATTTCTCTCAACTCCCTGACTGTCACTGTGACCAAATCTATGCGAGGCAATCACCTTTATATTAATTTTAATTTATTATTGTAAGTAGTATAAAAGGAAATATTAAGAGTGGAAATAGGATTGGAACAAGTGGGACAAAAGGGAGAATTGAACCTGGGTTATCCACATAAAATAAAGCACATCCACACCGTCTTTACACACTACATCATAGCAGCAACCCTTGGGTGAGCAGTTTTTTTTTCAATATCTACTGTATGCTATCACCAGACTGTTTGAGTGCAAATAGCCGTGCTGTGTGGCTTGTGCTATTTACGCCTAGTGCAAATAGTCACCCCAATATTGATATTATGTATTGAATGGTCTACAAATCTCATCATATTTAGTTGAGTTGTACACCTTCTCTTTATCTTGTAGGAGAAGAATTCTTTTTTTTTAACCAAGGCATGGTCGCTGTCTTTTGAAAAAGAGAATAGCAGAGTTGAGTTTCCAGAACAGGGGAAGCCACAATTTCTTTCCCGCACATCACACTTTGCTCAACAATCACATTCAGAGCCAAATCTCTTGAAATTGCCTTTTTGGGTACAGTTTAGATTTAGTGGTTTCATGCTCTTCCAAATGTATTCAGCAATAGCAGGTTCACCCCATTATTTAGCGGCATATCTCAGAGGTCAACTCTCCAGAGTCTTTGCGTGACTAATCGACACAGTATAAACACAGAAGAGAATTCCCAGAGCTATTCCCCCCCCCCCCCCCCCCCAATGAGCTGAGAAACATACCAAACAACTATAGATCGGTCAATATATATCGCTAATGCCAATAAAATTGGCCGATATGGTATTTTTAAAGGATTGGTATCTGAACATTTCTGTGGTTTGACCAATTGTTTTTGCAAGCCATGACTAGAGAATAGCCTCCTAGCATAAGAAAGAGACATCTGAGACATGCAAATGACCAATCACATTTCATTTTGTTACATGCCAATGTGCTATAATAGTAGATTGGCATGCAACAAATCTAATTTAAACTGTACTACGGCACAGCAGACACACATGAGTTCATGATCTTTATTGCTCTTCTGTTTTGTCTCCCCTCTCTCTTGCAGTTCCCTGCAACTTTTAACTGTCTTGTCTAATTATAAAAAGGCAAGTAGCATTTAAATTATAGGTTACAGTGTGGCTAAAGGCCCTGTGGGTTAAAAGGCTTTGTGGCACGGTGGAGGGCGGGACCGGCGCGTGATTGCGCACGCCCGGTCCCGTATCAGGCTAATTGAGCCGTCAAGAGGGATAAAGGCCACTCGCAGACGGCGATCGGGAGAGAGAGCTTAATCAGCAGACATGTCTGCTGTCCTATGTGTTTGTTTTAAGTTCTTCATTAAATTATTATTTATTTGTCAAGCCGGTTTCTCGCCTCTTCCTTGCCCATGAATATGATCTGTCTTTACATTGGTGCCGTAACCCGGGAAGGAAGAGGGATACGCCGTAGCGGAGTTCTCGCCACTTCTCAATGGAGCAGCCGCGGCCATCTGCCGGGAGACGGAGGAGCCCAGCCACCTGGACGCGGAGGAATGGCCGCCGACCGCGAGGGGAGGAGGGGCTCCTGGCCGACCGCCTGGAGCGGTTGGGGCCGCTGCCAGGGGCGGGGGAGTCCCCTAGTAGCCGCTGGAACGCGGCGGGGTTGGAGACTGCTGACCACGTGCGGGGAGGGGCTCGCCGCCGACCGCCTGGAGCGGGAGAACCGCTGCCAGGGGCGGGGGGAGGCCCCTTCAACACCCCGGGAACGCGGCGGGGCGTTCCGTCCGCCAGGGGCTGAGGACTGCCTCCGATCTGCCCGGAGAGGCGCGGCTGTTGTCCTGTAGAGGGTGGAGAAGTGGCTGAGGAACGAGCTACGGCGTATCAGGGAACCGGTGAGTACGTTTTTTTTTCTTTCTTTCCTTTAATCTCTCTCTCCTCTCTCTCTCGATACCGCTCTGCGTTGGCCTTTTCCCTCTTTTTTAAATTATGGTGTTTGTGGGAGGGGAGGTACTGCCCAGTGCAGGAACCCCCCCCCCCCCCCCCCCCCTATTTTTAATTGTTGTTTCCCTCCCCTTGCCCCCTCCCTCGTCCAGGCTGATGGGGATGACCCGCCGGCAGACCGCGGGAGGTGCCCCCCCCCCAGGGGATGTACGTCAGGCCGGGGGTCCCCAGCCTGAGAGAACGGGGGAGGAATGTGGCACGGTGGAGGGCGGGACCGGCGCGTGATTGCGCACGCCCGGTCCCGTATCAGGCTAATTGAGCCGTCAAGAGGGATAAAGGCCACTCGCAGACGGCGATCGGGAGAGAGAGCTTAATCAGCAGACATGTCTGCTGTCCTATGTGTTTGTTTTAAGTTGTTCATTAAATTATTATTTATATTGACAAGCCGGTTTCTCGCCTCTTCCTTGCCCGTAAGCATGATCTTCTTTACATTGGTGCCGAAACCCGGGAAGGAAGAGGGATACGCCGTAGCGGAGTTCTCGCCACTTCTCAATGGAGCAGCCGCGGCCATCTGACGGGAGACGGAGGAGCCCAGCCACCTGGACGCGGAGGAACGGCCGCCGACCGCGAGGGGAGGAGGGGCTCCTGGCTGACCGCCTGGAGCGGTTGGGGCCGCTGCCAGGGGCGGGGGAGTCCCCTAGTAGCCGCTGGAACGCGGTGGGGTTGGAGACTGCCGACCGCGTGCGGGGAGGGGCTCGCCGCCGACCGCCTGGAGTGGGAGAACCGCTGCCAGGGGCGGGGGGAGGCCCCTTCGACACCCCGGGAATGTGGCGGGTCGTTCCGTCCGCCAGGGGCTGAGGACTGCCTCCGATCTGCCCGGAGAGGCGCGGCTGTTGTCCTGTAGAGGGTGGAGAAGTGGCTGAGTAACGAGCTACGGCGTATCAGAGAACCGGCGAGTACGTTTTTTTTTGACAAATAAATAATAATTTAATGAAGAACTTAAAACAAACACATAGGACAGCAGACATGTCTGCTGATTAAGCTCTCTCTCCCGATCGCCGTCTGCGAGTGGCCTTTATCCCTCTTGACGGCTCAATTAGCCTGATACGGGACCGGGCGTGCGCAATCACGCGCCGGTCCCGCCCTCCACCGTGCCACAGGCTTCTTTGATTTTATTTTCTCCCAAAACACTAAATAGCAACAAAAACTACCACGGTACTTTCCTAAACACCTGTTTATCACCATACACTGCAAACTATTCCTGATCCATGAGATCATTGCATGTGGTGTGAAAAGGTTGATTTTGAAACAACATGATCGGCCAGGTTGAACTGCAATGCATCTCACTGATCTCTGCATGCATCTTCTCGGTCTAATGATGGACTACACTCTTGAAATGGACTACATAGACTATCAATTAATTACCAACAAAAGCCTTTATCAGCCAACTAACAAGGGCCAATTGCATCTATGTGAACTTCTGCAGTTAATCCAGGATGGACTTCAAAGACATAAGTCATTAATCTTACAGTTCATACAAAATCTTTGTTTAAACACTGGCCCTTAACACTTACTTAGTTTAATCATTTTAAATCATGACTTGCACCATACATAAGTATATATTGTCATTATATTCATGATGTTAGCTAGAGGGAACTGGCCCCCACAGTGAGTCTGGTTTCTCCCAAGGTTATTTTCTCTATTAACCAACAGATGGAGTTTTTTGTTTCTTGCCAGAGTCACCTTCAGCTGCTCACTGGGGTTATAAATACAATTATTATAATATAATTACTTATTTTCAAACACAATTCACAATTGCATTTTAACAAACTACACAATGATGACTCTAAGACATTATAGATGTTACAGTTTTATCTTCTGTTAATGCCTGATCTTCTGTAAAGCTGCTTTGAAATGATGTGTGTTGTTAAAGACCTTTACAAATAAAATTACTTGACTTAAATTTTGTTTTTAAATTTTTAGTAACTTTATATAGCAAATGAAAATTCCTGTAATTAGCACATTTATTTTGAGACAAAATACTTTCATTTTCAGTGTCGTTCAGGTTCATTATATCAAAAGTTTTTAATAACTGTCCAAAAGTGAAAGTTTGGGGTGAAACAAATACATAAATAAAAAATAAACCCTGTTAAAAGGGCTAAAGGTCCCTATAAAATAATTTTTTGTGTGTGTGTGTGTGTCGGGGGGTTATTTTTTCTGAAAATTTTTCAAAGTGGGCTCACTTTGATCCAATCACAATGGATATTTATTTGTTTCTAGAATATTTTATGTGATCTAAAATGGCAAATGTGCTTGAAATTTAAAGGAAATCATGCACCCTTTTTTGAAGTAAGCATTATCTTAATTTGTTACTCAAAAAAGCATCTTGCTGTCTCAAAATTATTTGCATTAGTTGACATATTTGGTACTATAACTATTGCCTCTATATCTATGCGCTATCACTATAATCCCCCATGGGCCCTTTTACCCCAAGTGTGGGTAAAAGTTCCCCAAGTTATTCCACCGTATTCTCCCCAGTCAATGTTCTCGGGAAGGCATGCATGAAAACACATTCAGTGGGAGACGCTGATATAAACACAGAGAAGGTGTGCAACGGTTAAATCCATCTGTGTAGCACATGGTGATTGAGTGTGAACGTTACACACATTTACACTCAATGCAGGGATCAACCATTACAAAAAGCCATATTTTAAAAAAAACATGGTAGATCATTACAGACAACCTTTTAAGAACCTGCAATTGGACTTTCACTTTGGGACACGTTGCTTTTCTCACAGCCAGTTCAGGCAATAATTTTTTTGTGTGTGTGCCAATGTAAATGGCAGCTTAGTCAGTGCTAAAACCCTTGTAGGTATTTGTAGCAGTGTAATACCTCTTTTGAGAGCTCTTTTAATGATTACTCCTCTGCCACATCTTCTGGAAATGTTGCTCATAATAATAATGTTAAGCCATTTGGGAGTTACTTTTTTGAATGTCTCTTCTCAAATCCCCTCTGCAATTCTAGACTTACACTCTGAAAATGAGCTAGATGCTGATAATTGCAGGATATGTAGACTTCCAGCTTATTGCCATCTAGGAATGTTCCCCATCTGTCGCTCACTTCGACGTTGTGTCGAAGAAGCAACGCTAGGGGTCTCTCTTGAGAGCGAATATGCCTCTAATCTATGAAAAAAGGCCAATGAGAAATTGGCAGACAGTACTTGCATACCCCGCCCCCAGACATACGGGTATAAAAGCAGGGAAATAGGCCGAGTTCATTCAGAAATTTTCTTCGGAGCCGATGTTCATGTATGCAGTCAGCTGCGAGTCACACACCTGTTCTTGCCTTTGTTCCTCTGACGCTCTGCCTGCTGTTGCCACTGGGCGCTTCGACAGCGCAGAATGCTTAAAAGAGTTTATGTAAAGAGTGATTTTCTCTATAAAACAGTATTTTCCTCTAAAAGAGCATTTACACAGCAGTGTTGAACGTCCTTTTCAGGACACATCTTTATAAAGACCGCCCCTGTGTAGTTCCTGGATGCAGTAGATTGCTCTCAGCTTCAGACGGCCACAGGCGTTGTCTCGTGTGTCTGGGCAGCGATCACTTCTCACTTCGAGGGCATGACCATGGCAACGGTGCGGTCACGGCTCACTTTCAACAGAAAGCACGCCACTCCAGCCGCCCCCAGCATTGCTCCTTCTTCCTACGGGATTGAGGACGATGCGGCTGGCACTGGAGGCGATCTGGGGATGGCAGGGGGTGCAGCTCCGCCGGGTACACCCCCTCGGACCACCCGCCCCCAGCACACTCGTTGACTCCCGTCCGTGCTTGAGGCAACAGCGGCTAGCCTCACAGCCAGCCTGCCTATCCTCTAGAGCTCGAGGTGGATGAGCTTGCCGCTGCATCGGACAGCGTGGCGTCTGACGCTGATGACTCCCCTGGGCTGCCTCCTTCGGGCAAGCATGTCCAGGCTGAGGCTGATGCAAAGATGACCGACATACTTTCCCAGGCCGCTGCCAGCATGGGGCTGGACTGGAACCCTCCGTCCTCCACACAGCCATCGCGGATGGATGACTGGTTCCTGGGGTCTGCGTGCCATTCACAGCCTTGCCCCCCACCAATCCCGTTTTTCCCAGAGGTGCACGATGAGCTGACGTCTTCGTGGAGAGCACCCCTCTCCACTCGTCACAAAGCCACTTGCTCATCCGCTCTCGCTACACTCGTCGGCGGAGCGGCCCACGGATATATGACGATTCCCCAGGTGGATAGGGCTGTTGCATTCCACCTATGTCCCAGAAACCCTACAACATGGCGGGGTCGCCCTGTGGTCCCCTCTAAGGCCTGTAGGACAACATTGTCATTCACCGCCAAAGCCTACAGCACCGCCAGACATGCCGCTTCCGCCCTGCACGCCATGGCCCTCCTGCAGGTCCACCAGGCCAAGGCGCTTAAAGATTTCCATGGGGGTAGCCCTGATCCCGATGTGTTGCAAGAACTGCGCTCAGTGACCGACCTCGCCCTCAGAGCCACGAAGTTCACAGTGCAGTCACTCGGGCAGGCGATGGCCACGCTCGTGGTCCAGGAACGTCGTCTGTGGCTGAACTTGGTCGGGACCAACAAAGCTCACTTTCTCAACACCCTGTCTTCCAGTTCGGCCTCTTTGGCAACACCGTTGAGGACTTCGCCCAGCAGTTCTCCACAGTGAAGAAGCCATCTCGCACATCCTGCACCGCTGTAAGCCTGGTGCCATGGGCCATGCCCCGTCTGCCCGCCGAGGGAGTCCTCCTGCTAAGAAACACCCTGCTCCGCCTCAACCCAGCTCTCAGCCCCAGCATCGAGCACACCGCAGGAAGCAGACGCCCCCCATCTCATAGAACCCCCTCGAGGACCCGCAAAGCTCCCAGGTGCTCCTGAGACGTTCGACCCAGGGACCAAGACGTTAGCTCCAGAGCTGGTAAGCAGACCACTCTGTCCCCCGGTTGAGGGCTGGGAGGAGAATCTTTTGTTGAATTAATTTCATTTGCCACACCCCCTCGGAGCTGCGGTACCCACATTCTCAGTAAAAGAGCTATTTCCTTTGTCTCTGGGAGACAAAGTTCTCCAGCATGCTGGACGCGGACCCCCCGCCCTCAGCCCCACGACTGTTCCCCGGCCGACCGGTCCTGACGAGTCTAGAGGACACCTCCACTGGAACTCCTCCTCAGTCACTAACCCGCCCCCCTGCCGGATGTGCGGAACAAGGTAAGTGCTTCGAGTGTTTTCTCAGCACCAGAGCCTCGGGACGAGTCTTCGTCTCCCAACGCCATATTACCTGCTCCGCCCCGCTGTGAAGCCCCGCCGGGTATGTAAAAAATAATTGTCCCCTTGGTGCCCCTAGCACAGAGTTTGGATGAGTGGCTTTCACTTCCCAACCCATCTCGCTGGCTGGCCCGGACCATCTGACTTGGTTATGCAATTCAGTTTGCCAGGCCTCCACCCCCTTCGCGGGCATCCAATTTTCCGCAGTACATAGTGAGCATGCCAAATCCCTGCATGTGGAAATCGCTACTCTCTTACTCAAAGACGCGATAGAGCCTGACCCTTCAACCGAGATGAAAAAGGGTTTCTACAGCCCTTACTTCATCGTACCCAAGAAAAGAGGCTCCCCTCGGGGCAGACGCACTGGCACACAGCTGGCAGATCGTATTGTTATTTAAATCGTTCTTGGCTCTCTGCTCTCCGTGTCATGGGAGAGATTCAGGGCAAGTATGAAATTTATGTTATGAAAACTGATATTAGATCCAAATGTCCATATACCTTACATGGATGCAAATAGCATTGGAATACTTTGTCATTGTCTTATTAGCAGAACAGCTCTCTGTTTGTAGTGTCTCTAACAGCATATCACTTACAATTTAACATTACAACATGCCTCAGTTTAAGACTTTCATTTATCACCCCCAGATTTTCATATTCAATTTTAAAAGCATATTTAGGGTTATCATAAATCACTTAAATTAATATCGTGCTTTAGTTAAAAAGGTAATCATGGAAGCTTTTGAAGCTATTACAAAAGCTGGGTGGCTCACACAAACTGCATTTTGTTCTTTAAACTGACTTAATTAGTTTAGTGATGGAGCATAGTTGTCTGGCTGATGTGGGGATTGCTGGATTGGGGAGCGTTGGAGTGTAAGAATGTGTGTCAAGAGTGCCAAGACTTCTTACTGCAAATGCAGGAATACACAATTATAAGACCAAACGCGAGAGTAAACATACTTCGATGAAGGGGTCTGGGTGAGATTTGTTTTTTTTTTATGAGGGAACTGGAAGTGGTTTTCATTAAAGGCTGAACAGCAATGTCTCATCTGAAGGCTTGAGTTTGCAAAATATATTTTGAATGAGCCGCTCACTATATCTGTGTTTAAAAGAGAACACATAACCCAGAGTCACTTGACAACTTGTGAGTCTTGAAAAACAATGAATGACCAAAAACCTGCAGAACACTAAATCTAACACTGTGTGGAGGGTGGATTCTCATTCTTACATTACATTTGATTGGAAAAGGCTTCTAAACTCTGTGTGACCATGGATGTTCCTGGGTCTTTTAAGCCGAAAGGGAGAGACTGCAGATTTTAAATCTTCTGAAAACAGATTTGGTCAATGTTTAGAAGGATACTAGAATATAGATTACCTCAAATCTAATAGATATGGACTTAAAGCAGCAAAACTTATATTTTGATATTACAGAAGTTTCATGTACAAATCTTTATGAATCCTCTGAAGACTGGTCGTAACTGAAACTGAGTGCATTTACATTAATGTTCTAACACCAATTATGCTTATTAAGCTGAAAAACATGTGGTTATATAAATGCAATAAATGGCATTCCTTTAATCGGTGTATGGTCATGAAGAGCATTAGAATAAACTGGTCGACACGGTCAATTTGTGCTCTCAATGCCAATTTCGTGTGACATGTATTCACCTTTACTGGTGTTCTCACCAGATTATCCAGTGTGTTGAGTGCATATCTCTTTACGGTTTGACATCAAAAACAGAGAATAACGCATCTATTTAAAATCTCATGTAAACAGTTTACCTGCTTTGTCCAATTTTGTAAATCAGCTTTTTTTTTGGCAGTAATAAGCATATGTGTGTGTATGTAAACGTGCTCATTACCGGAACCTACCTTTGCAAGTGTACTGCTGCTGATGACCAGATTACCAAATTTCAGAATCTATTAAAACATGATGAATTGTATGAGTGCTAGTACTGCACTTTATGTATGAATACCACTTGTTCACTGGTCTACATCCTTCTTGAGTGATGTTGTTGGAATGCAGAAGTGTTTTGATTTCTGTCATTGATTTGAATTTCTTTTTAAAGTAAATACAGTGTTCTTCCAGCAGATTAGACATGCAAATTAGCTTTGAGTTTGTTTTGAGAAGACTAAATTAGATCTCTTTAGAAAGTAAATTAGATAGGAATATAGTTTTTGTTTGAAAGATATAAGCATGATCTGTTTAACTGCCAAATCCAAGATTTTATCCTCTAAAAATAGTGCAATATACTGTTTATAAAAAGTATTTGCTAAGATTTTATTGAATTTCACTTTCCCGGTCAACTGTTTCCTCTCATTCAGTTTTCAATTTTAAAGTTTACAGCTCTTTTTGGCAATCGGCTGAGTTGCGGACAAAAAAAGCAAAATTACATTACATTACAAAATTACATTAACAGAAAATTACATTGTAATTTGAATTATACTGATTCATAATAATAGTGAATAGATCATTAGAGTGAGAAGACAAGAGGAGATAAGATTTATTCTTTGCACCGAATGGCGGCAGAAAAAGTCAAGTTGTGGTGTAAGTATCTAGCAGACCATATGGTCCTCTAATAGAAAGTTCTGGACTCTTATCTCTTTTGTCCCTGCATTTTGAACAAAGGGAGTAGTGGACAATGATATTAGCTTTACACTACATTTTAAAGTGGCTTTTATGCTAAGTGAGGGTGCATATTCACCACATCCCATTTGCCAGGTTGGCACTGACACACTGACATAAATAAACTGTACTCTACAAATATGGACCAGTATTTATTGTGCGTTTTTGTATTGTGTGCACATCTTTCCAACCGAGCAAGCCAAGGCAAACATTCTCTCCTAGAATGTATTTTCTTTTATATGTAACATTTGGAAGTTTGAATTATTTTAGTAAATCAGTTAATTCTGACAAACATTCTTTTGTTATGAGAAAATATTTAGATAAATACTGTTATTTGTCTACCATTTTTAATTATTTATTATGTGTTTGACCTTTAAATTAGTTATATAAATCTGGGATTTTAGTTGGATGTAACGATTTGAAAATGTTTGGCCAATACTGATAACGATTTTAACAAAAAAAAACATAGGCTGATGCCGATTCCGTTAGTTGGCTACTCTGGAATTATGCTTTTTCACTGTTCTAATAATAAATAATTTCCATTGAACATGGATTGGATCTGTTGAACACATGACACGCCCAACTTTTTTGGGGAACCACACAATGAAAAAACAACAACAAAAAAACTAAATATGATAACATGATGATTGATATGAAAAAAAAGGTTATGTTGTACTCCTAATAAAATGTTGCGCTTATGTTTAGCAGTCCAAAACAAAAGAACTCATATTTTGCGTGTATTTGCTGTATATAATAAAACATTACAAATACATGCTATGCATATGTTGGACAATTCTGTGGAAATGCCAACCACATCATGAAAATTAAAAAGTAAAAAAAAAAAAAAGAAACAAAACATCCTTTTAAATATATAAAGTGGTATAATGGATAATGTCATCCAGACCGCTAGAGGGCACAGCTTGCTCACACACTGCTGACTGTAGCATTGAATCCAGAAACACAGCCTTTTAAGATTGTGTTATGCAAGGCCATATTACGATTTTAATCTTCAGTCAATCGTGCAGCATTAATGGATATCATGACGATGTGTAAGACGTCAAAGTCTGCTGGTTTCAAAGCATTTAGAATGGTTTCCCACATCATGTAGCCTATAGTTAAGTGCCGCTTTCAAAACTGTAATGTCAGTTTCTGACATCTGATTTCAGCATTAACATTAACACTGAGAAATATTAATACAAAAAATTATATTACATGTTCTTAGGAGTGACAAATCTTCTACACATTGTGGCTATTGTTATTTCTGGATTATGCATTTAAATTCACAGCTTCTACAAAGTGTATTACTAATTAATAATTAATCAACCACCAGTTTTTAATATCAGCATTTTCATGCTTAAAACCAATAGGCCAATGATTGTAAGTTGGTCAGTAATTAGATGATAAATATGGGCAGCCGATACATCCGTGTTACCATTTAAAGTTTTCATCCTAACTGAGATCATCGTTATTTTTGTGCCAGATTAATACTGCTCTGATTATGAACATAAATTATTGATCAATAAAAATTATTGATTTTCTTCCTCATTCTATGAACAGAATCCACAAACAATCGAAAGATGTTGTTGTTAACATTGTATGTGGTTTTGAAGAAAGTTTTTAGCATTAGAAATAGTTCCTTGTTAAATTGCCATTTGAATATTTAGAATTAAGTCCAGGTGAAATGGTATTTCCAATATCTACATCTGTTATGAGTCACAATTATATTTTATAATGAATTCTATCAAGAAAATCCATGTTTGATCTTTTTTTTCATCTAGTATGATATTTTGATATGACTCTACTTTGATATTAGTGTGTGATGTTAGTTAGATGTAGTGGAAAATTAGGAACAGTTTAGTCTCTATTAAATGTTTCCATACATGAACATCTAATGTAGAGAGCCCTTCAGAATTCATAGCCTTAAATAATAACTAAAAATAAATGAAAAACAAATTTCCCAATTGAATATACAGTAGTATATGGCCACATCCTCTCTTCCAAGCATACTTGAGCAGTGTGTTTATTTGTATGTGCATGTTTGCTGTGTTTAAATATGCTTAAGTGTTAGTAACTGCAATATTCATATATGTATTATGTTGGGGCAATGGAAAACTCTCTCTCTCTCTCTCTCTCTCTCTCTCTCTCTCTCTCTCTCTCTCTCTCTCTCTCTCTCTCACACACACACACACACACACACACACACTCTTATGGGAATATTAGAACATTACAGGCAGGCAGAGGGGCACTGCATCCAAGCATCTTTCATTAATTACCCAGCTATGCTTGTGTGGAGAGCTGGCATAAAATATATTGACTCTTTGTGCTAACTGCAGCCCCTGTCATCTCTATTTTTCACAATTAACAACCCCGCAGCTCAAAGTAGATCCAAGCAGCAAGATCAGGAGTACAGTACACAGAAGAGAGCATTAACTCTGTGGATAGTAGTACGAAAATTAGCTTTAAAATGAAAGATTACATTTTTGGTATCACATTTAAAAAAAAATAAAAAATTCAATGATTATAACTTATGTTATATGCTATAAAACATATGAAAAACAGATCTTTTGAAAAACTGTGAAAACATACATTAACTTTTATAACTCAAAACTTCCTCCGCTGTCCAAAAAGTCAGTTTATTGAAACTAAGCTGCAAAATACAACACACTTTTTTGAGCCTGATCTCAATAAATTCTGTGACTGTGGCAAAAGTTTTGCAAAATTATATTACATCAGTTCTTACATGTATCGTCTCGGGTTACTTAAGTGTTCCCTGAAAAAAGCGGAACGAGATGCTGCGCTAAGAAAAGTGCTTTGGGAACATATTATAGTTGTGACCAGCTGTGAATATGTGTGCAACACGTCAATGAACATTGACCGGAATTTATAACCTCTGCCAGTGTAATCATTGAATGCACCTGGGGCAGGATTATAAATAGATGCGTCACCGGAGCATCATTAGGTATTTTGTCTGAAGAGCAGTCCCGAGGCATCCCAGTGCGGCAGCGAAGCGCAGCATCTCGTTCAGCTTTTTTCAGGGAACAAGGGTTACACTTAAGTAACCCGAGACGTTCCCTTTACAAAAAGCTTCACTTATGATGCTGCGCTGAGAAAAGCGCTTTGGGAACGAGAATACCCACGCCGCCGCACTGTGGCTGTCCAGACCCCCTACTGATGTGTAGTGTGCTCACAAGAGCATGAGAGGGCTCAGACATGGGCTTGAGATGTCGACTCAAGGACATAAGAGCCCGGAGTGGCATGAACATCCAAGCTGTAGAATCTGACGAATGTGTGCGGAGAGGACCAGCCTGCTGTATCACAAACATGCTGCAGAGTGACCCCTCTGGCCAAGGCTTCAGAGGAGGCGACCCACTGGTAGAGTGAGCCCTGATGCCTACAGGCGAAGCTTGACTGAATGCCTCGTAGGCCAGGGCAATAGCGTCCCTCACCCAATGCGACATAGTCTGCTTGGTGGTTGCTGCCCTCCTGTTGCTGCCCCCATGGCAAACTAATATTTGCCCTGACTTACGCCACTGGCTAGTGTGGTGGACACAAGTCTGAAGGGCACGGACTGGGCAAAGTCCGTGAAGTCTTTTACTGCTCCGGCGTAGAGAACGGCGGGGAGCAGAAGGCTTCAAGAGTGACCGAGTTTAAGGTCAAGAAAGGCTCCTAAGGCAGGTAGTCGGGATGAGGGTGCATTTAACGAAAGTTAATACTATTTGTAAGCTCTAATTAAAAACTTAAAACAGTTATCTGAATGTGCTTTAATGCTAATATTTACATCTGTTTGACATTTTATATATACACTTTCTCAAAGACTCAATCTAATTTATATATATATATATATATATATATATTTTTTTTCTTCTTTTTTAATGGACTAAAAATATAAACAATCGGGTATATTACTAATTCACAGCATTGTATGCGTTTGTTGGACAGGGGCACTTGCAGCATGATAAATGTTTTGGACCTTGACTTTCGGATGAGTCTGGACCTTGACTGTACCTAGACCAAGAAATGTGGACCTTGACAAAAAATTATTGACTACCCCTGGTTTAGATAGAAGCTATAAAAACCTAAAGAGCTAAAGAGCTACTTTTTTGATCAGGATCTTACGTCTTAACCTTAGAGTCTGTCAGGAGCAGTGTAAGCTTAAACGTGTTTGAGATATCCTTTTTTCTTGCATTGCAGTTGTACAGCATTGTTTTTGAGATGTCTGTGATGTATTTTGTGATTTCTTTTCATAGTGGTTGTACAGCACAGTTGTCAACTATTGTTCTTTTGATTGTGTTTATAAATAAATTGATTTATAAATCCATATGGCAGAGGCAAAAATATGTAGCCGAGTGTAAATGGGATGTTCTCAATCGATTGGAAAGCAATCTGATCAGTAAAAACACATGAAGTGACCAAGTGTAAATACCTTTAGAGAAGGTGAAATTTATAACGTATAGTACCAGGACAAAGGGCTGTGTCTGTTTATGCCCTGTCATTGGGCTGTCTTGGAATAAAAGTTAGAAGCTGATCTGAGATCAGTTTTGAGTGAAATCAAAAGCAATAAGGATTTGCAAAATGTAAGCTTCGTCAAGTTGATGTACAAGGTCTGTCTGTACTTTTAGGTGCTTGTCATTCTCAAACCAGCTGTCATTTTGGAGCAGTTCGCACCCTGATTGTGAAATGAGTTTATACTACTGTCATGTTTAGTCACCGACTGCATGTATTTTTAGACATGCACACACAAGCATGAATAAGACCTATAACACACTCTTTACACTCTTTCCAAATGCCACACATGGTTTCTCATTCAGCTGTATCCCACATAAGCGTGAAACATCCTAAGTCTGCAATCACACACACACACACACACACACACACACACACACACACACACACACACACACATGTTGGTGTGGCTATCCTTATGAGGACACTCCATAGACATAATACATTTTATACTGTACAAACTATAGATTCTATCCCCTAATCCAACTCCCAAACCTAACCCTCACAAAAAAACGTCCTGCATTTTTAAATCAAATAAAAAAAACATTGTTTACTATGTTTTTAAGCAATTTGAATTATAACATAATTCCCTTGTAATTACCAGTTTTTAACCAAAAAAAAAAGTGCTCGTAAACCACACAAACCCACCCACACACACACACACAAACACACACAAGAACTTGCATTGCACTGATTATTGCCTCTTAAGTAAACATGAACACACACACACACACACACACACACACACACACAGAGAGTATTCAGATTATCATGGGGTAAAATAACAGTACGGTAATAGAGGGCAGCCTGTGTAAATACCATTTTAGCCATTAACAGGCTCTTTCAGACAGAGGACAGCAGACAAATCAGAAGTTTGACAGAAGTAGTAAAAGTATTATGGTAGTATGCCATTCCAAACTCGACAAATGGCTGTTTTCAAACTGGTTTCTTGAACACTCCAACTCCACTTCTATTGGTTAGACAAACTGATCGTCCTGCCGTAAACGCTGGGGTGCATTTTCCAAAACTATCATTAGCCAACTATGGTCGCAAGTTCCATCATTACCAACATAGTTCACGGATTTGGTGTATCCTGAAAACCATAATCCAATGCATCATCATGCCATCATCTAGGTAGCTCCAAGCAAATCATGTCACCCATTGCTTTATAAATCTGCTTACAATCTATCACATTGCTATTTCAATGTGCCAGCACTGTAACCTCCACCTCACCACTGCCACCAGTCGAGTCCTGTCCTGCACGGAGATACACTCCTCACCCCTGCCTCCTATCTCCGGCAGGATTTGACAGTTCAAGTAGCAATTTCTTTGGACCGCCAGATGGGGCTTATGCCAAAAAGAGTCATTACATTCCTGTTTCAAATATTCATCAAATAAATGTAAATATCACTTTATTTAAGTCTACGTCTATGTTTTTGAAGAGAGTGCATGTGCTCAAGTGCTTTGGGGGAATCCCAGAGTGATGTAAAGGGTAAACTCTTACACACTCAATCATATACTTTACAATGCAATCATATATCGCATTACACAGTACATCAGCTTTTGGGCATTAATCATCTTTCTGATATACATTATAATTTAAAATCTGAACAAATTATTACTCCACCCCCCGCATAACCAACGTGGTTTAAACGATGGATGTGCAACATAGTTATTATGGTTTCAGGCAATAGTCGTAAATATCTAGTTAATTTCTTCAGTGATGCATTGTATTATAGTTATGAAGCAGTGAGGTACATTGTATTATGGGAAATGAACCCCCCGTAGGGAGGCTCAAAGCGCAATGTTTTGATTATGCCACAGAGCCACAGCGCTAACACTTTTGGGGGAATAAACCTATGAATGGCTTACTAGTTGTCTCCGCATATACCGTATAGATGTTCAGTCATGACGTCAAAGGCCAACTTGGAAGGCTAATTCACCATGGGTTCCATCCGGGATTTTCAATGTGTTTTTAGAATAGCAGTTTTTGATTTATGATTAAAATAAGATATCTGTATGTAAACTCACATCCTTGTGATAGAGTAGTTTTATTCCTTATTCAGCAACTTACATTTTAAAACAGATTCAAAATTGATGTTAAAAGCTGCGTTAAAAGTCTCTTTAAGTTATGTAACTCATAAAATGGAAACCGCTCTTTTTAAAACCCACGGCATATTCCAGAGGAACCCATGACTCAAAAATGCTCTAGTAATTATCTTCGGGGTTTAGGACTACACACTGAACTGTAGGATTATATATGAATGCAGCCATCAACTGAACACAACACAACACCACATTCCACAGATCAGAGAGATCCCCCACCGAGACATTAGAGAGTCATAAAAAATTAATCCATGTCACCTAAATTGCTGAATGAGACTGTCTCTCCCATGCCTGCTTAATCTCAAACTAGGGTTTGTAATGACCAAGCTGAAAACCCTTCTTTGTTCCACAAACTTAAACTCTCTGTTTGACAAAATGGCCAAGTAAGACTTTGGGACCATAATGCATAAATCCGTGGCCATATCAGGAAATGAAGACTCGTTAAGACAGTCCCAGCATAGACCTAACACAGTGACATTTGTTCCTCCCCCGGGACACCTCCTCTCTCCATCTGCACATTCCAAAGACATTCTCTCTTAGCTCAGTAGAGACCGCATGGATCCACTATGTATACAAAACCTAGTCTTGCTAGATTATCCTGAAAATTAGTTTATGACCTGTGATCACATTTATGACAAATTAATGATTATAGCCTGATGTACCTTTTAAAATACGTGTAGTGAATTGTAATCGCTGATAAAAAAAAAAGACAAACCGATGATTTTAATCTTTAATCTTGTATGATTCATCTCATTCAACTATTCAACTATTCAAGGCTTAACTTGATAATATACCCCAATAATCAGGTCTCTCATAACGTGTACTTTATTATCCATGTTGTAAAACCAATGAATTAACCAGTATGATTTGTAACTAGGGATTGTTACTTACACATGTAATATTCATGAAAGCATGTCACATTTAGTATGTAAATGCTTGCTTGTTTATGAAGAGAATGTTGAAGACAATGAATATCAGGTCTCTTGCACTATTTTCAAGATATAAATGTTCACGATTAATCATTCACTATTTTGAGCAGGAAGAATGTAAGGATTCTCCACACAAATGATTGTAAATCAGCTTTGAAAAAGGCAGACCAGTTGACCATGTGACTTTGAAATGCCATTTCTGATTGGCTCAGGACACCTTTGGGGTGCAGCCAATTTCAGTTCAAATGTTTCCAAAACTGGAAAAACTCTCTCTTCTGTTCTTGAATTCTTCTTCTCTCTTGCAACGCTCTCTTTGAACTATCGCTTGGTCTCCTCTTTTTGGCTCTCTTGCTTCTTCCTAATCCTCCGTGCCATGTTGAGTCGAAGGAAATCTCGGGACACAAAAGTCCCAAGGAAGCCTCTCACTCTCTGTTCTACTGTCCACACACACGACGGAAGTTGCGAGTCTTCCTTGCAGAAGGCCTCGATTCAATGCCCACTTTATAAGCCATCCAGACAATCGACAAAGAGCCAAAGAAACAAGCAACAGAAGAAACGCAATGCAAATAAACAACGACATGCAAGTACATCTCCAGACTTTTGCTCAAAGTGCTGGTGTATTAGTTAAATACTTTGGGTTATACGATTGCAAATCGATTTAGACTCAAAGTGGGATAAATTGTTCTTAAGGCATTGTCAACACTAATAGCTTCATCATGTTAATTTTCTCTGTATTGATCATTTACTTCACATTCTGTCACTACTCACCAACCTGTTTCATGTTGTATGTGTTAGATTAGTTTTATGTTTAGAATAGCAATAAAGTTTTTCTGTATTCAGAGATAATTTGACAGTGGTATATTCTGATAAATAATCTCATCCCTGTTTTTAAATTATTTCTCTTCAAAGCTGTACCTAAATATGTGTAATATTATTTCCGATATGCCATGAGAATAATATTACTCCAATAAGTGAATTAATCACAATTCCCTTATTAAAGCTATTCCTTACAATATAAATTGTGAGCGGATACAACGAAACATTGTATTACGCTTTCAATGTTGGAGAATTTTATTCAGACAAATAATCTATTTATTTGTCATTTATATAAATTATAATTGTTGTCGAACGCAACTAATTCCATTATAAATTTCCTTACATAATAATGTAGAATAAGGACAGTTTAATTTCATTCCTAGCTCACACATACTGTTTCCTACATATAATAGTGGGGTACACGGGCACTTGAAGCCATCCTGTGTACATTTATACAACCAAATTTGCTACAGAACAGCTATTAAGTTTGAAAAATTACATAACTTTTAAACAAGCAGACTGGATTCAAGCAAGTGCAAGAACAGAAGTGCCCATTCCCTGTTCTTCTTCCAGACACCAGCTATAGATCTCTGTTGAACTGATGCGAGCAGATTTCCATACAATTTTAAGCCAAACACCCCCCCCCCCGCGTGCAATTTCAGTTTCCATGGCGTCCATGATGCCTAGCGACTTGGCAACTGTGCAAGAGCATCACTGGTGGAGTGTGTCTTAACTGTGGTTTTGAGGGGAAGGATAATATTCTCACTGTGTGACTGTGCCATGTGATCGGATAGGAGCTAATCAAAGCCTGACCACCTGTGATCAGTGATATTATCATTAACGAAAACATTTTCATTAAATCCGCAGTGTGTAATATACAGTATGTGCCACAATCTTTACCAAATGGAATTGGAAAAATCATCACTGTTTGTACTGGTTGTACAAACAGAATGTCCCGCCCCAAACATACACCATTTGTTGAGACTACGTTTTTGTGTATGGGCAGCAGTGTTACCCTTTTAAGCGAAATAAACCTTCAAATGGCTTACTTATAGATGAATTTGCATATTGAGCTGGGATATGAAAAATAATTTTAACAAATAAATAATTACACAAATCAGTTTAGCTGAAATAAAAACTAACATAGTTGGAAAAATATAAAAGTCCCACCACAACAAAAATTTGGTGGTGATTCCATGGATCAGTTTAAGGGCTTTTTAACAAGCTGACCTACATATTAAAAGATTTGCTTCCTATTGCATTCTGCCTGCAGAAGCAATCAGCAGGAGCACTCACTCAAACCAGATGGATTCACAGCACACTGTTGAAGCTTCACAAGTCGATGACTGTTTCTTTGCAGCTCCCTCCCCTGTAGAGTTGCACGGTAGACCAGTGCTATGGTATTATCGTCATATTAAAGCTTCAAAATACTGGCGGTGCAATATAACATGTATAACACAAAGATAAACTTTATAAACTTACACTCAATATATTTAAAAATAATCATAGAAATTTAGCTAGATTTACACTGCTAAATAAGGTGGAAACGCATTATCACAGTCTGTGAAAAAGGTCTATAAAGAAACAGCTGCACAAAACGTCTAGGTTACGTATGTAACCTCCGTTCCCTGATGGAGGGATCGAGACGTTGTGTCGAAGAAGCGACTCTAGGGGTCTCTCTTGAGCGAATATGCCTCTGATCTATGAAATAAGGCCAATGAGAAGTTGGCAGACAGTATTTGCAAACCCCGCCCACGGACATACGGGTATAAAGGTGAGGAAATACGTCAAATTCATTCAGGATTTTTCTGAGGAGCCAGAAATGGTCCAGCCACAACAGTGGTTCGGCTCAGCGTTGTGGCCGGGAGGACATAACGTCTCGTTCCCTCCATCGGGGAACGGAGGTTACATACATAACCTAGACGTTCCCAGTCTGTCGCTCATTTCAACGTTGTGTCGAAGAAGCGACACTAGGGGTCCAATTTAAATCACACCATGCGCTGAGCCATGTACGTGTTCTGCTGACACAGGAGCGGGCACGGCCAGGGTGTGATAGGCCAATGAAATGGCGTCCACGACCCAGTGGGAAAGCCTCTGTTTGGAGACAGCGTTCCCTTTCCGCCAAATCAGACAAAGTCTTAGGATCACATATGTGTATGCCGGACCGAATTCCAGGCAAGTGTCGCTAACAGAGAACGCTTGCAGGTCTCCGACCCTTTTGATGGAGGCGAGCACAATCAGAGCAGTTTTAATAGAGAGGGTCCTGAGTCCAACTGATTCTAGTGGCTCGAAGGGAGGTCTCTGGAAGCCCACGAGGACCACTGAGAGATCCCAGGAGGGGAACAGGCTTGGCCGGGAGGGATTCAACCTCCGGGCGACTCTTAGGAAACTGATGATTAAGTCGTGCTTACCCAAAGACTTGCCGTCTACTGCATCGTGGTGGGCCGCGAAAGGAGCGATATACACCTTTAGGGTGGAAGTGGACAGCCTCCCCTCCAGCCTCTCCTGCAGAAATAAGAGCACTGACCTAACTGTGCACCTCTTTGGGTCTTCAGCCCAGGAACAACACCAATTTGCGAATAAGCGCCACTTCAGGGCATAAAGTTGCCTGGTAGAGGAGGCTCTGGCTTGGTTGATCATGTCTATGACAGCAGGTGGTAGACCAGCTAGATCTTCCGCATCCCATCCAGGTGCCAGACGTGGAGGTTCCAAAGGTCTGGGTGCGGATGCCAGAGCGTGCCCCATCCCTGAGAATGAAGGTCTTTCCTCAGGGGAATTCGCCAGGGAGGGGCTGTTGCGAGGAGTACGAGGTCCGAGAACCAGGCCCAGGTGGGCCAATAGGGAGCCACTAGGGGGACTAGTTCCTCGTCCTCCCTGACCTTGCACAGCACTTCTTGGAGCGGGGCAAGGGCTGCCTCTGCGACTTTCGGGAAGACACGAGGGGACAGAGATATGCCGAAGGGGGGACTTCGTACTGATACGCCTGGCCGGCAAACGTGAACCGTAGAAAGGATTGGTGTCGAGGCAGAATTGAGACGTGAAAGTACGCGTCCTTCAGGTCTACCGCTGCGAAACAATCTAGATGACGGACGCAAGTTAAGATGTGTTTTTGCGTGAGCATTTTGAACGGGCGTGTGAGCAGAGCCCAGTTGAACACTCGCAAGGCCAAGATCGGTCATAAGCCTCCACCTTTCTTGGGTTTAATGAAGTAAGGGCTGTAGAAACCCTTCTTCATTTCGGTTAGAGGGACAGGCTCTATCGCGTCTTTGAGTAAAACAGTAGCGTTTTCCGCGCACAGTGATTTGGCATGCTCGCCGTGTACTGCGGTAAAGCAGACGCCCACGAAGGGGGGCAGGGGCCTGTCAAACTGAATTGTGTAACCGAGCGGATGGTCTGGGCCAGCCAGCGTGACGGGTTGGGAAGTGAAAGCCAAGCATCCAAGCTTCGTGCTAGAGGCACTAAGGGGACAAGTATTTTTGATGTACTGGCTGGGCGGAGCAGCGGGGCGGAGCAGGTAGTATGGTGTCTGGAAGTGAGGGTGCATCCTCTAGACTCGTCAGAACCGGCTGGCCTGGGAACAGTCGTGGGGCTGAAGGCGGGGGGTCTGCATCAACCTCAATCCCGTGGGAAGAAGGAGCAATGCGGAGGGTGGCTGGAGTGACGTGCTTTCTATTGAAAGCGAGCCGCGACCGCAACGTTGCCATGGTCATGCTCTCGCAGTGAGAGCATGAACCATCCACAAATGCTGCCTCGTGTGATCGCTACCCAGACACACGAGACAACGCCTGTGGCCGTCTGAATTGAAGAGCACTCTACCGCATCCAGGAACTACACAGGGGCGGAAAGGCATCTTTAAAAAGATGCGTCCTGAATTTATGTTCAATGCCACTGTGTATTGCTCTGATAGAGGAAAATATTCTTTTATAAGAAATATCACACCTCTTGCGCCCAGGGGTGCAAGGGAAGGAGAAAGCCGCTGTTGTGCGCTGTAGATCCCACAGCAGAGAGCGTCAGAAGAACAGGAATGGGTGTGTGACTCGCAGCTCACTGCAGACACAACCATCGGCCCCGAAGAAAATTTCTGAATGAATTTGATGTATTTCCTTGCCTTTATACCCATATGTCCGGGGGCGGGGTATGCAAATACTGTCTGCTAACTTCTCATTTGGCGCTCAAGAGAGACCCCTAGTGTCGCTTCTTCGACACAACGTCGAAGTGAGCGACAGACGGGGAACAGTGTTTTCAATGTTACAATATGACTTGATTTATGTTACCTTGATTTATGTTACCAACAATCAAATATTCACTGAAATAATGGAATAAAAGTGTAAAACCATTGACTGACTGTTTTGATGCAGCAAAGTAGAAGTATATATATATTTTTTTTAAATGTTATGTCAAACTAAGAATTTATTTGGTAACAAGTTTATTAGGTAAAATTTGAGCCTTCTCCCAATTCATCCATCAGTTATTTTCACCAATTCTGGAGCAACAAGTGGAATGTCTAGTTTCTAAAAACCACCTTTGCTATGACAAACTCTGTTAAGAATGAACATACTATCTTGTGGTATCATGATACTACTTGGTATCATGACACTTTAGCTGGTATAGTATCGAAAGATATGATTATGGTATTGTGACAACCCTGCTTCCCTGAACTTTTCAAGTTTTGGGAGGGTGCAGGCATTTGAAACATCTGAGGGCCCGAGAGCTTATGTCTTGTTGTGAAGATACAAAAGCCATTTATCACATTTATCACTCATCACAAATACATTTTGCTTTCTGTTCCTTACCCAACTACACTAGTTTCACTCCATCTTGGCAGCTCTTTATGTTTTGTTTGTCATGTTGGCAGAAGAAAAGACCAAACATTTCCAGAATTGCATCCTTCAATCCACAGACCCAGGAAGTTGAAAGTCAGTTTTAATTTCTTATCTTCGTGGCAGCATCCGTACCCTTCTCATCATCACCATTTTATTTTGTTTTTGAATTCATAAGGTCCCTTTTTATTTTCAGCTTTGTTTCATAACTTTGAATAACTCTTAAAAGAAAAGTCTTACTTCTGAGCTTTCCCTCCAAACTAATTCTCATGCAGTTAGCGGGTATGAAATTAGCTTTCTGGCAAAGTGGATTTGACCCCTGATGTTAGTTATTTCATCAATCAAGGAATATACCATCTACAAAAATGTACTATCTACATCCCGCAATACTGCAAACAATGCAGTTTGAATATCGTATTGAGCAAAGAGTTCAAGTAATGTTTGGATCCTCTATTGGATCTGCTTTTTTAAAGAAATGGAGAGACAAATCAAAAATATTTTCTGTGGTAATTAATATTATGCTACAAATGCTGTTGATTGAGCTTAATTTGTATTGAATCTGGAATATTCCTTTAAGTTCTCTAATGTTCACATATATTTGCAAATAGAGTTGTCACGATGCCCATAATAGCAAAAATGGATGTTGAAATTGGAAACAGTTCTCGATACCAACTTCAATACCAAAAAAAAAAGAAGAAAAAAAAAGATAATATTTACTGATGTTGTTTAAAGGGGTCATGAATTAGAGAATCAAATGTTCTTGATATTTAGACATATGAGAGATAACTGTACTATAAAAACATACTGTAAATTTCAAAGCTTCCTCTCCAGTCTATATAGAGCATTTATAGTTGCCACCATGATGAATTGTCTTGTTTTGAAATCCCTGTGTTAATGACACATCCCTGTGTTAAAATCACATTGCTCATTTGTATTTAGACATCCCACAACATGCGTCATCTCACTCAGTGGGTGGGGCCTACTGGTTCAAGTCCAGATGGCAGACTTTGTGTAACACCAAATGGGACCCACCTGGACTATTTTTAATTATTTGTATATAAACATGAACTACACAGACTCTTTAACTGCTACCATGTATCTCGCCACTTTTAAAAGATGCACTGTCGAGTTACAACTCTAAAAGTGAGAAGCAGTTCTCTCATTCATCTGCTGCCTCTTGTTTATTTGAGCACAAATGCATCATGAAACACGTTCTTTTCTCATCTGCGCTATTTGTAATTCTTGGTGTATGTAAACATAGGACGTCTTTGATTGACGACTTCAACCATTTTGGTGTTTCCGCTAATGTGCACCTCAGTGTGCCTTCAGTATGTATGTGTGTAATTTCACCGTACTTTGGATTATTTATGTTTTTTTTGGCTCATGTCAGCATGGATTGCTTGTGAACAGACAAAATACGATTCAAGCTTTGCAAAGCAACTGTTATTGAAGAATGGGGCAGTTAAAAACACTTCAAAAATGTAAGTAAACCATTTAATTTATGAATACTGTGATAAATGTGATGACTTTTTTATAGATTATGGTGCCCTGTATTAACAGTTGTGCTTGAGATGAACAGTTTAATGTATTCAGATGCAATGTGTTGGATGTGTGTTATGTGTAAATCCTGTAATTTTGTTTTATAATGTCGAGGTTCAAGACCACAGAGAAGATAATACAATTATATAAAAAAAACACTTCATGACCACTTTCAAATATCCATCCATCAACAACCACTTATCCTGTGTACAGGGGGGCTGGAGCCTATCCCAGCTAACATTGGGCAAAAGGCAGGGTACACCCTGGACAGGTTGCCAGTCCATCGCAGGGCCACACATAGACAAACAACCATTCACACTCACATCTAGGGCAATTTTTGGAGACATCAATTGTCTTTGAATGGTGGGAGGAAGCCAGAGCACCCAGAGAGAACCCACACAGACACGGGGAGAACATGCAAACTCCACACAGAAAGGCCAGGGCAACCGGGGTTTGAACCCACGACCTTCTTGCTGTGAGGCGACAGTGCTAACCGCTGCACCACCATGCCGCCTTTTTCACTTTCAAATATATGTTTTTTTAAATCTCAAGTATTCAAGTAAAGAACTTAAAACATTTAACAAATGTAAATAATAAAAAAAGACAAACTAGCATAGTTTTTTCAGCTACCAATACTAGTAACTTTAAATGTATAAAAAATGCTAATGTTCTAATGAAACCACTTCTTCCTTTAAAAAGTTAAATATAATATACAGTAGAAATTAACTAATTAAATTAATTGACAATGGCTTGTAGTATCAAAGTGTTACAAGTATGAAGTAGCCATACGTTGGACATCTCTGTTGCAAGAATATATTTTTGGCATAAAAATTAGGAAAAAGACAGTTCAGACAACAGGGAAGAGACAATCTTTGATTAATACATTCCACAAGTACGTAACAAAGATCCTTTACTCAAATGACTAATTTGTCATCTTTGTTGAAAGCCTGGAACTTTAACCAGGCAAAATTACACTATAAAAATCATCTGGATTCAGGCAGGAATACCGTAGGTCCCTGCACTGGGACTTATTTTAGGAGATGTTAGTGTCTTGGAGTCTCCAAGCATCCTTCAGTAGTCCACCTGCTTTTCACTGATAAATAGGCCTCAGAGACTATTCTTGAGATTGTCTACCATCGAGGCTGCCAGAATGACATGTGATAGTTGAAAGGATTTTTCTGTTGTGACTGTATTTCACTATAAATGGAGCAACATGACAGACAGAGAGAGATCCATAAGAGGAATGGAAAGCTGCACTCATTCTAACATTATTTCCCCTGTTAGGCTTGCAGTGGAGCTACAATAACAATGCAAACTGTTGTCATTTACTTACCCTCATGACCGACAGCCTTATTGTAGATAGACACCATTCCATTTCATTTTATGGAAAAAAGGATGCAATGAAAGAAAATGATGGTTGATGCTAACACACTACCAATACTAACACTACCATCATGGTTACTGTTGTAACCTCCTTTCCCCAAGGGAGGGAACAAGACGTTGTGTCAAATGTAGTGACACAAGGGGTCTTCCTGGGATGCCAAACGTACCTCTGAACCTGAGAAAAGGCCAATGTCAAGTTGGCGGACAGAATTTGCATGCCCCGCCCCGGACATACATAAAGGGAAGCGGGGCAAGCGAGTGCCAGTAGGTATTTTGCACAAAGGAACCGAAAATAAGGTATGGCCGTTTACAGTGGTAGGTCTAATGCTGTGGTAGGAGGGACACAACATCTCGTTCCCTCCCTCGGGGAATGGCGGTTACAACAGTAACCATGACGCTCCCCTTCTGTCACTTACTCGACGTTGTGTCGAATGAAGTGTCACAAGGGGTCCCATCTAAAAACGCCACACACTGACCGTGTTACGTGAACTGTCGAGACAGTTGCAAGCAGGCTACTGCGTGCTAGAGGCAACTGTGTCGGCTGCACGTAACCCTCCCCAACACCCCCAAAGAGATACAGACCTTAGGTTCCCGGCAGCCGCGGCCTTTTCTCTCACTATGTCTCTCACTATGTCATAGGACGTGAAGCGGCTGGGGCTATCTTAAAGCTATGAAATGCGTTGGGGAAGGCGGTCTTTTCCAATCCGTTCAAGGGGAAAGGACCCTGCAGAGGCCACATCCTGCCCAGTCTATGGGGAGGTAACATGTGGCAAATACACCACAAGGATTGTGAAGCCGTACATGGGAAATGGCGTGGTGGTAGGTCCAGCCTAATGAGGGGGGACTCTACAAGCATGGCGACCGGGGCAGTGGGGCTGCCCAAGGGAAACGCGGGTCCACCAACAGGGGGACCGTACCGTGGGAAATAAATCACGGGGAGTTTACCTAAAAAGGGAACTAAGCCCTTGGAGCCCGACCCAGGACAGAGCACCTGTGACGCATAGTGGGTCTGGCCGCGAATTGCTCTGCTGAATTTGCCGGCCAGAAGGCTAGGGAGGAGAACATCCAGCAATGCTTAGTGGATAATCTGAGATAGAAGGCGCACTGTGAAGGAAGTGAAGGAAGATGGCGGCACGGTAACATGCAGCGGTCACTCCAGATCCAAAATGGTGCTTTTTTTGTTAAATAAACCTGACTTTTGCGGCACATGGACATCAGAGCAACCGGTGTTCATGTCTACCATTGCCAGACACTGCTCAAATATAGAATTCATGCAACAACCAAGCTGCATGATGACCTGCAGGAGGTGCTACATGAACTCGGCTTGCTGCAAAGACCAGGCCTGCAGTCCTCGGCATCGTCTGATGCTAATGGCCAGTGGAGAGGATGTCGTAAGCGGTGTGCGAGAAAGGGGGTTCCATGCTAGGCTAAAAAGAAACCCTAGCCAGCTGGCTCTCCTGTCTATCCTGCTCTCAAATGTTTGCTCCCTGGGCAATAAACTGGACTACATCCGACTCCAGCAGGCTACGCAGCATGAGTTTAGACTGCTGCGTCTTTGTTTTCAAGGAGACGTGGCTCAGCAACAGAGTTCCGGACGCTGCCATTCAGCTAGATGGGCTCGCCTCGTTTTGTGCCGACAGAAATGCAGCTCTGTGCTGTAAGACTTGCGGTGGTGGCTTGTGTGTTTACAACAACACGGAATGGTGCAAGAGCTCTATGCTAGTCTCTAGCTACTGCTCATCGCTGTTGGAGCTTGTGACTGTTAGATGCAGACCTTTTTATTTACCATGGGAATTCACCACTGTTATCATAACCGGAGTTTACATTCCCCCAGCACTAATGCTAAGGAAGCGTTCTGTGAACTGAATGGGGCTATGAGTGAACTGCAGAACGCTCACCCTGACGGGCTGTTTATTGTCGCCAGAGATTTCAACCATGTGAATCTCAAGACAGTGCTCCCTAAATTCCATCAGTATGTGGACTTTGAAATGAGAGGGGCAAACACGCTTGATCTTGTTTACACAAACATCCCAGGCGCCTACCAGGCGGAGCCCCGCCACCACCTCGGCTACTCAGACCACATCTCTGTTTTGCTAATTCCAGCATACAGACTTCTTGTCAGACGCACAAAACCGCTTCAGAAGCAGGTGAAAACCTGGCCAGTAGGAGCCATCTCTGCTCTTCAGGACTGTTTTGAGTGTACTGACTGGCACATGTTCAGGGAGGCTGCAACATATGGCGACTCTACCAACTTGGAGGACTACACGGCATTAGTGACCAGCTACATCAGCAAGTGCATTGATGATGTCACTTTCTCCAAGACCATCACCACACACTCCAACCAGAAGCCGTGGATGACTGCGGAGGTGCACGCGCTGCTGAGGACCCAAGACTCTGCCTTCAGAGAAGGCGACATGGAGCACAAAAGAACAGCAAGGGCCAAACTGTCCTAGGCCATCAGAGAGGCAAAGCGTGCACACGCCCAGAGAATCCACAGTCACTTCCAGGACAGCGGTGACACGAGGCGCATGTGGCAGGGCATCATGGCCATCACCAACTACAGGACAACGTCAGTTGCCTGCGAAAAAGATGCCTCCTTTCCAGATGCGCTGAACGACTTCTACGTACGGTTTGAAGTGCAGAACGACGTGGTGGCGAGGAAGACCACTATTCCTCCCAACAACCAGGTGCTCTGTCTTACCACGGCTGATGTGAGGAAAACTCTACATAGAGTCAACCCACGGAAGGCTGCTGGACTAGACAACATTCCTGGAAGAGTGCTCAGAGGATGTGCAGACCAGCTGGCAGATGTTCATACCAACATCTTGAATATCTCTCTGAGCAGCGCCATCGTTCCAACGTGCTTCAAGGCCACCACCGTCGTCCCCATGCCAAAGAAGTCTTCAGTGTCCTGCCTCAATGACTACTGTCCCGTCGCACTCACACCCATCATCATGAAGTGCTTCGAGAGGCTCGTCATGAGGCACATTAAGACCCAGCTGCCCCCCCTCACTAGACACACTGCAGTTTGTGTATCATCCAAACCGTTCAACAGACGATGCCATCGCCACCACCCTCCATCTGGCCCTCACCCACCCAGATAATAAGGACTCATATGTTCGAATGCTGTTCATAGACTTCAGTTCAGCATTCAACACAATCATTCCCCAGCACCTGATTGGAAAGCTGAACCTGCTGGGCCTGGACACCTCCCTCTGCAACTGGATCCTGGCCTTCCTGACTGGGAGACCTCAGTCAGTCCGGATCGGGAACAGCATCTCCACCACCACCACACTGAGCATTGGGGAATTCCAGGGCTGTATGCTCAGTCCACTGCTGTTCACTCTGCTGACTCAAGACTGTGCAGCAATGCACAGCTCGAATCACATCATCAAGTTTGCTAATGACATGACCATGGTGGGTCTCATCAGCAAGAACAACGAGTCAGCATACAGAGAAGAGGTGCAGCGGCTAACGGACTAGTATAGAGCCAACAACCTATCTCTGAATGTCGAAAAAACAAAAGAGATGGTTGTTGACTTCATGAGAGAACAGAGTGAACACTGAACATTGACGGCTCCTCTGTGGAGATCGTCAAGAGCACCAAATTCCTTGGTGTTCACCTGGTGGAGATCCTCACCTCACCTCAACACCAGCTCTATTACCAAGAAAGCCCAGCAGTGTCTCTACTTTCTTCGAAGGCTGAGGAAAGCACATCTCCCACCCCCCCATCCACACTACATTCTATAGAGGGACTATTGAGAGCATCCTGAGTAGCTGCATGACTTGCACCGTTTCGGACCGCAAAGGGTCTCTCTTCCCTCCATCAAAGACATTTACAAAAAACACTGCATCCGCAAAGCTACCAGCATTGTGGACGACCCCACACACCCCTCACAAAAACTCTTCACCCTCCTGCCTTCTGGCAAGAGGTAACAAAGCATTCAGGCCCTCATGGCCAGACTGTGTAACAGCTTCTTCCCCCAAGCCATCAGACTCCTCAATACTCAGAGACTGGTTTGACACACACACACATGTCCTGAGCACTTTAATTATTGTCACTTTATAACTGGCTGCTACCTCAATAACTGCTATGTCCATAGAACACTATCTCATAGTATGTTAAGTTTACATCTTTTGCACTACTGTGTACTGGCCGGTGCTGCACTGTCTCTTACTGTGTCTATTGTCCTGTTCATTGTTAGAAATGTATTATACTGTCCCATACTTTTTGCACACGTTTGCACGTGCACTTTATATAGGTATTTTATTTAGTTTGTGTAGTCATGTGGTTATGGGTTTGACCTATGTTGTTTTATGTAGCATCATGGTCCTGGACGAACATTGACTCATTTCACTATGTACTGTACTAACTGTATATGGTTGAAATGGCAATAATAAACCACTTGACTTGACTTGACTGGATCAACTTGGTGAAGGGTGTTGTGTGCAAGCGGAACACCCGGTCGGTTTTGCCGCGTTACCGAGTTCTACTGGCTCGGACCTGACAAAACACGGGACGAGACTGACTCGACCCTGAGATTGTAAAATCTGCCAAAAATATTGGGTGTTGCCCAGCCCGCTGCTCTGCAGATGTCTGCTAAGGAGGTGCCATGGGCCAGTGCCCACAAGGATGCGAAGGACCGAACTCCAGGCAGGTGTCGCTGACAGAGAGCGCATGCAGGTCCCCGACCCTATTGATGGAGGCTAACACGATCAGGAGGGCCGTCTTCAGGGAGAGGGCTTTGAGCTCAACTGAATCAAACGGCTCGAAGGGGGGTCTCTGAAGGCCCGAGAGGACCACAGTAAGATCCCAGGAGGGCAACAGGCTAGGCCGGGGAGGGTTCAGTCTCTGGGCGCCTTTCAGGAACCTGATAATAAAGTCTTACTTACCTAGGGACTTGCCATATACTGTGTCGTGGTGGGCTGTGATAGCAGCTACATACACCTTCAAGGTGAATGGGGACAGCCTCCCCTCCAGCCTCTCCTGCAGGAATGAAAGCACTGACCGAACTGCGCACCTCTGCGGGTCTTTGGCTCGAGAAGAACACAATTCGCAAACAAGCGCCACCTTAGGGCGTAAGTTGCCTAGTGGAGGGAGCTCTGGCTTGGTTGATCGTGTCTACGACTGCAGGTGGTAGATCCACTAGATCTTCAGCATCCTGTCCAGAGGCCTGACATGGAGGTTCCAGAGGTCTGGGTGCGGGTGCCAGAGGGTGCCCCGTCCCTGAGAAAGAAGGTCCTTCCTCAGGGGAATTTTCCAGGGAGGTGCTGTCGCGAGGATCGTAAGGTCTGAGAACCAGGCCCGGGTGGGCCAGTAAGGGGCCACCAGGATGACCTGATCCTCGTACTCCCTTATCTTACACAGCACCGGTGCAAGAAGGCTCACTGGTGGAAATGTGTACTTGTGCAGCCCCCGGGGCCAGCTGTGCCAGGCTGAAGTTATTGACGTGTCACCGAAGAGGCCAAGCTGGGAGAAAGCTGGGAAAGTGTGCCTTGTCAACGTAGCGCATCTTGACCATGTTCATCCAGAGGTGATACTCATGTAACACAAGGGTGGCCATTGCCTGCCCGAGTGCCTGCGCTGTGACTTTCATTGCTCTGAGAGCGAGGTGGGTGGCAGAGCGCAGTTCCTGCAGCACGTCGGGGTCGGAACTACCCAGGTGCAGATCTTTGAGTGCCTTGGCTTGATGAGTCCAGGTTTCCAGTCCAGCCTCGCACTCACGATTGCCCGGGAAAGTATAGCGGACATCTGCGCTTCAGCCTCAGACTGGGCGAGCAGATGCCGCTGTGACACTCTCCGATGCAGCTGCAATGTTGTCATCCAATTCCGGGGGCTCAAGGGAGAATGCCACTCATCCCGAAAAGGACGTTCAACGCCTGCTGTGTATTGCTCTTTTATGAGTGGGAACTCAAACTCTTTTAGAGGAAATAAACTCTTTTTAGGAGGAGAAACACTCTTTCGGGCAATGAAAGCGCTGTCAAAGCACCCAGGGGTGTAGACTGCACAGCATGTGGAGAGAGAGAACGTCAGCTGGAAATGCACCGTAGATCTAAGAGCAGTGCTTATCGCCAGTAGAGGTGAATGAAACAGCGGTGAACTCAGCTTGCTGTTACACAACCATTCGGAACCAAAGAAATTTTTTTGACTGGCACTCGCTGCCCCACTTCCCTTTATACCCATATTTCCAGAGCAGGGCATGCAAATTCTGTCTTGAAATTGGCCTTTTCTCAGGTTCAGAGGTATGTTTGGTGTCCCAGGAAGACCCCTTGTGTTACTTACATTTACATTAATGCATTTGGCAGACACTTTTATCCAAAGCGACTTACAGAGCCCATATTACAGGGACAATCCCCCCAGAGCAACCTGGAGTTAAGTGCCTTGCTCAAGGACACAATGGTGGTGGCCGTGGGGTTCGAACCAGCAACCTTCTGATTATCAGCCTTGTGCTCTAGCCACTACGCCACCACCACCTCTGTACCACCACCATTCATTCGACACAATGTCGCGTGAGTGACAGAAGGGGAACTAACATTTCCTTTTGTGTTCCATGGAAGAAAGACATCCATATGGGTTTGGAACATGAAGGTTAATTATGACAGAAATTGCATTTTTGGGTAAACTATCCCTTTTAAGGTGATGTAAGTGATGTAAGCCATTTTGCTAACTTCATCGACATGCCCTCTCTCAAAAATCAGGCCCTTTCGGAGACATGTAATCAAACTATAACTTTTCTGAAATAAAAATTGTGGACATTTCAAGTACATAAGTCAATGTATCATTGAAATATTCAATGTTATTATTATCTATTAACAATTCTGATTAATTCTGGTTAGTGCTGGTCTGATGTTGGTATCTGTAACACAGTTCAAGTTCATGGGCAAGGAAGAGGCGAGAAACCGGCTCGTCAACATAAATAATAATTTAATGAGGAACTTAAACAAACATTTAAGACAGCAGACATGTCTGCTGATTAAGCTCTCTCTCCCGATCGCCGTCTGCGAGTGGCCTTTTAACCCTCTTGCCGGCTCAATCAGCCCGATACGGGACCGGGCGTGCGCAATCACGCGCCGGTCCCGCCCTCCACCGTGCCACAGTATCAAATTTTGCTCATATTGGTATCATGACAAACCTATTTTGACAGATAACACTTTACAGCACCTTTAACCATAAAATGTAACCTTTTTTGTTAGGTCTCAGGAGGAGGAATTCATTGAGGGCTCCAGTAACATGTTCGAGCATAATTCTACCCTACCTACCAATAGACCCTTTAAGAGATAACAAATCTTGGTAATGCTTTAGATAACAGCCCACAATTTACAGCATACCTTTTTGTAATAATAGTAGACCTACAAATTACTTATGGGTACGTATAAGTGAACAATATGCAAAGTTTGGTGAATAAAGGGGTAACAACCTGGAAAATTACAAATAATTTATACTGTAAATATTTTATAACTAAGGTGTATTTATTCTAATATTACGTGGCATGTATGACCTACTATGCAAAACAACAATCATATGTTTTCAATTTAGCAAGTGCATACACTGCGTACCTTTTTGTAATAATACATAGGTATTATAGTATAATCTATCTATTGATCTCTCTCTCTCTCTCTCTCTCTCTCTCTCTCTCTCTCTCTCTCTCTCTCTCTCTCTATATATATATATATATATATATATATATATATATATATAGGCCTATGTATTTTTTGATCCACGGGTTACATATTCCTTTTATTCCAAATTGTTTCCCCCTTTTTCCATGTAGTTGGGCTATAATCTATAGCGTTACCCAAATGTTACATTTATATCTCCATAAAGGCCCCAGCGCAATAACGTCCTACGTCATAGTTCTTCACTCGGAGCCAAAATACGTTTGAACAGCTGATCTTTGTTATCTATAAAAATATACTACATACTTATACACATATGCAACATATATTTCAATACAACTAAAAACTGGCATTTTCATATACATAACATTCATAACACATACAGTACTGTACTGTTTTAGGCACTTAAGATGTTTCACAAAAATATTTGTCTTAAGATGGTTATTTATGGTTATTGAAAAATACATTTTAGATCCCAAACATTACTTTTCAAATAGAAAAGATTAGAATAGAAGAACAGGGAGCCCTGCAACAGATGACTTTGACCCCACTGAACATCGTGTCAGTCTGAGATTACATGAACAGACTGAATCAATTGAGACAGCCTACATAAATAGAAGAACTGTGGTGAATTCTCCAAGAAGCTTGGAACATCCTATCTGCCAACAACCAAGAAAAACTGTGTCCAGGTGACCTAGGAGAATTGTTTTAAAGGCTAAGGTGGCCACACCAAATATTGATTTAGCTTTTTTATGTTTACTGGATTTTGTATGATACTAATTGATAAATTAAAAGTATTTATGGCATTTTTTTTGAAGACATCCTCACTGTGCAAAATTTTTTAAGAAAATGCCTAAAACCTTTGCACAGTACTGTATATGTAACATACATAACACATGCATGTGTGTATTTGTGTATTTCTACCACATGCATAGATAGATTCAGTACTGTATGTTAGAATTTATAAATGAAAAATCATGTTCTTTACTTCATGTTTGCACATTGTACAGTTTAGTATACGTCACAAACAAATAGCATAATTGGAAATATATTCATGTTTGCCCACATATACTAACAATTATTTTATACATATGTTGATATATAGCCATATACTGTATCAGGAGTTTATTTTTTATTTAATTTTTTTGCCACAGACTCTCAGATTTGGAGCTATTATTGGTACTTTTCTAGTTGGAAGGGAATAGTCTGTGAAATTCCATAAATTTCTATGATCAACACTAACTCATAAAAGTTGGAACATAAGGATTCCCAACTAGTGCTGGTGTCTGTGCTGAAATGAACCATGTATCTAGAGCGTAATGTCTTTGAGTCTTTAATCTGCTTAATGTTCTGGCTGCTTAATTTCGTATCATTCAGTGATCACTCATTAAGCTGGATGAGTATGGGTGTGATGTTTCGAGCCGGAGAACTCACATTAACTCAAATCAAGCTTGCTGTTATCCGGAAATCATGCAAGTAGAGATGAGAGATCTATTGAAAAGTTGTTTTCAACTGGCAGATCAAACAGAGAAGCAGTGACAAAACAATGCTAGTTGAATTAAAATAAAATGCAACTTACCATATAATCATTCATAAGGATAGGACTATAAATTAGCATAGCAACATTTTAAAGGTAGAAGAAAACACTTTGCATATCTTTTGCTGTTGATGTCAAAGGTCACATGTCCAATTATGTTCTACTGTATTTTGGCACAAATCCATCTGTCACTTGGTGGAAGACAACCAAATTAGGCAGATGAACATGAACATGAACAGGTTGTGTGACATTCCCCTAATCCATACCAAACCATGAACAAAACTACACTAGGTAAAATAAAATATGACCCAGACCACATTAAATAGAGGATCTTGCAGTGAAAATGCTTTGTGATTAATTATTGATGAATATTATTTTATTGTTTAACATATTATATATTTTGTTTTTATATATTTATTTTGTAAATATATAATATTATTGATGCATTTAATTTTTATAACATACATTTATAATATAGTATAATATCAAAATCAAAATCAAATCAAATCACTTTATTGTCACACTACTGTGTACACGAGTGCAACAGCAGGTGAAATTCTTGTGTGCAGTTCCGAGCAACATTGCAGTAATGACAGTGACGACATAAACCACTTTACAATAAACAACATATTACACAAAACAATTTACATAACAAACTTACACAACAATTTACATAACAAATGTACACAATACACACAATGTAGAATACACACACTAGATACGGGTATAAATATATATATATACACTAACTGAATTGGGAGAATATATTGACAGAATGAGGATTTATAAAGTGCAGTGCTGATTGTTGATCGTGAGAGATCATGTGTTCAAAAGTCTTATTGCTTGTGGGAAGAAGCTGTCATGTAGTCGGGTGGTGCGGGTCCTGATGCTGCGATACCGCCTGCCTGATGGCAGCAGTGAGAGCAGCCCATGACTCGGGTGGCTGGAGTCTTTGATAATCCTCCGAGCTTTCTTCACACACCGTCAGTTATATATATCCTGGAGGGAGGGAAGCTCACCTCCGATGATGTTTCTGGCCGTTCGCACCACCCTTTGCAGGTCTTTGCGGTTGTGGGCGGTGCTATTGCCGTACCAGGCGGTGATGCAGCCAGTCAGGATGCTCTCAACAGTACTAGTGTAGAACAGTGTGAGGATGTGTTGGTTCATTCCAAACTTCCTCAGCCGTCTCAGGAAGAAGAGGCGCTGGTGAGCCTTCTTCACAACGGCCTCAGTGTGGACGGACCATGTGAGTTCCTCAGTAATGTGGACACCGAGGAACTTGAAGCTGCTGACTCTCTCCACCGGTGCTCCATTAATGGTGATGGGGCTGTGTTCTCTGTCTATCTTCCTGAAGTCCACCACAAGCTCCTTGGTTTTACTGACGTTGAGGGAGAGGTTGTGCTCCTGACACCAGCGTGTCAGAGTGTGCACCTCCTCTCTGTAGGCCGTTTCATCATTGTCAGTGATCAGACCTACAACCGTCGTATCGTCAGCAAACTTAATGATGGCATTGGAGCTATGTGTCGCCACACAGTCATGTGTGTAAAGGGAATACAGGAGTGGGCTGAGAACACAGCCCTGCGGGGCTCCAGTGTTGAGGGTCAGTGATGAGGAGATGTTGCTGCCCATTCTAACCACCTGACGTCTGCCTGACAGGAAATCCAGGATCCAGCTGCACAGCGAGCTGTTTAAGCCCAGAGCCCGGAGTTTCACATCAAGCTTGGAGGGCACTATGGTGTTAAATGCTGAACTGTAGTCTACAAACAGCATTCTCACATATGTGTTCCTTTTTTCCAGGTGGGAAAGAGCAGTGTGTATTGTAGATGCAATGGCATCATCAGTGGAGCGGTTTTTACGGTAGGCAAACTGTAATGGGTCCAAAGAGGTGGGCAGAACAGAGCAGATGTGATCTCTGATCAACCTCTCAAAGCATTTGCTGATGATGGGGGTCAGACCAACAGGACGCCAGTCATTTAAACAAGTGATTTTGGCTTGCTTCGGTACAGGCACAATGGTTGATGTTTTGAAGCATGTGGGGACTACAGACAGGGAGAGGGACAGGTTGAAAATGTCCGTAAAAACACCAGCCAGTTGGTTCGCGCATGCTCTGATGACGCGGCCCGGAATGCCGTCTGGACCCGCGGCTTTACGGATGTTCACCCGTCGAAAGGATCGGGTTACATCCGCAACAGAGACGGAGAGTGAACCATCATCTGTAGTATCGGCCGCGAGTGCTCTCTCCGCGAGGGCGGTGTTGTTGTTGTCCTCAAAACGAGCATAAAATGTATTAAGCTCGTCCGGGAGAGAGGCAACGGTGTTCATGGCGGAGTTTTTAATTCTGTTTATAGTCCGTGATGATGTTAATTCCCTTCCACATACTTCTGGAGTCAGTGGTGTTGAACTGACCTTCAATTTTGTGCCTGTACTGGCGTTTGGCTGTGCTGATGGATTTACGGAGGGCATAACTGGCTTGTTTACGCTCCTCCGCGTTCCCGGAATTAAAAGCGGTGGTCCGCGCAGTAAGTGCCGCGCGAACATCGCCGTTAACCCAGGGTTTCTGGTTGGGGTAGATCCGTATATTTTTTGTCAGAACAACGTCCTCTACGCACTTCCTGATGAAACACGTTACGCTATCAGCGTAAACCTCGATGTCGTCATCGGAGGCAGACCGGAACATCTCCCAGTCCGCGTGATCAAAACAGTCCTGTAGCGCAGAGTCTGATTGGTCCGACCAGCACTGGATCATTCTGAGGGCGGGTGATTCCCGTTTCAGTTTCTGCCTGTAAGCGGGCAGAAGCAGAACGGAAGAGTGGTCAGATTTGCCAAATGGTGGGCGGGGGAGGGATTTGTAGCCATCCCGGAAAGGAGAATAGCAATGATCCAAAACCCGGTCCCCTCGTGTGTTAAAGCTGATGTGTTGGTGGTATTTTGGTGCTATTGTTTTGAAGTTGGCTTTGTTGAAGTCCCCGATAACAATGAACGCGGCCTCAGGGTGCGCGGTTTCCTGCTCACTTATACTGCCATACAGTTCCCTAAGTGCCCGGTCTGTGTCGGCTTGTGGGGGGATGTACACAGCAGTGATAATGACCGCTGTGAATTCCCTCGGTAGCCAGAATGGTCGACACAGAAGCATGAGAAATTCCAGATCAGGAGAGCAGAAAGACCTGATAAAATGTACATTCTTGTGATCACACCATGATTTGTTGATCATAAAACATACACCTCCACCTCTGCTTTTACCTGAGAGGTCTTTCGCTCTGTCCGCTCGGTGCACGGAGAAACCCGTGGGTTCGATGGCCGAGTCTGGAATCTCCGCGGACAACCAGGTTTCCGTAAGACAGATAACACAGCATTCTCTCGTCTCTCGTTGGAAAGAGATCCGCGCTCTCAGCTCGCAGAGCTTGTTGTCCAGAGACTGAACATTTGCCAGTAGTATACTGGGTAGCGGGGGGCGATTTGCGCGACGTCTTAATCTGATGAGAACGCCGGCTCTTTTTCCTCTTTTCCTTCTGCGTTTCCGCGGCCGGGCAGCCCAAACAAAGGGCTCCGCTGGCGTGTTTGTAAACCGCGGGTCGGCATTGAGGAATGTGAAGTCCGGTTTTCGGTGTGTGATTGCCGAACCAATGTCCAAAAGCGTTTGTCTGTCGTACACAATAAGGCAGACAACATCCAAGACAAAAAAACACAGAACTGTAAACAAAACAAACAATAAACTGCAGTGTTTTGACGGAGCTCGCGACGCAGCAGCCATACTCGGCGCCATCTTGAGACATAAAAAGCTATAATTATGAATAAATATATAAATTACAATTTATATAAATAAATAAATATAATTGTAATTATTAATTATTTTATTTAATATTTAGGTTTACATTTTTTAACACACACACACACATACACACAAACATACACACACACACACACACACACACCGACAAAGCTGAAAAAATTTGGTGTTAGCCGGGTATAATGAAGTTCTCTTTCATTTCTTATCAGGTCAGTCCCATAACAATGGCCTTGGTGCTGGAAGTTGCTATATCCATTACTAGCCTGACCTGAATTAACTGTGTATCTATCTGACAATTATAGTTTCCACTCTCATTCACAATTTCATATTGACTCTTTCATATACTGCAATGTGATTAGTATTTAAAAATAACCGAGACTAATTAACACCTTTTGATAGCAGTAGTGGAGAATATTATTTATTGTTCTTTTAACTTGAACAGGGCACAAAAATGTTCTTAAGAAAAAATTACGTTTGTAAGAACGTTCCTAAGTGCAATTATTGAGAAATTCTTAAGAAGATCTCAAATATTCTCTTAAGAGAACCTTAATTTTTTTGTTAAGAATAAAAAGACACCATTAGCAGGCTTGTCTGACCAGCCTGCTAATGGTGTTGCCTTGTCTAATAGCCTACAACACATTAAACACTTAAACAATGGTAAAGCGTTGAAATAAATGCCTCTTCTAACATATATATATATATATATATATTTGAATAGCAAGCCCCTTGCGATAATTTTTTCAAAAAGTGCGTGAAGTGTGTTAGGAACGTCATAGGAAAATGTACTTGCTGCTAACCATTTAATTTGACATGGAGGAAAAGAAAAGAAAGAAAAACTTCAGTAGACGAGGTTCTTGTTGAGGAAATTACTGCAAGGAAAAACTTCTCCTTGGGAAGCTTGATAATTGTAGTGGTAGGGGCGTAGTGGGCTAAATCACATAACTGTTAATCAGAAGGTCGTTGGTTCGATCCCAACAGCCACCACCATTGTGTCCTTGAGCAAGGCACTTGCTCCGGGGGAATTGTCCCTGTAATAAATGCACTGTAAGTCTCTTTGGATAAAAGCATCTGCCAAATGCAGAAATGTAAATGATAATTATTTCATGTTAGAAATTATGAGGCTGGTAAATAGGCAAATGTGACAGAGGCTTTCGCTGCTGTGCCCAACTCTGATAGAAATGTGGATGGGGGTGAAAAAGAAAGTCTCAGCTTTATGTTTATGTTTCTATGAACTCTGATGCAGCACATCCGTTTGAATTAGCATGATTGGTCATCACTTTAAGAAGCTTCGAAACAACATTTATTGTTTACACGATAAGCTAAAATGAGCCGCCGCATTATGCAGAACGGACCACAAAACGGCGCTGCGATATGCAGAAAAGGATATATACTGTTTTAGTTTCAGTTTTATTTTAGGTTTCGTTTTAAACTTTTATTTGCTCATCCTAATAGTATTTATTTTAGGATATCATGTGAATATTCCGATTTAGTTTTGTTCATCCTTGTTTTTTTTTTGTTTTTTTTTCACATTATTTTCTTGTAATGAGAATTAATACCTTTTTCACATCAGTGATTCATAGTACATCAACTTCAAATTCAATACCCAATATACAAATGAAACAAAACAAAATACTGTTAAAACAACAAAGTAAAAATACACATTTCAGTAGAACTTCTCAGTATGCTCAAATTAAATAGTTTAACAGAACTTCTCAATAAGTTCAAATTAAATAATTCAGCTCAATAGAGCTTCTCAGTAGGCTCAAATGAAATAATTCAGCTCAATAGAGCTTCTCAGTAGGCTCAAATGAAATAATTCAGCTCAATAGAGCTTCTCAGTAGGCTCAAATTAAATAATTCAGCTCAATAGAGCTTCTCAGTAAGATCAAATGAAATAATTCAGCTCAATAGAGCTTCTCAGTAGGCTCAAATTAAATAATTCCACTCAATAGAGCTGCTCAGTAACCTCAAATGAAATAATTCAGTTCAATAGATCTTCTCAGTAGGCTCAAATGAAATAATTCAGCTCAATAGAGCTGCTCAGTAAACTCAAATGAAATACTCAGATCAATAAAAATTATCAGAAGACTCAGTTGAAATATTGAGTTCAGTTCCAGTGGATGATAAAGACTTTCACAGTGTGTAATTTGTCACTACACTTCAAAGTTCCTAAATCCTGAAAAAAAAAAAAAAGAAAAAGAAAAAAAAACTACTTAACGCAATCAGACCGTCAGCTCTCACTCGTGGGTGGCTCGCCATCTGAGTTTCAGTTCACATGTTCCAGTGTCATGGAATTTGTCCTCTATTCATGATCCAAAGATAAGACCTGACGTGTTTTTTTTGTCATGAACATCAATTCAACACTTATATATGTTTAAACATTTCCTTCTCCAAAATATATTCAACATAATAGTTGTCACACAATTTGCACACTGAGCACAGATGGCTTAGCATCACGACCAAATTAACCATCTGCACAGTCACATACATTAATAATAAAGTAAACCTCATAAATTCTCATCCTAATAAAATGACTAAATAAAATTTTATGTTATAATATAAAATATTTCTTTTATGAAGTAAAGATAATTCTATTGTAAACTCACCAAGTCGGATGATTTCGCATTCTAGCTAATACCTCACATAGACGTGTTAGCGGTTTGCATCCACTTCCATCTGGACCATCATCATTCTACAAACAATCTTATGTTGTTAATCCAACATTATATAACACTCTTTGTTTATTTTATTTAGTCATTTTAATAATTAATTATTATTTATTTTCAGCTTGTGCTTCATCTCGCTTTCACTGAAACATTTCACTCTCCGCTTCTCCATTCTTTGCATGACTACATCATAAGTAGGTTACATCGCATCCGTATCACTTATTAATAATTTATTTCAGTGTTCTATTTATTTTCCTAATTCTTGCTTAGTTGTATATCAATTTTAATACATATTCTAATAACTTTTGAGCAGTTGTGACAAAAATACAATTGTTTATTTTCCACACCAATTTATTTCTCATTTAGGGCTAATTTAGTATGTTATTTCCGAGTTTTTTTTTTTTTTTTAAATTGGGATACATTTGTGCTTTTAAGTGTGCATTTATAGCATGTTACTGCCATACTGTCGACAAAGAACTCTTTTGGACCTGCGATCTGATCTACTCTTCTCGGATTCAGTCACCATCACTGAGGGTATGGAGAACACATGCTTCCGATTGCATTTTTTCATCAAACGCCCTGTTCAACTGCACATCCAGGGGGCTGGGACATGTCATTCAAGTCGAGATGAGCCACCCTCCCCGGCTTCGCTCACCATGAGTTAGACCCCAGAGCACATGCGCTTCCAATGCATTGACTTAGTCGTTTTGTCTACTTTTAAATGAGTCCAATTTGTGTTTGTAGACCAAAGCGTTCAAGAATGTGAGGAGTTTTAATTTGGTAATGTCATTTTCAAGCTCATCCACAAAAAGATGCCGGATGTTAATATGAAATGTAGAAAGCTACACAGTATGTCTATTAGCCTTTGAAATGTGCCAGGTAGAACTTGTGACACAAAGGGTTGGCCATTTAAGGATCCTTAAGATTTAATTTGTTCAACAGCAACATTTATATTATACTTTCAAACCATGTATTTAATAATGACATCCCAAAGCAGTAATGAAGACTGGTGCTCAAAGACTTATAAAAAGCAACACAATTAAGTGATGGAGGTCATCGTCACATTGCTTGTATTTACCCTAAGTAAATTATACAAGTAAATTATGATCTTCATGGTTTTGGGTTGCATAACTCAATCATTAATTTCAACTTAATTCACTTAAGTCTCACACTCCCCAAAATTAATAATTTTGCAGTAGACTGTAATGCTGCTTCCCTTAGGTGACTTTCAATCAGGCAGCCAATAAATCAACATGGTTGGTTTATCTTTGGTTGCAGGGGTTAAATACAAAATTGCATGCTGACACACACATGCATATTCACACTGTTTATTTTCGCCCACCACAAAGCCTCTGCATACAATTAAGTGTGCAACTAATCAAGCACACACCAACACACTTTTACAGAGCATAAGTTAACATCTTATCACACACACACACACACACACACACACATCCAGCATTAGAGCTAGCTAATCACACAACTCCACGCTCATGTAAGTGCACACATTAGGGTTAAGCGATTTAAATAATAATAATTATATATATATATATACATGTGTGTATATATACACTACCGTTCAAAAGTTTGGGGTCACATTGAAATGTCCTTATTTTTGAAGGAAAAGCACTGTACTTTTCAATGAAGACAACTTTAAACTAGTCTTAACTTTGAAGAAATACACTCTATACATTGCTAATGTGGTAAATGACTATTCTAGCTGCAAATGTCTGGTTTTTGGTGCAATATGTACATAGGTGTATAGAGGCCCATTTCCAGCAACTATCACTCCAGTGTTCTAATGGTACAATGTGTTTGCTCATTGGCTCAGAAGGCTAATCGATGATTAGAAAACCCTTGTGCAATCATGTTCACACATCTGAAAACAGTTTAGGTCGTTACAGAAGCTACAAAACTGACCTTCCTTTGAGCAGATTGAGTTTCTGGAGCATCACATTTGTGGGGTCAATTAAACGCTCAAAATGGCCAGAAAAAGAGAACTTTCATCTGAAACTCGACAGTCTATTCTTGTCCTTAGAAATGAAGGCTATTCCATGCGAGACATTGCTAAGAAATTGAAGATTTCCTACAACGGTGTGTACTACTCCCTTCAGAGGACAGCACAAACAGGCTCTAACCAGAGTAGAAAAAGAAGTGGGAGGCCGCGTTGCACAACTGAGCAAGAAGATAAGTACATTAGAGTCTCTAGTTTGAGAAACAGACGCCTCACAGGTCCCCAACTGGCATCTTCATTAAATAGTACCCGCAAAACACCAGTGTCAACATGTACAGTGAAGAGGCGGCTGCGGGATTCTGGGCTTCAGGGCAGAGTGGCAAAGAAAAAGCCATATCTGAGACTGGCCAATAAAAGAGAAAGATTAAGATGGGCAAAAGAACACAGACATTGGACAGAGGAAGACTGGAAAAAAGTGTTGTGGACAGATGAATCCAAGTTTGAGGTGTTTGGATCACAAAGAAGAACGTTTGTGAGACGCAGAACAAATGAAAAGATGCTGGAAGAATGCCTGACGCCATCTGTTAAGCATGGTGGAGGTAATATAATGGTCTGGGGTTGCTTTGGTGCTGGTAAGGTGGGAGATTTGTACAGGGTAAAAGGGATTCTGAATAAGGAAGGCTATCACTCCATTTTGCAACGCCATGCCATACCCAGTGGACAGCGCTTGATTGGAGCCAATTTCATCCTACAACAGGACAATGACCCTAAACACACCTCCAAATTGTGCAAGAACTATTTAGAGCAGAAGCAGGCAGCTGGTATTCTATCGGTAATGGAGTGGCCAGCGCAGTCACCAGATCTGAACCCCATTGAGCTGTTGTGGGAGCAGCTTGACCGTATGGTACGCAAGAAGTGCCCATCCAACCAATCCAACTTGTGGGAGCTGCTTCTGGAAGCGTGGGGTGCAATTTCTCCAGATTACCTCAACAAATTAACAGCTAGAATGCCAAAGGTCTGCAATGCTGTAATTGCTGCAAATGGAGGATTCTTTGACGAAAGCAAAGTTTGATGTAAAAAAAATCTTATTTCAAATACAAATCATTATTTCTAACCTTGTCAATGTCTTGACTCTATTTTCTATTCATTTCACAACGTATGGTGGTGAATAAGTGTGACTTTTCAGGAAAACACAAAATTGTTTGGGTGACCCCAAACTTTTGAACGGTAGTGTATATATATATATATATATATATATATATATATATATATATATATATATATTTATATATTATATATAATTTATATATATATAAATTTTTTTTTGCCTTTTGACTATATTCACTACCTTCATAGACAACTTGTAATAATTCGTACATGATGGCGAAATTGTAAGATATCGTGTGACTTCACTCGTGTGAAAAGGTACAAATTGTATTACCATAGAGACAAACCAAAATACATTTGGTTATTCAGTCAGTGGTGAAATCTCAAGGCCAGCAAAGCCTTCTCTGCTGGCGTAACATGCCAAATAAATAAATATTTCTTCATCCTTTCATTCGCAATCACCTTTGTGCCTATGTATTTTTAATCGCTTTCCACTCATAATTAATCTACAAACAAATAGAGGGAAAAAAAAGTCTGAATTTATTCCTTGATGCTTACAAGTGAAGTGTGACAGCTGTTTCACAAATCACATGCCCGAAGCAGCGTGTGATTTTGAGCTCCACCCCCTCAGGCTTTCAGAATTTCCACAGAATGCCTCAACAGTGCAAATGAATGGGCAACTAAAGTCAGATTTTCCGATTCATCAACCAATCAGATTGATTTATTTGTTCTTGGTGGGTGTGATCTTTAGGATATGTCCCGGTGGAGGCCTTCTAGCTGGCCTATCACGCTTTCAGATGCAATCATGATTTAAGTGACATAATTTGAAAGCGAAGAGCGTGAGATCTTGCTGATGAGTCAACTGTCATTATTGCTGCTATCGCCATTGCGAAAGAGATCCTTATGGATTTAAAAACACGAGATGTTCTGCATGTTTGTGTGACTGCTTAATTTATTAAACAGGAAAGGAGGACTGCTTTTCGCTTAAAGCTAACTAGTAATTGCTTTTTGGATTGTTATTGCAACATCAGGAGTTTTCTATATATAAATTAGGCTGCTTGAGCATTCAGTGTCGAATCAAGTTTTGAATAGTAGTGCTGCGTTCCATTCAACTTATAAAGTCAGATTTTACAACTTCCTGCTAGGAAAAGTGCAATGGAATGCATCTTTAAGTCAGAAACTTTTAGGCTCGTGCAAAAATTCTCAACTACAATTTCGCCGAGATGCAGGGGCATGATGTCACACAAACATGTCAACACTCAGGGAGATATATAGTACAAAGTAAGTGATAAACATTCACATTAAGTAATATCGATAAGTGAGTTGGTTTCCACATAACATGATATTAAAGCTTGTTTAACAAACACCTGCAGAAACAGGTGTATAAAACATTACTTTTGATAATCATAAGGTACACCTGAAGCACAAATGCTAGCGCTGCAGCATTGTTTATCAGTTTGCTACCACTGGTTGATTCAAACCACTGCTAAGCTAACTAATATTATTAGATTGATTTTTCCAGGTATTATAGACCTCCTTGGTAGATTCATATGAAACATTTTGATTTTTGAATATCTGTTTGGGAGACGTTCATTTCACCAACAGCCATGCTGCATTTAAAATTAAGCTTGCTTGAGCATTAAGTGTCATTTCAAGTTCTGGCTTTCATGCTTAGACGTGTTTTTAAAATGACAATTGGCATTATTAGATAGCTGCGATATAATGCATGATGCCCAAAGCATGGGGTGGCCTATTCATTGTGAAACTGTGTTTTCTTAATGATGTAAATCACACTGAAGGTCTAGACTTTTAATGCACGGTCTGCCACTTTGTTCAGTCCATATGTATTTATGCAATACAAATGACTGATGTATGTCAATAAGCTGTTATACGTTCCTTCTTTTTTGGGGGTTAGACTTTATGGTTAGGTTAAGGTTTGTGTTAGTTGTTAAACGTAAAAAAAAATCACAATGTTCAGAAAATAATAAAATAAATGAAAAAATAAAACAGTAAAAATATATTTAAAAAAAATAGACAAGGCATGATTTTTGACAGTGTTATTTTAAATTTAAACACCTCAAAACACGCACGACACAGCGAATTCAATGAACATATTTGAGTGATGACGCAAACAAATTTGGAAAATTAAATCGGCAAAAAAGTGCATTAAAATCTTTGTGATATTCATGAAATTGCATCATTTCATTATGGTAGAAAAATCATTCATATTGAATTATCGATATTAGCATATACACACGCAGACGTGCTCACACACAGACACAAACATGTGCATATGAGCCATACTCATAAGCAATAAGTAACCAATAGTCATTACAGCAAATTAAGAGACAGGATCATGCTTTTCGTGGGCGCATGAAGCTACTTCATCATCACTGTGGAAAAAAGAAATGGTGACACCCTCCCACATCCACCCCCTGGCCGTTTAAGCCAACCCAAGATAGACGGGAGAGTTGATTTATTTTTCCCTTTCCAAATTAGCACCCATGAGTCACATACTGGTTTTTAGAGAGGTGATAGGGAGTGATTGGGCTTATTTTTTAAATGTAGGGGCATGTTTTTCTTTAAGTAGGTATGACGCACCTCTTTGTTTAACTTGTGATGTAGATGTCTTTGAAGATCACTAGTGGGTTGAACATCTTTACTGGCTTTTCTTATGAAAAGGGCATGTGGCTATGAAAAACAATCACTTAATATTCACCCACTGCTAGAACAGTTTTAACTGTCTATCTGTTGGCCAGCCCTTTAGTTTTCACTGACTGTTTTTCTTTCTAGTGGAAGGAATTGACGAATTCTGGTTCTGATTCCATTTAATGCATTTGTTTCTTATCGATCCTATTAACAATTCTATTAGCATTCAAATATTTGGTCCTTACTATATACATAAAAAAAAAATATTAAACAAAACCAATACTGTGATGTGAGTATAGTGAAAAAGACAAGACTGATTCATTTACATATATGCATTTGGCAGACGCTTTTATCCAAAGTGACTTACAGAGCCCTTATTACATGGACAATCCCTCCAGGGAAACCTGGAGTTAAGTGCCTTGCTCATGAGGACGCAACACTCCTTGTTGCTCGGACCAATAAAGGGGGGGGCGGGGGGGGTTGTGGGGGGGGGGGGCACGGCCTGGGTACCACCAAGTGGGAGAGCCTCTGTTTGGAGACAGCGTTCCCTTTCTGCTCTCCACCGAAGCAGACAAAGAGCTGCTAAGAACATCTAAAGTTCTTTGTGCGGTCCAAGTAGGTACGCAAAGCATGTACCGGACACAGCAATGAAGGGGCTGGGTCTGCCTCCTCCCGGAGCAGCGCTTGCAGGTTCACTACCTGGTCTCTGAAGGGCGTGGTAGGAACCTTGGACATGTAGCCCGGTTGTGTCTGCCGGACCGAACTCCAGGCAAGTGTTGCTGACAGAGAACGCTTGCAGGTGCGCTCTTGATGGAAGAGAGCGCGATCAGCAGGGCCGTCTTTAGAGAGAGGGTCCTGAGTCCAACTGATTCTAGCTGCTCGAAGGGGGGTCTCTGAAGGCTCGAGAGGACCACTGATAGGTCCCAGGAGGGGAACAGGCTTGGCCGGGAGGGATTCAACCTCCGGGCGCTTTTAGGAACCTGATAATCAAGTCATGCTTACCCAAAGACTTGCCATCTACTGCGTCATGGTGGGCTGCAATAGCAGCTACATACACCTTCAAGGTGGATGGGGACAGCCTCCCCTCCAACCTCTCCTGCAGAAATGAGAGCACTGACCTGACTGCGTGCCTTTGTGGGTCTTCACCCCGAGAAAAACACCAATTCGTGAACAAGCGCCACTTTAGGGCGTAAAGTTGCCTGGTAGAAGGGGCTCTGGCTTGGTTTATCATGTCTACGCAGAGGACGTCATATGCCCCAGGAGCTTCTGGAAAAGTTTTAAAGGGACCGCAGTGCCTGGCCTGAAGGCGGCGAGGCATTCCAGCACTGTCTGCGCATGCTCGTTGGTGAGGCACGCTGACATTGAGACTGAGTCTAACTCCATGCCGAGAAAAGAGATGCTCTGAACCGGGGCGAGCTTGCTCTTTTCCCAGTTTACTTGAAGCCCTAAACGGCTGAGGTGCCTGAGCACCTGGTCCCTGTGGGCGCATAGTAACTCTCGGGAGTGGGCCAGGATGAGCCAGTCGTCGAGGTAGTTGAGTATGCGAATGCCGGCTTCTCAGAGCGGGGCAAGGGCTGCCTCTGCAACCTTCGAAAAGACGGGAGGGGACAGGGACCTGTCGAAGGGGAGGACCTTGTACTATACGCCTGGCCGTCGAATGCGAACCGTAGAAAGGGTCGATGTCGAGGCAATATTGAGACGTGGAAGTACGCATCCTTCAGGTCTACCGCTGCGAACCAATCTAGATGCCGGAAACAAGTTAAAATGTTTTTTTGCGTGAACATGCTATAAATGCACACTTAAAAGCACAAATGTAGCCTCAATGCATAAAACTCGCATGTACAAGATCGGTCGTAAGCCACCGCCTTTCTTGGGTACAATGAAGTAAGGGCTGTAGAGACCCTTCTTCATCTCGGTTGGAGGGACAGGCTTTATCGTGTCTTTGAGTAAGAGGATCGTTATTTCCGCACGCAGGGAATTGGCATGTTCACCGTGTACTGCGTTAAAGCGGACACCCCTGAAGGGGGGCCTGGCAAATTGAATTGCATAACCAAGTCGGATGGTCCTGGCCAGCCAGTGTGACGGTTTGGGAAGTGAAAGCCACGCATCCAAGCTCCATGCTAGTGGCACTAATGGGACAATTATTTTTGACATACCCGGCGGGGTGGTGCAGCGGGCGGAGCAGGTAGTATGGCGTCGGGAGGCAAAAGCGCGTCCCGAGGCTCTGGTGCTGAGAAAGGACTCGAAGCATTTACCTTGCTCCGCACACCCAGCAGGGGGAGGGTTAGTGACTAAGGAGGAGGTCCGGCGGAGGAGTCAGTTTCAGAAGGAAAACAGATAAATGATATACAGATAAATGATGCGATCCAAAGTGCATTTGAACTGCGGTGAAACACTTTCTTATGATGTGTTCTTATGATTCATACGAGCAGACAGAGAAGTAAGTTTGAAGTAAGTTTGGAGCAGAAGTAATATAAATGAACCTTGTCTAAATTGTCAGCTTTATGCTAAACTAAAATGCTAGTTCTAACCATTTTACATGCACATGTTACCAGGCACGATCATATATTTTTATCAAAAAAATTCATGTTCGATCATAATTTCTATTTTCTAGTAAGACCTTTGATATTAGGGCAAAAATCATATTCTTGACAATAATTTTTGTATTGTTTTCCTGTAAAAATATCTTAATCCTTAAAACAAGATCAATTCGATTAATCTTGTTTTAGAAACAACACTGCATAATATATTTAGGTTTTTCAGAGAATGTATTTTTAACATGTGTATCTTGTGTTACTGTACTGGAAGAGTTTTTTTTGTCAAAACAACTGAAAATATCTCCCAGTGCTGAAGAAGCAATCTAAGGTATTTAGAATATGTTACTGACCTGGAGCAATCTAATGGAATATGTTACAAATTACATTTTAAAGCATGTATTCTGTAATCTGTAGTGGAATATATTTCAATAGTAACCCTCCCAACCCTGTTAAGCTGCCATTCCGCTTAAGTAAAACTTGCATGTCGAGCATCTTTAAAGGAAATCTCCAGCGTTATATCTTTAATGCATCCTTTATTACAGTACTACTAATAAGGAATCAATTTATTAATTGCAAACTCTGAAACTGGCATTTCTGTTTGCTGTCAGCACCTCTATGAGTCGCATGAAGTGACCCCATTTAAGGGGGTGATTGAAACTCCACCTGGCTGATGCACTCTCCTCTGCGGAGACGCTTGTCCCTCGCATGCACTTGCTGCAGCTAGATTATAACTTAATGGCTCACAACGTAGTGAATCATAATACATACGGTATGTGTTGCGGTGTGTATCTTATTGTGAAGAAAATATAGGCAATATGCAGCTCCATTAATAAGAGTGTGTTTGTTTTTTGTGAGTTAAAGATGAATACATTTTATCAAAATGGTAAGAGAGGGTAGTTTTTGCCCATTATACACTTACTTCAACAAAATACTTTTTTAATTGTTGTTGTTTTGGCTTGTTTTCCAATAAAAATATCTAAAACCCTTTAAAACAACAAACATTTACTTTAGGAGCTACACTGCAAAATAAATTGTGTTATATCAGAACGCTGATATTTTAAAACATCTAAAAATCCTTAAAAAAGAAGCAACATATAAGATAGACTTGCTTTCAGAGAGTATGTATTGAATATATGTAGATTTTGACTTTACTGCACTGGCAGAAGTATGAACAAGTGAAAAAAATACACTAATATTCAAAATACATTCTCTGAAAGCTTGCCTAAATATATTATACGTTGCTTCTCAAGTAAGTGTATTTTGTTTCAAGGATTTGTAGCTATTTTTAAATGCAAACCAAGACAAAACAATTGAAATCTCTCTCTCTCTCTCTCTCTCTCTCTCTCTCTCTCTCTCTCTCTCTCTCTCTCTCTCTCTCTCTCTCTCTCTCTATATATATATATATATATATATATATATAATGCTTTTTTGCATTTAATAATAGTTTTTTTTTTTTTTTACTAAATTACTCAATGTATTTTTTCAAGATGATTTTGTCTTTATTGTTAGTAAGCATTTTTAATACAACCTTTTAAGTCGAGGCACAAGCTGAATAGTCTGTTAAGAGCTAATGATTAATCATTGCAATAATCGCCTGAATAGTCGAATACTCATTCAAATAATCGTTAGTCAATTATAAAAAAATAATCGTTAGTTGCAGTTAGTTTTGACCGAAAATGAAAAGAGTACAAAAGTAATTTGTGTAATAGAACTGTGCTGGTAAATTTAATTCAAGGTCATTTTCATGTAGTGAGTTTGGTTTATTGCCTAAATCTGTTTAAAGAGAAAATTAAGACAAATCACCCATGATCTTAAATTGTCACCTTAACCCTTCTTTATTCTGCAGAATGTTACTCTTATAAAGTGTAAGATTGTTTTTCAAGTGCCTTTAGAAAAGAATAGAACCTTGGCTTATTGCATCTGTGAGGCAAATACAGATACAAAGCCTTAAGTGATCTATTAGTCTGTGACTGTGTGCATATCTGCTAAATCACAACACCATTTATCACACCGTGCTGTATGTCACTTTCATATAAGGAGATGTGTCTTGTATTTCATAATGCTTAATAAATCTTGCCACTTTGTACTTTGTTGTATAGCCCCAATACTATTTGTCTGACTTGCTGTAGATATTTTACAATGCAATGATTGGAAGATTTCCATTGAATGACAAATGAACTTTTTGAATCCCCCAAATCTTAAATCAAAATAACAGACAGATTTCAGAAAAAACCTTTCAAAAAAGGCTCTGGAAAATCATATAGCTCACTGAGTGTATAAATGCCACACATCTTAATTAAAAAATATTTTTTTCAAAGATGATTTGAAAGCTTGAGGCCACAGTGGTAGCAGATAGCATTAGTGACTTGAGCTCCTGTTCTATTAAACCACAGAACATTTAATAAACCAACTTTATAGTACCTCTGGCACAGATTTAAATCCACAAAGACTGAAACTGTCAGATGGAACAGTAGGATCACAATAGCTTTACGCTTTCAACCAGCATGCTGGCATCAATCCCCGAGATTTCTAGCCTTTGTATCCCAAGATCATCTTTCCTTTGCTGGCCTACGATCTCCAGCACCTTTGGCTCAGCAGACCATCATAGAGTCTTTGCTAAAAGGATTCAGGCTTATGCACACGCAGTACATTGCTTCAGACAGCACATCCCCTGGCTCCAGCCAAACAAGCCATTTGTCTCAGTGCTCTCCCAAAAGCAAGCTAAGCCAGCAGACAGTGGAGAAGCAGGTTGACCACACCATTACATGAGTGTATGGTGTTCTAGTGTGTTTAATGCTATTTATAGAGCAAGAATACATATAACCAACAGAGAAGATCCCTCTCGTTAGATGACCCCAATGAACTATGATATTGAATTTCAGACAACTGCAAAACAGGGTCAACACACTGTTGGACTTGGATTGTTGTTATTACCATCATGAGAACAGAATTGCAGAAGGGCAGTAGTTATACTCTTATACTATAGAGTTATACTCTATAGTCTTCTGTCTGGCCACTCTGCAATAAAGCCCAGATCGGTGGAGTGTTGCAATGATGGTTGTCCTCCTGCAAGTTTCTCCCATCTTCATACATGACCTCTGGAGCTCAACCAGAGTGACCATCGGGTTCTTTGTCACATCTCTTACCAAGGTCCTTCTCCCCTATTTGCTCAGTTTGACTGAGCGGACAGCTCTTGGAAGAGTCCTGGTTGTTCCAAACTTCCATTTAAGAATTATGGAGGCCACTGTGCTTTTGGGAGCCACTGTGCTTTCAATGCTGCCAAACGTTTTTTGTAGTCTTCTCCAAATCTGTGCCTCAACTCAATCCTTTCTCTAAGCTCTGCAAGCAGTTCTTTTGACCTCACGGCTTGGTTTTTGCTCTGATTTGCATTTTCAGCTGTGAGATATAGACATGCGTGTGCCTAAAAACTTCTCAAAGATGATCCAGATAAATGCTAAATTTGAAGTGTCATAGCAAAGGGGTATGGAGTGTAGACTGATATAAAAAAAATAATAATAATTTTAAGCAGTTTATAAAAAGGCTGCAACATAACAAAATGTGAAAAAAATTAAGGGGTCTGAATACTTTTTGAATGCACTCATATATATATATATATATATATATATATATATATATATATATATATATATATATATATATATATTCTAAATTCCCCCGGCTTTGGCCGCCAGGGATGACTTAGGTAGGAGGACCGAGGCAGGGAGTCGCTGGGGAGGCTGGCTCTCTTACAAAAGTGAGCCGTGACCGCAACGTTGCTATGGTCATGTCCTCACAATGAGGACATAATGCATACATGAAAGATGTCTCACCATCTGAAGGTGAGAGATATCGACCACATCCAGGAATAACACACAATCGGATGGGCATCTTTAAAAAGATGTTCCAATATGTGCCGCTCTTTTAGAGTATACTCTTTTAGAAAGGAAAATACTCTTAGAATTTGACAAAGATGATTTTGATTTAAGAGAAGAGGAGATACAAGTTTTTGAACCTGAGTACTCTGACCAGGAGCATAGGGAAATTGAGGAGGCTGGACCAACAGCAGCACAACAAAAAGCCTCACAGAGACAGAGAGCTCAGGAGACATAGTGGTGCACATGCAGGCAATGCCAACAGAGGCAGAGATTGTCTGCTGCAGTGAATTGAACTCAGCACTATTGTGAACGTGCATACTGCTGCTTACCGGACACAATCATTTATAGATAAAGTACTTAAATATTGAACTTTTTCACACCAAAAGTGATCATATCACTTTATAAGACAATAATTTAACCACTGGAGTCAGATGGATGATGTTAATGATGATTGTCTATGCTTTTTGGAGCATCAAAAATCGTGTTAGCATCCACTACCATTATAAGAACCTACTGAGCTGAGATATTTTTCTATTTTTATTCAAATGTGTTTTGCTGAAGAAAGGAAGTAATAACAAGTAATAACACTGGTGGCCATAAGTTTGGAGGAAGGAAAATTGGTTTTGGGAGGAAATTGGTACTTTAATTCAACAAAGTGGCATTCAACTTTTCACAAAGTATAGTCAGAACATTACTGATATAAAAAAACAGCTCCATCACTATTTGAAAAAAGTAATTTTTGATCAAATCTAGACATGCCCCATTTCCAGCAGCCATCACTCCAACACCTTATCCTTGAGTAATCATGCTAAATTTTTAATTTGGTACAAGAAATGTACTTTTGAAAGCTGTTTGGTTCATTAAATTGTATTTGTGTTTGTTTTTGAGTTGCCACAGTATGCCATAGACTGGCATGTCTTAAGGTCAATATTAGGTAAAAAAAAAAAAACCCGGCTTTCCCTAGAAACTCGTCAGTCAATCATTGTTTTGAGGAATGAAGGCTATACAATGCTTTAAATTGCCAACAATTTTCATACAAGGTGTACACTACAGTCTTCAAAGACAAAAGACAACTGGCTCTAACAAGGACAGAAAGAGATGTGGAAGGCCAGGTGTACAAGTCTTAGTACTAGTTTGAGAAATAGACTCCTTACAAGTCATCAGCTGACAGCTTCATTGAATTCTACCTGCTCAGCACCAGTTTCATGTACAACAGAAAAGAGAAGACTCTTGCAGGGCTTATGGGAAGAATTGCAGTAAAAAAGACACTTTTAAAACAGAAAAACAAAAAGAAAAGGTTAGAGTGGGCAAAGAAACACAGGGATTGGAAACAGATAATTGGAAAAGAGTGTTATGGATCTTAAACCCATTGAGCATTTGTGGGATCAGCTAGACTGTAAGGTGTGTGAGAAGTGCCCGACAAGACAGCCACATCTATGCCAAATGCTACAGGAAATATGGGGTGAAATGTCTGAGTATCTGGACAAACTGACAGCTAGAATGCCAAAGATCTGCAAAGCTGTCATTGCTGCATGTGGAGGATTTTTTGATGAGAACACTTTGAAGTAGTTTAGTTTTCAAATTGTAATAATACATTTTCATGTTTTTAATGTCCTGACTATACACTGTGATAAGTTGAATGTCACTTTAGTGAACAAAAGTACTAATTTCTTTCCATAAGAGGAAAAATCTGTACATTATTCCAAACTCTTGACTGTCAGTGTACATCTGGGAAGGAATAAGGTTGAGTAAATGATGAGAGAACTTTCATTTTTGGGTGAACTATGCCTTTAAAAGGGTCAACTTTATCATTCAACTGTGCACATGCTTATTTTAAAACTTGTGTTCCATGATCTGTCCATGCACATAATGAATGCACATTCTTGAATGCAAGTTTTTTTTTATTTGAACCGCTCAGGCAATGCCAGTGGTCTCATTGTAGGGGTGGCCGAAATTCTTGAAATCCTCCCTCTCCACGGAAGTCACACCCTGTTTTGGGGCCACTGTAACTTGTTAAAATGTGGCTGCTTTATCCTCTCTTGCTGAAAGGAGGATTAGATATTTGATTCTCTGCCCAAAATAGAACTGCCACAGAGAAACATGCTTGCAGGCGATGTTGGATAGAATTTGATCTGCTCTAAGCTTCTCAACAATTGCTTCCAAAGAGCCAGACTTATAAAGGTCTGGTAGAATAAGGAATAGTGCTAGGGATGAGGGTTGAAATTGCATTTCCTTTTCATACTATTTACAGGTCACAAATAATGGTTAAAATCCATTAAGTAAGCCTGTAGGTAAATTTATTAGGATGCCATCTTTCATTTATCATTCCCTCATAAATCGTTTATGTGTTATGCCGCACCATATGGGGAATGCTGTCACATCTCATTCTGACAACCAATCATCCAATGGTCTAGATCATCATGAAACATGTAAGTAATCTGTTCTTATAATCATAGATCCATAAAATCTAGAAACTTTAGTGACCTTGATATACTTTTCATGCATAAAATACCCCAAAGGATGAGAAAATTAGACCCATGTCTCTCCAAGTAATGGCTATTGAGTACCAAACACAAACCTACATCAAATTTTTTCAAGGAATAGTTTACACAAAAATGGACATTCTGTCATTATTTACTCACTCTCAGAGCCGTATTAATGCATAGGGTTACCTGGGCTTAAGCCCCGGGGCCTCCGGCCACAATGCTGATGTTAACACAGAGATGATGCGCAACAGCAAAATGCATCCATGTAGAGCATGGTCATTGAGTAAACATTTTTGCCTGCCACTGACTGTACTAAATGAGTGTCACAAAGCATTTGTAGAGGGCATGTGCCAAACGTGTTCATATTCGCTTGTGATCAGAAGGGTATACTTTGAAAGACAATGCAGTCAACCGGGCACGATCCTTTCTGGAATGCACAAAAAGTAAATATATCTGGCCCTTTAGTAGTCTCTTCTCATCCACTATTCTTCAGGGACGGCTCTGTATGTATGTGATAGCGAAGCTCTTTCGGCTCTGCTTTGCAGCGGGGTGTTCATCTGAGGCAATTTTTAAAGAGTTCCTTTAGAGAGGCCAAATGAAGCAAAGTGAAGCAAAGGCTATAAGGTTAGAGACTGGTGTGTATTTGAAATGTAAGGTGGGATTTAGCTTTCACGCACCTACAGCGTGAAGGGAAGGTATATTGAAACAACAATGGTTTGATGGTTTTTCATTAGTTTATCTCTTTAGTCTCTCAGGAGAAGCATCAGAGAGGTGCTTAATAGCTTCCCCATGGAGTCTGTTGTGTTTTGATAAATTATGAAAATGAACAGTATTGTGTGCTATGTGTTATTCTTACTTATGAAGGAAATCAAAGAGGTGTAAAGTCCCCTGGAGTTTTTAGAGCATGTAAAAAAAATGCATTACAGTTGTATGTTAATACAATACATATTTTTTTTTTTTTTTTTATGATCATTACTTTTATCTTGTTTTCCAGTAAAAAATATATTTTTAAAAAAACTGTAAAAAAAAGCACAATTGTGTAAGATGGCAAGACCTGTTTTCCGAGTATGTACTTTGAGTTCATATTTCTTACCCAATGGCAAATACTTTGTTCATGCTTTACACATAAATCTAACAACATTTAGTGTGGTTTACAAAAACAATTTGGGTAAGAAAAGTAAACTTATTTCATGATACTTTGTCTGAAAACATTTTATTTGATATGATTCTATCTTGTTTTAAAGATGCTTTGAAATTTTTTACTGGAAAACAAGACAAAAATTTGTTTAAAAAAATAAAAATAAATAATATATATATATATATATATATATATATATATATATATATATATATATATATTCAACTCGCTTTTAGCATATAGTGTATTATATAATACACTATATGCTAAAAGCGAGTTGAATCTCTCCCCAAACTCTGAGTTTTAAATTAACAAAACTTACCCTCTTACCCTTAACCTAAGCCTAAGCAACAGTGACGTAGCCACGGGTGGGCCAGAAATTAGACCAAAACCCACCCAGAATATTACAGATTATTCTATGACTTCAAATATATATTGATATAATAGTTAAAATATATATATATATATATATATAAATTCTGATTTCTGAAAGTGTGAAAGAACTGTTTGAATGTGCCATTTTTCTGTTATCTAGGAAAAAAAAAAAAAAAAAACTGAGTGAAGATTTGGCCCATCCTATTTTTTAGGCCCACCCAAAAGTAATTTCCTGGCTATGCCCTTGCTAAGCAATACTGCCATATAAAGCAAACATCAGATATAACAGATGAGGATTTTAAGTTGCAGAGCCAGTAATGCTCTATTCTGTTTCAAATAAACCAATGCTAGTTGAGCAACCAAGCAACTCGATGGCTCGAATAAGCCTGTAAATGTAATTTGTTATTATGCAAATATTAAAATGTATCGCCTTACAAGTCATGTGCTGTAATAAAAGTGTTTTGATGTCATGTGAGGAACAGGGCAGAAAGCCATTTTACTTGGGATTTGTGTGAAAGGGAAAAAAGTCATTGTTGCTGTAGCACCTTTAGTGTCACCAGGAATCTCCTGTGATACATTAAAAAAACACATAAAAATAATTATTATAATTTGTATTTTTTTTTTTTTTTTTTGTAGTGTAAATTTTTCATAAGCTCTCACGGGTATTCCTGTCCAGCACCAGGGTTATACATTGCTCTTCAAGTAGCTAAGGGTGATGAAGTGAGACAGTTCCATGTGACAGGAAAGTCTGCTGGCACAACCATCCCCTGGACCAGCCATCAGACTCCTTGTGGAAAAAAGTGCCAAGATGAAGTTTGTGAAAGAGACAGCTAAGGGGTTGGGAGAGAAGAACAAAAAATAGAACGATTGTTTGGGATGTTACTGGAAGGTCCTCGGGAAAAGGCAGTCAAAGGCTTCAAGCAGATTACTGCCGAGTGAGCCAGCAACAGACCAGAGTGTAAGTCTGCCAGCTCATAAAACACACCAGGGGCTGTATTTCTTCCATTTTTCCCTCCCGCTAGATTGAGTGTGTGGTGCAGGCAGTCTTTAGAGCTGTCAGCACAGAACTCTGTAAACCTGTCCTCTTGTGATAGAGACCAGGAGACAGCAGAAGGCAAGATGTCTTCAGTTGTTCACCTCAGGCCACTGGGAACTTTCAGTCATTTCTTTTTACCGCACATAAAATTTTCAGCTCTATACTAAAATACCTAATTCAGTGAAACACTCTTGCTTTCTTTTGACATAATATGTCTGTGTGGACAGTGTAAATTTTCATGTTTTTGTCATAGGGTGTGGATGGATTATCCGAAGTGATGGCTGGATCCTTGGCAACCCCGAAAGCTTTCAAAGGTCATGTGACCATATGGGTTGTGCCTTTTGGAAACTGTATGACTTGTACTGAAAGCTACAAAAGCAGTATTTATGAAAGTGTAGTGTGTTGGATTTGGTAAAAGACTTTTGTGCTTTGTTATTTTAAGATGGTGACAGAAATCAAAACTCAAGTCAAGTCATTTTTATTTGTATAGCGCTCCTCACAACACATGTTTCAACACTCGTTTCAAAGCAGCTTTTCAGGAAATCATGCTGCAACAGAAAATTAAGCTGTAATGTCTTATGTCACCATTATGTGGGTTGAATGACTAATGTGATAGTTGATAATGCCTTGATAAAAGTATATAAAATATTATAGTAGATAAAGTATTTGTCTTTAGGCCACCAGTGAGCAAGCCAAAAGCGACTGTGGCAAGGAACACAACACTCCATAAGATGTTAGTTCATGGAGACAAATAACCTCACCAGTGTAGCAAGTTCCCCTTTGGCTAAACATCATTAATATAATGTCAGTATTAGTTATCTATGTGTAATACAAGTCATGGTTTACATTAGTATACTGATTGGATTTAAAATTAATTTGACAGTAGTTCATCCTCTGTGAAGTCCATTGTAGTGATCATCAAATCACCCCTTGCTCTCCGGCTGGCACAGACTGCAGTTAGTAGTCATCACTTAGTGACACATACTGTAGCGGCAGGATTGGGACATCGGGCAGCACCAGAGCTGGCTCTGGTAACCTTGGGATATGTATACAGAGAGTTAGATAGGAACACATATAGAACATTATAAGCATAGGTGCCATTTAATTTAAAGCAGAGTTAAAGAATATGAGAAGTGTTTCCAGTTCCGGCACCAGATTAATGCTGCAACTATGGGTTTAGGGATAAATTATGTGTATGCATGGCAAAAAAGATGAGTCTTTAATCTAGACTTAAACTGAGAAAGAGTGTCTGAGTCTGAACAATACTAGGAAGTCTATTCAATTCAATTGTTTAGGAGTTAAATAAGAAAAGGATCTATTTTCTTTTGTAGATTTTGATATTCTATGTGTTATAAAAATACATTTTTATAAAAATAAATAAAACAGTGCAAATTTTTAGTGTAAAGTTTTCATAAGCCCTCATGGGTAATCCTGTCATCAGGGTTATACAATACACTTAGTAGCTAAAGGTGGTGAAGCGAGATGAGTGTTAGTCTGCCAGCTCATTAAACAAATCAGGGGCTGTATTTCTTCCAATTTTGTATTTTGCATAATGAAAAGACTTTGTTTCAGTGGTCCATGTATACGCTGTATGCTTTCTTTTTTCCCAGGGCTGTTTGCATATAACAACTTCTAAGAATCAATATTTACGCATACCCACGATATACCCACTTGTTTTGCTGCTTCAGAAGTCCATATTCTACTGTCGATTGTTTACCTTTAATTGTATTAAATGGTGTTCAGTAAAACTGGAGATTCTTTGTTGTAATTGGTGCAATATCACTTGAATTCTGTCATTCCCCACCTCTGACAACCGTTGTCGCCGCAATCATTGACTGAGGGAATTTATGACAGTGAGTAGAGCGAGAGTGTCACCCTCACGCTTAAGCAGTATCAGGTAAAATTAATTAAAATATGCCAAACATCCTAAAAAACAAGGAATCGTCCCGTAATTAAGGGAAAATAATTGTGTTCTCTATGAAATCCATACGTGATGCTGTTTGTCCCATATTTTAGCGTCACACACCCAAACTGCTGAGAATGTTTCACAAATCGAAAGAAACTGACCTGAAACACACACCTTGAGTTGTGAGATATCGGCTGTTGCTTTACACAGACGATCAGTGACAATCAGCATGTGTTTTCTGTCAGAAGCAAGATAATTTTGTCAAAATCATATAGCATTCGTGTGCATGTTAATTGTTACCAACAATTGGGATTTTAAAACACCAGTAATTAAACCTATTTATGACATGCCATCACATTATTATTGCATATTTCAGAGCTCATTCTGGTAGAGAGAGAGAGAGAGAGAGAGAGAGAGACAGGTAAGAAAAACGACATTAATTTTAATTTAATTTAGTAGGGGACGTTCACACTGAACGTGTTTTTGCATCCATCCAAACTGTTTTTCAATTCTGTGTCTTAAGTGCCCATTACAAGTGTGTGTGATATTGCTATTGTTTAATTTCACCCTATTACAATTTTGATTGTCTTGTTAAAAAGAATAAAGACTTTTTAGAATGTTACACACTTCTGTGGGCTTAAATGTTACATTTTAAATAATTGAAGTAATTTTCTCATGTCCCAAAAAAAACTGCACATCAAATATCTTTGACAAAAATAAATGCTAAGTCATTGGATTTCTATTTTTCCCCCACATATAGTTAAGAGTTTAGAGTCTCACTAACATGTATACATTTGTGGTAAATGTGTAATTTAAAATAGTGGAGGGTTTTTGTGTGTCCCTTGAATTATTGCGCACCCTTTTTTGTCATGATACAATATCCTTTCATTTAAAATATACTGTATGTCAGGAAATTACATCACACACACTGGAGGTGTACATCACACATTCTGCTAAATTGCTTTGAGTTATTTGAAGTTTATATCTCTATTGTTTTATTTCTGTTTTCCTTTATTTTGTGGTGTTAGTAATATGTGGCCAAGCACAATATTTCTACCCCGGAAAGATATATGGGAAATTAATATCATTTTAAATTTCAATATACAATATTTGTGTTAACAGATATACAATTGTAAATATTAGTTTACAAATATTTTTCCTAGATATCAATCTTAGGCCATGTAGTGGCTAATTTATCCATTGAATATACACCCTGTTATTGTCCACCCTGATGCTGCCCATTTAACTGGATGCACATCTGGATTTTAATAATTTAGCTTGACCAGTATAACTAATATAATCATTAATATCTCACTGTAATGATGAAACATGAAGAAACTTGTAAAAGTACATTCAAATGTTTCAAAGCCAGAATGTCACCAAATTGTAGGAATTACCCATTTACGATATGTACAGAGTTGCAGTTCCGCCGCTCTCTATCCGCAGATTTCGCTGTCTATAGAAACATAATTTCAATAGAAAGTCAGAAGAACAGGGACTGGGCAATAGTAAAGCACTTTTTTTGGTAGGACTACACCACTGCTTTGCCTGAGTTTGTCCTCTTTATAGTTTCCGTCATCGATAATAGCCCTGCTTTGAACAAGAGACAGCAGGCTCATAGGAGGACATAGCATATCTCTCTCTCTCTCTCTCTCTCTTTCTTCATGGAGCCATTAGTCTTAAAGCTGTGGTTAAATAAAACATCTCTAATGGATTCTGCGTGAAAAATATAAATCACATTATGTTCAGATAGAGTAAATCATTTAGCGACCGTGATGTTGAGGCACAAAGTTCACAACTGTGATTTCCCCCCTGGTTTCCTGAATGTAATGTTGAAATGAAAGCTTTTTCTATTGGACATTACATGCTTAGAGGCCCAGGTTGGTGTACTTAATGTGTGGGCGATGTCAGGCATTAACTACATGTGCTTTTCAGAATTGTGGGTTTCACATGAGGTCTTGGCACTCATTGACACACCACTTTAATGCATTACCACAGTTATTTATTTTATGGTGATGAAGTTAGAAACAAATGCATTCTCCAAATAAAATGGGACAAAAAAAAAAAAAAACATGATGACGGTCTTTAGAGCTTCTTAGATTTTATATTTTTTTAAGAAAACATGAGTTATGCATGTCTGTACAAAAGTCAGAGTGTTGCATTGCATTCCAGAAGTTATCTGAATGAATTTGCACATTTCTTTGCAGTTGCTAAGGTTGTTGCAAAGGCAGTTCAAGAGTGTTCTGTGTGGTTGTTAAAATAATTTTAGGAACACTTGTGAACAGTTTTTAAGGTTGTTGGCAGACAGGTTGCCACAAGTATCTTGGAGAACTTGCCACAGTTTTATTTGTTAAGACTCACAAGTTGCTTCTGTCTCTTCATGTAATCCCAGACCGACTCGATGTTGAGATCTGGGCTCTGTGTAGGCCATAACATCTGTTGCAAGACTCCTTGTTCTACTTCTATTTGCAAAATAAATTTTTGGAAATAAAATCTAAAATTGAAATGTCCCATTGACACACTTAAGCAGAATATATAAAATAACCATCTTAAGAAATAAGTTTTTGTGAAACATCAAATGTGCCTATGTATATATGTAACACAGACTCCTAAGAACTGTGATTATGATCTATATGTGATTTTATTAGAAAAGGTGCAAATCCTAAACAGACATGCAGGGTTAAATCTAAATCAATAGAGCAGCGTAGACAGATGAAAGTCGTGGTCATAAACAGGCGAGGTTCAGGGCAGGCAGCAAACAATCAAAGTATAAATCCTGCCAAAACAGACGTGATCAAAAGTCAGGCAGCAGAGAATCAGAACAACAGGTAAACAGGTGGGAGTCAAACACAGGCTGGCAATACTGCATAAACAGTATAAATGTTCAGAAATGTTAGCCGTGGCAGAACAAGACTTGGCACTGAGCCTAGTATGCTTAGTGCTTAAATACTCCTTGGAAAAGGGAACAGGTGTGAGTATAATCAGTCCAGGTAGGCATGCTGGGAATTGTAGTTCAGAATGCTACTAGTATTCAGGTGAAGGAGTCCTCTGGAGGTGAGCAGGAGAAGTCCTTCAGTTTGTGACAATATGTTTGCGTGAGGTGTCTCAATTTTAACCATTTATGTGACCACACCTGCATTAAAAAGGCATGAGGCAGATGCTAACCCTTTACTCTTTCATTGCATGCTGTCGCTCACTGTAAGTCCAGATGGATGCTTACCCAGTCTTTTGTTCTCATTTTTGTCCCTTTGCACCTCCATTGCAGGTGTTGACCATCTGGATTACGCTAATCTCCAGGGCAACGGCTGACCTGATTTGTGACACTCTGCTCCTACTCTCCACAAATCTTACAGGTAAGTCTCCATAACTGATCTGAAACTAGTTTGGCTTTGTAAGATGTTAAGATTTAGATTTAGGTTGAGAAGGTTGGTCATAGATCAGTTCCACAGTTCATGGTCTCTGGTGTAAATGGCCTCTCTTTTTAGGTATTGAACAATGTGTCATGTCGACAGATGGGACTTGTAGTTAAACCGCAAATCACCACTGCATCTTAAAACTGACTTCGGTTGACTTTGAAAACCTTCCTGAAAACCTTAGCAGCAGCGTTGTGAATTGAGAATTCCTTCCGATTAAATTCCTGAATTTTAAATCAGATAGCTGTGCCACGGTCATGGGTTTGATTCCCAGGGAAGTAATTACCTGATAAAATACAGTACATGGCTTGCACTGTAAATTGCTTTGTATCAAAGCATCTGCCAAATGCATAAAATGCAAATGTAAATTGAGAATGCCTTTTATATTCTTGAATTTGAATTGAGGTAGCAAAAAGCATGCAGAATCAAAATTAAAATCTGAATTTAAGAAATAGAATTAAAATTAATTAAAATTCAAAACAGTTAATTGAACTGCATTTAGTGTAATTTTTAACGAGTAAAATAACTAAAAAGAAAGAAAGAAAGACATTTTAACTAGTAAACTAACTAACCAACTAACCAACCAGAATGAATGAATAAATCAGATAAATTTTTCTTGAACCAGTCCAGTATACATGGCATGAAAGTAGCTCTGTATAGCATTGTGTAATGCTTTAGAGTCTAAACTCTGAATTAATGTTTCCATATAGCCAAAGGGGACAGGCCGTAGCAACATTTATTGATGGGTAATCTCATGTTTTTTTCATGGGATATGTGACTTGCTCAGAAAAGGCAATATAAGGAGATGAAAGATGTGATGACTGGATTCAGTTTGTTGTTTTTTAGGCTGATTTGAAAATGCCCCAAATTTCACTAGGGTTTATTTTGGTTGCGGTTCAAACATAGGGACGAATTGAGCACTGCAGGAATACTGCACACAGAGGATGTGTTTGTGTTCAATGCTTTGTCATAGCTTAGTGAATGTGACTAGTGAGAGACTCTCAGGAGATGAATTAATTTTGTACAGTTTTGCACCTTCAAGTATTATGTTTGCGTTTATATGATGCACAAACTGCTTATATATTGTGGTTTTTATGTACATGTCAAGAGATCAAGAGATATATTGGTTTTGCCAATTAACCGGCACTGATAACAGATTTCTGGAACTATCAGTTATCGTCAAAAATCCACACCGATATTTTTTTCCATTGCGTCTGGTGCTGGAGCGGCTGGGAAGGGTCCGCTGTCGTTATACAGTATGAGAGAGATAAAATCCACTATCGGTTGACCTTTACATGGAACTGCTCTATGCAAGATCTCAATCCTTAGAACTTTAAAGACTAAATCTCTCACATATTGTGAAGATTTTTTCTCTTAAACGCAGACACACACTAATCCATCCAGCAGACAGATTAATGCATCTAGATTACACTGTTGAAATTTATATGCAAGGTTGTACATCCTGTCAGTAACTTGACTCAGTAGCGAGGTTATTAAACCTACAATCATTAGCAGTTTTTGTCAAATATCTTAAATTTGCCTTACAAACATGTTTCATTATGCAGCACTAAAACGTCAATACAAATTGTACACAATTTCATCCTAAGATTTCCAGAGATTCCAGGAGCAAACCAAACATTGTGTCTTTTTAACAGTTGTCCATATAATGCATAATTAATCTGTACTGAACGCCTGTAAAAACAGAACCTTATTCTGGCCACCCCAGCAAAGTGATGATATAATTATATGACTTCAGGAATTCAACAACTGATCTCCGGAACAGCTGTGGCAACAAAGCCTTCTGGAATATGAGTGTGTAGCAAAGCCATTATCTGTATTTGTTCATATGACAAAATTATCTGTATCTGTCTCTGTATTCGGATAGAGCCAGATGTATCTGGGGCTTAAACCAAGTACATTAAAACTAAATGAAATGCCCATTTTTAAATGTTACTCTTACGTTTAGAGTTTCTGTTAATAAAATATGCCTTGCGTATTTCTTTTCATAATATAATAATAATAATAGTAATTATTATTATTATTATTTTACAATTATTATAGAATTAATTTATCTTTTGTTTTCTTACCAGTTGAAGCTGAATTTGTTGGCCACATTAACTGTGGAATATGTTGTTAACTTTGGTTTCTCCTGGCACTTCTGATATTAATATCTGTCTGAATTATAATTTTTGTGTGCCTGTTCATGTATAACAACATAATTCTGGGGGCAGGAGGTGTCAAGCAAAATGTGAAATGTCAAGCACACATTTTGCATCGAATAATGAATACAAATTAAAGCATCAAAAGAAATATAATAAATCTATTTAGCCTAAAAACAGGTGAAAGTCCCTTAAGTCTATCAGGAAGTTTTACGATAGGACACCATTATTTAGTTAAATAATAATACTAATAATAAAGATGTTAAATTTATACAGTGCCTTTTCAGAGCTCAAGAACACTTAACATTCTCAAATTTAGCACAGTTTAAAAAAGAAGAAAAAATAGACAGCGCAAGTTTCAGTTTCTTTGTTTTACATATGCAGGAATATTCAGAATAGATTAATAATATATTGAGCATTTAAACCATTATGGAGCATTTAAACTTTATTTCTGAATAAATTCTTAACCCGATAATTACCTTAAACACTGACATGAATATAATTGTGCTCAACTTTAAGAGACGGCTAGACGAGCTTGACGTGAAATCATCACTTTATGTCAGGAATTTAACCTCGTGCTCAATATTAGGCTGTAAATAAATACATTGGAATCAAGTGTGAATTGTGTGATAAATTAACATAGACATTTCAAGAACTGGAAAGTTTATATGAAGTCGTATCGTAGTTAATATTACACTTGACAAGCTCTAGATGCGAACAATTAACAAAGACCCAAACTGAAAGTTGAGACTGTGGCTACCTGATCTAAAGTCACACCGTTCACATTTTCATTCATAAGGTTTTACACTTTCGAAATATTTGCTCCACAGATTCATAAATTCATTGTAATTTAGAATATGTAAATTTTTCAATGTCACTTTATGCTCGTGCTTCTTGGATTATCAGCTAAACTAATCATTTTTATATTATTCAGATGAATCCGTCATTAATTTTGTAATTTTTGTGCCTTTCTGAATAGGATATTCAGCAAAATTTTAAATTTTACTTTAGTGACGACCTCTAGACTCGTCACCACTTGCCAGCCTGAGGTGCGAGTGCGGTGCAGTTCTGCACGTGAAGGTGGAAGGTCCATGTTCGAGGGGGCCCGACTGCAAGTGCTCGGTGTCTGATCGCTGTGAGAACGCCGGTTGTGGGCACCGGAAAAGTGACCCAGGGAGTGAGGAAACTGCTTCCTTAATGACAATGTGGGTCCCACAGCCCGTTCGGGGAAAGCAAAGAAAAGGAAACAAAAGATTCTCTACCCAGCCATCTACCGGGGAATGGAGTGGTCTGGATACCAGCTCCATGGCAGACGTCTCTCTCCCTGAGTTGCCCGTCTCTGGAGCGCTTGGGAGCCTTCTGGGTCCGAGAAATGGCTTGTGATACAGGGGGCGTCTGCTTCCTGTGAGGAGCTCTACACTGGGGCAGAGCTGTCTGGGGTTTCACAGGGGGATGCCCTCGGTGAGCAGACAAGCAGGCAAGATGTGTTGAATGACCTCTCTCTGTTTCTTCACTGTCGAGAACTGCTGGGCAAAGCCCTCTATGGTGTCGCCGAATAGGCCGATCTGGGAGATGGAGGTGCAGATCTACCCAAGTACAGATCTCTTAGTGCCATAGCCTGGTGGATTTGCAGGAGGGCCATGGCGTGTAGGACGGAAGCGACCTGTCCAGCGGTGCTGTAGGCCTTGGTCGCCAAGACGACGTCAACCTACAGGCCTTGGAGGGGAGTGACGGTCAATCACACAAGGTGGCTGAGGGTTCCAGTCCCAACACTTGTGGAGGCCCGGGTAAGCATAGCGGACAGCTCGGTGTCAGCCTCAGTCTGAGCCGGCACACCCGTAGGCGCTAGCTCAGTCGAGTCCTCAGCTTCAGAGTCCGCCAAGACGCTCTCTGGTGCAGCAGAGAAACTCTAATCCAGCTCAGGGGCTCTGGAAGAGACATCAGACTGGCCGTAAGGTGAGCCGGTCTCACCTCGGAACCGGACAGGGAATGGGTTGTCCGCGGGGATATACTCGGCAAAACCGTGCTAGTTAAATTCCAAAAATCCCCTCCAGTGCCAGCCGTGCCGGCCCTATACCTGTGGGTAGAAGGCTTGATGTGGGGGGCAGCTAGATTGGCTTTCCCCAGGAAGAAGGAGAGCCACGATGTGGCAGCGGGGGCGTGGTCAAGCGCCCGTCCGAAGGGGAGAAAGCGGTAAGGGCGCTTGCACCTGAGCTAAATTATGTTTAACACCTGTCTCTAATTTCAGTGAGTATGGGGAGAGCGGTATAAAAGAGCACCAGTGCCTCCAGTCGAGAGAGAGAGTAACGCCAGTCCAGTGTTGGCATCTTGCAATACATTTTTGATCTCTGTGTTAAAAAGTTTATGTTCACCCCCACGTTATTATTTGGAATTAAAAGTCTTACCTTGAGTTCATCCCCGTATTCGTGTCCTCCTTCCTCCGGAGAAGTGAACCCCTTCTACACTGGTGCCGAAACCCAGGACATTGAAAAGTAAAAATAAAAATTCCCGTCCATGGAGAAGGATCACCCCGTAGAGTCCTCCCAGCTGGCCGAAGTCCTCCAGTCCCTCGCTGCGTTACATCAGAGCCACCAACAGTCCCTGCTTGAGCTCAGGCAAGAGCAAGAACAACGCTTCGCCGAGATCGTACGGGCCCAAGCAGAGGATCGACAGGCCATCCGGAGCCTCCTCAGCCAGGAGGCCGCCACAGCCGCGACCCCGGACACCCGTGCCATGCTGCCCCCGCCCACGTTACAGAAGATGGGGGCGGCTGACGATGTTGAAGCGTTCATTGATTTGTATGAACGAACTGCTGAAATCTGGGGCTGGCCGCAGAGTCAGTGGGCAGCCCGCCTTGTTCCTCTTCTGTCCGGGGAAGCCCAACTCGCGGCTCAACAACTGCCGGCAACAAACCTCCTGGCATACGCTGACTTGAAGAAAGCCATCTTGCAACGGGTTGGTCGGAGCCCCGAAGAAAACCGTCAACTCTTCCGGGACATGAAGCTGGGGAAGTCCGACCGCCCGTTCGCCTTTGCCCAGCGGCTCCGTGATGCCTGCCGTAGGTGGCTGCTAGTGGGGGACCGCGACGTCGAGGGAGTCATCGATCAGGTGGTGCTGGAGCAGTTCGTCCAACGTTTGCCCAGGAATACGGCGGAGTGGGCCCAGTGCCACCGCCCGGCGTCGCTGGAGGCGGCCGTCCAGCTCGCGGAGGACCACATGGCGGCGAACCTAAGGGCGGACGAGCCCTCTCTCTCTCTTTCTCTCTCTCTCTCTCCCCCTCTTCCCCCTCCTGTGTTTACTTCCGCTCTTCCCCATACTCACTGAAATTAGAGACAGGTGTTAAACATAATTTAGCTCAGGTGCAAGCGCCCTTACCGCTTTCTCCCCTTCGGACGGGCGCTTGACCACGCCCCCGCTGCCACACACGACCACAATGTTGCCATGGTCATGTTCTCGCAGTGAGAACATGAGCCATCCACAAACACTGCCTCTGTGCGATCTCTGCCCAGACACGAGAGGCAGCGCCCGTGGCCGTCAGTAGCGAGGAGTTAACGACCACATCCAGGAATGACACAAAGATGGAAGGGCATCTTGAAAAAGACGTGTCTTTAAAAAGATGGTCAATGTCAATGTGTTTACTCTTTTAGAGAAATATATACACTTTATAGGGCTGTCGAAGCACTCAGGGCCGTAGTCTGCACTGCCGTGCAGAAGAAGAGAAAAGCCACTGAAATGTGCCGTATTTCCAACAGTGTATGCTCTTTAGAGTTGAGTGGAACAGCAGTGGGTCCACTCAAAAAATCTGTCTGAACAGATGCACGCTTCCCTCCTTTTATACCCGTATGTCTGTGGGAGGGGCATGAAAATTTTGTTTGCCAATTCTCATTGGCCTTTTCTCAAAGATAAGAGGTAATCGAGGCTCTCAAGAGAGACCCCTAGTGTCACTACATCGACACAACATTGAGTGAGTGATAGAAGGGGAACAAGTTTTAACAGACTTTATTCTTTTAACGTGCCACTAGTCCTGCAAATCCTCACTGATGTGATGATAATAATGCTGTGACTGGTGTGTGATAAGGCCACTAGTTTTCTCACTTGCTACAAATGTGCTGTGACGGTTAATTGAACAACAGGAAGATAGCAGCACATCTCAAAGTTTGCAATAGATGTGTTCTAAGTCCTCCTGTCTTTCATTCTTCCTAGGTAGCTTGACAAGACTAGTCTTCATAAGAAAACAAGTCTGTTATTTAATTAGCTGTAAATACTTCACAGGAACTATTACAAAAACAACACCCATGTCATCTGTCCCTCGGCGGCAGTACTGGTTCTTTAAGTTAAGAATTAAGAAAAATTACGAAAAAAAAGAAAGCTTAAAAAGACTGTGTTAAGGTAAAATAAAGTCTATCTAGTGTTTCTCGCTTTCTGGATTTATCTTCTTTATTTGTCTGTGGTAACCTTGGTGATACTAATTGAAAGTCTTGAAGGAGAAAAGTTTAAGAGGCATTTAACAAGCTGACCTTTTATAATTGCAGATCTAGCTATCCATCCATCCATCCATCCATCCATCCATCCATCCATAGTTTTTCTGGACAGCTTTTAAACTCCACACATTAAATGCTGTAGTTTCAGATGTCTGTGATTAACACTTGCTTTGGACGAGCATGAATCAGTAAAGAAGCTAGCACACCTAGGTCCACTCAGCATGCCAAATAGTCCCACATAAAATGGCCCTTAACTACTCTAATAAAAATGATTTTGCAAATCAAAGGCTTAACTGTGTGCATACCACTAAATCAATTTTTGTTACACACACCTAGAAATTTCTGAAAATTATTATTTTGTGCAATGGATACCCTACATGCAAATAATTTCATTTTGTTTATTTAATTTTTGTTTCTTGGTCAAAAAGGGTGAATCAGATTGATCAAAGTGTTGACATGTCAGCCATGTATTTAATGACATAATTAAAACATTGTGGCCAGGGCAACTCAAATTAATCAAAAAGTGGACCAAATGCAAAAACAATTCGGGGCATGTGGGCTAAGTTTAAATATTTGTCAACAATAAGCTACTATCTGCTGACAGTTCAAAGCTGTAATATAGCATAATATTTTTTCAGTACATTATATGTGATGAGAAACATTTCCATCTAGTACGAATTTCAGACCTAGTAAATTTCAAATGACAAAAACAACAAAACCAACCAAAATGTGCTTTCGAAATTGGTCCTGAGAGGGTAAAACAGACAGATTGCAAGTAGACCGATGTGATAGCTGTGCATTGACTTATAGTGACTCTTCACATTGCAGTAATAAACTAATTGGGTGAGAACTATATGCGTAGCTTAAACAAGTTCTTGTCAGTTCATTTTAGTTGTAAATAATGGGTTTTGCTCTCAATTTTAATGTTTTTTCATCTTGGGGAATGGCATGATGACACTGTAAAAGGCACTAGACTTATTTTAAAGGAAGTGCATACAAAATTTCCATAAGAAAAGTCCTTAGTTGCACCGTCATGCAGGCTTCAGGACGGGCCAGTTGATTAGGCTTTATTTAGGCTAACATTAAAACAACTGTGATTACAGTGTCATAATGAGCATTAAATATTAACACTAATTATGCTGATGGATATCAAGTCTCCTGGAAGCAATATTGTGTTAGATGATAAATGGCCAGAGGAGGATTATACAATTTTATTGCGATTTGCTCTATTGTTATGTTGTATGTACAGCCTTTTTTAAAGGTAATTTTGAAATTAAAACATTCAAGAATTTGAGCCTGTATAAAGTTCAGAATGCTGGAAACCTGTGATTACAGTAGCTGTAATATTATACCCAGTCATTGTATACAGTATCAAGTGCTTACTCTACAATTGACACTTTGTCATTTTAATGATGAACATAAGTTTGCAGTTGCTTATGATACGTTGTTCATATGGATTTGTTTCCCTCTGTATGGTGGCTGTAGGGGGTTCCACACAATATGAACAATCAATCATGCAATATGTAATAAAACTCTCAGTATGTGTTAATGAGAAAATATTTCTAAGACAAGTTAAGCCTCCAAGTTTGTGCTGTTTCTAAAGATGAAGCAAAAATGTATTTAATAATGAATAATTTCCATCTGCACATCTGCATGAGAACAAGAGCTGTCAAGCTCCAAAAGGTACCATAAAAATGAATAAATAATAAAAATGAATCGGCGGATTCTGTTTGCAAACATGATTCATACACAAATATGACTGATCCGGATCTCTAGTTTATCTGATTGATTCAATTGGTTGATTACAAAGGTTAACATACAATTAAAAGATTATCAATAAATTTGTGACTTTTCAAGTGTTTTTTTTTTATTATTTATCACACAGAGCTATGACTTCAGAAGACCTAGGCCACGTCCAAACTAATCCATTCAAATTTGAAAATGCATTAATTTCACTATGTTTACGCCTCGCATCCACACTAGAATGTCGTTTTCCTCCATCAAAATGGAGACTTTCGAAAGCATCCTCCATTACACCCTACTCCGTAAAATGATGACATTGAAAAACTGAAAACAGAGTTTCCAAACATAAACATATCTTTTTTTTACACACATCTTTGTAAGTTATGTAATGCAGCTCAAGCAAAGCTTGTTTTGCACAAGCAAACTCAAAATAAATCACAGAAAATGCTAAGATGTTGTGAATAAATCGTTAATATAAACACACACATGCACGCACACACACTTTCTCTTTCTCTTACACTGACAAATACATCTGCAAACAAACATTTCTGTTTGTCCACACTGTGAGCTGCGGGTGACCTCAGCTTCGTTCCACCACTCGATTACATTTTTTAGACCCTGTTCCACCATGTAGTTTAACCCCAAACAGCAGACTACACAGTAGGGGTTGCACGTCTCGTTTTTGGTTCTCACCTCAGGACTGCATTACGAAGGATATGTATTCATATACTTTATATATATATATATATATATATATATATATATATATATATATATATATATATATCAGTCAGTATTTTGAAGGCAAGATCCAACTTTATTACCTCAGCCTCAGATTTAATATTTTAATGAAAGGTTTTCACATTTTTATTTTTAAATATACTGCTGTGAACTTGAAGTTGTCAGACCTGATAATGAATTTGGACAGTATTTTTGTAATCAATTAAGATTGTCAATGCACTTTAATACTTCTTCTGTATTGTAATAAAGTATTTAAAATGACTTAGTGTGTTAAAGTGTCAAGCTGCTCATTTTAAATTGAATGTGGCTTAACAATGTTTTTAAAGACCCCATGAAAGCAATTGACAGACAATCTTTTTCCTGTGTTGATATATACTTTTGAAACAGGCAGATTGGGTAAGATATATCAAAGCCACATTAAGGGGAAGTGCATTCTCATTCTAGAGAGTATTTGACTGGACAAATATCTGTGTAGTGGAGAATGAGTCATGTTACAGAGATTAGGGTTATTGTTGTGTTTTGTTGTTTAATGTTCATTACATGCTGTTTATTGCCTCATTTTGGTTTAATGCATTATAACAGCTGTTTACAGTTCATTATTCTCTCTCTGTTGAGAACAGAAGTGGGTAAGAACATGCTACATTTACTATGTTACATTTACTAGAGTAACTATTTGGGAAAATGTTCATTTTTTGAATAGGTTTAAAAGTGGGTACTTTTTACTCTCACTCAAGTAAATTTCTAATGAATTTATGATTTTTTGTACTTTTACTTCTTTACAGTGGGTAGTGTTACTGTCGTTACAATAAATGGTTTAATTTTAATTAATGTGTAATTTATTGAGAGATTATTGAATGGGACTTTTACGAGAGCGGAAGTTCACAGAGCTGCACGTGCTGAGCCAGTATCACAGACTCTAAAGTGCCACCGGACAGGCCGCCTCTGCCCTGCATGCCATGGTTCTCCTACAAGTTCACCAAGCCAAGGCATTCAAAGATCTGCACCTGGGTAGTTCCTACCCCGATGTGCTGCAGGAACTGCGTTCTGCCACCGACCTCGCTCCAGAGCCACAAAGGTCACAGAGCAGGCACTCGGGCGGGTGATGGCCACCCTCGTGGTTCAGGAGGGTCACCTCTGGCTGAACATGGTTGAGATGTGCAACATTGACAAGGCACGCTTTCTCAATGTCCCCGTCTCCCAGCTTGGCCTCTTCAGCGACAACTTCACGAAGATCGTAGAGGAAGCTCTTGCCCCGCTAAGGGAAGTGGGCATCCGTATACACGACTACCTCGACGACTGACTCATCCTAGCTCACTCTCGAGAGTTACTGTGTGCTCACAGGGACCAGGTGCTCAGGCACCTCAGCCGTCTAGGTCTTCAGGTCAACTGGGAAAAGAGAAAGCTCTTCCCGGTTCAGAGCATCACTTTTCTCAGCATGTAGTTAGTTCTCAGTCTCAATGACAGCGTGTCTCACCAACGAGCGCACTCAGTCGTGCTCAGGTGCCTCGCTTTCTTCGAGTCCGGCACAGCGGTTCCTCTAAAACAATCCCAGAGGCTCCTGGGGCATATGGCATCCTCAGCCGCGCTGCTCGGTTTGATACATATGAGACCACTTCAGCACTGGCTACAGACTCAAGTCCCGAGATGGGCATGGCGCCACAGCACATTCCGTGTGACAATCACCTCTTCGTGCCGTCAGACTTTCAACCCTTGGACAGACCTCTGCTTTCTGCGGACCAGAGTCCCCTTGCAGCAGGTGTCCAGACGTGTCGTGGTGACCACAGATGCCTCTTGACAGGGTTGGGGCGCCGTGTGCAATGGGCACACTGCCGCTGGCCTCTGGACAGGACCCCGGCAGCGTTGGCACATCAACTGTCTAGAGTTGTTGGCTGTATCTCATGCCCTATGGAGTTTTCTCCCACTAATCCGGGGAAAGCACGTCTTGATCCGTTCAGACAGCACCACGATGGTAGCGTACAGAAATCGCCAATTCGGCGTGCTCTCTCGTCATATGTCACATCTCGCCCGCCATCTCCTCCTTTGGAGTCAGCTGCGACTCGGGTCACTGCGCGCAACTCACATCCCTGGCAACAGCAACACAATGGCAGACACGCTGTCCCGGCAGGTTTCGCCCAGCAGAGAGTGGAGGCTCCACTCCCCGGTGGTCTAGCTGATTTGGGACTAATTCGGCAATGCACAGATAGATCTCTTTGCCTCCCAAGACAACTCCCACTGCCCGCTCTGGTACTCCCTGACTGGAGCACCTCTCGGGACAGACGCGCTGGCACACAGCTGGCCCAGGGGCTGCGCAAGTACGCATTTCGCCCAGTGAGCCTTCTCGCACCGGTGCTGTGCAAGATCAGGGAGGACGAGGAACAGGTCATCCTGGTGGCCCCTTACTGGCCCGGGCCTGGTTCTCAGATCTTAGGCTCCTCGCGACAGCACATCCCTGAAAATTCCCCTGAGGAAGGACCTTCTTTCTCAGGGATGGGGCTCTGGCACCCGCACCAAGACCTCTGGAACCTTCAGGTCTGGCCCCAGGACGGGATTCGGAAGATCTAGTGGATCTACCACCTGTAGTCGTAGACATGATCAACCAAGCCAGAGCTCCCTCCACAAGGCAACTTTACACCCTAAAGTGGCGCTTGTTCATGAATTGGTGTTCTTCTCTAGCCGAAGACCCACAGAGGTGCGCAGTTCGGTCAGTGCTTTCATTCCTGCAGGAGAGGCTGTAGGGTAGGATGTCCCCCTCCACCTTGAAGGTGTATGTAGCTGCTATCACAGCCCACCACGACGCAGTAGGTGGCAAGTCTACGACCTACCACTGCACCATTTCCCATGTATGGCTTCACAACCCTCGTGGTGTATTTGCCACATGTTACCTCCCTCTAGACTGGGCAGGATGTGGCCTCCGCAGGGTCTTTTCCCCCTGAAAGAATAGGACCGGGAAAGATCGCCTTCCCTGACACATTTCATAGCATTAAGATAGCCCCAACCGCTTCCCGTCCTATGTGAGAGAGGGGTGTGGGGAACATTAGGTCTGTATGTGACATCTCTTTGGGGGCGTTGGGGAGGGCTTCGTGCAGCCGACACAGTTGCCTCTAGCACGCAGTAGCCTGCTTGCACCTGTCTCGATAGTTCAAGTAACACGGTCAGTGCGTGCCGTTTTTAGATAGGACCCCTTGTTTCACATCATTCGACACAACATCGAGTGAGTGACAGAAGGGAAATGTTATGGTTGCTGTTGTAACCTCCGTTCCCCGAGGGAGGGAATGAGACATTATGTCCCTCCTGCCACAGCACTAGACCTTCCACTGTAAATGACCGTACCATATTTTCGGCTCCTCAGTGCAAAATCCTGACTGTACCCACTGCCCCACTTCCCTTTATACCCGTATGTCCGGGGTGGGGCATACAAATTCTGTCTGCCAACTTGACATTGGCCTTTTCTCAGGTTCAGAGGTACGTTTGGCCTCCCAGGAAGACCCCTTGTGTCACATCATTCATCACAACGTCTTGTTCCTTCCCTCGGGGAACGGACGTTACAACAGTAACCATGACATTTTTAAGTGTACATTTTTAAATCAGTGCAGCAATATATCAGTGCGCTTTGTTCCGGATATCATAAGCAGTATTTATGCATTTATACCGCACCCTCACGGGTGTACTGGAAACTATTGCAGCTATATCAGGCAGATTAACTGTGTATATCCATGTAAACATCCAAGTTAAGTTTAAATCACAGCCATTCGCACAATTGACAAATGGAGCGCGAACAGACAGCATTTCTGCGCGTGCACAGTGAGGTGCGCGGTGTGCGCGCATGTGAGATGTGCTGGCACGAGGCAATCGTGGTGACAAGAGTGGCTGTGTCCGCAATCGTTCACTCACTCACTATTTCCTATATAGTGAATGACAGTTAGTGCACTCTCAGCAGAGTGCAAAATTTAAAATTACTTGGGCCTTACTTTTTATTCTTTTTAAATAATATATTTATACAATAAATCTTCATTCTGTTTGTCATTTTTTATATATACTGTGTGTTAATACAAAGTGTAAACGCATTTTATCAAATAAAGAATAAATTTTATTCAAATGTATCTGTATGTTTTGTCTATCTATATGTCCTTTTTTATTTTAATTATAATCAAGTAATGATTTGTCAAAGTAATTTACTACATTCAGCATGAAATAAAAAATTGCAGGAGTGAAGGAAGCAGTAAACTCCCAGCTAGTACGTCGTTTCAGTGTTGGATTGTGGGAAATTCACCATTGTCGAGAGTACATCAAATGTGCACTTGAAATTAGAGTGCACTGTGGGTAAGAATGAGTGAACAAAAGTAGGAAACGAGTGGCTCACTTGGACACTCGAAATAGTGCACTATATAGTGGAAAGGGGGCGGTTTCAGACACAGCGAGTGTTCCATGTCTGGAGTCGGTGCCCTACATAGGCTGCGTAGAGAGCAGCAGTACTGCTGCACCAAACTAATAATGTAAATACTTACGACACTGAAAACTGTAACTACAATTAAATAAAAATCCACAAAGGACTTTAAAAGCTATGAAATAGCTAAAGAATGCATTAATAAAGCATGATCTTGCTTTGGTTTCTATTTCAGCATTATATATAATGTCATTGTGGGACATTTTCACGTTTTCACTGAAATAATTGCTAGAAATATGTCCAAACCTCTATTCTTATTGACAAATTCACCCAGATCTGACAACAGCCCTTAAAGGGATAGTTCACCCAAAAATTACAATTCTCATTATTTACTCACCCTCATGTCACCCCAGATGTGTATGTCTTTCATCTGCTGAACTCAAATTAAGATTTTTTAGAAGAATTTCTCAGCTCTGCAATGCAAGTGAATGGGTGGAAAATAAAACGCTAAACAAACAAACATAAGTCAGCATAAAAGGTAATCTATAAGACTCTAGTTGTTAAATCAATATCTTCAGAAGCGATGTGATAGGTGTGGATGAGAAACAGTGAAACGGATCAATTTCACTGTTCTTTTTGTGTTTTTGGTGATTCAAATTCTTCTCTGCATATCACCCCCTGCTTTCTAGCAAAAAATAAAAGTTATTGATCAATTTCTCACCCACACCCAGGGCTGGACTGGAAGAGAAGAGCCCGGGATTTTACATAGCAACTGGTCTGTTCTGCATAATGTGGTGGCACATTTTAGGTTATCGCAGCCCATTCGGCCCGTTTCGGGTCCGCTCGGTTCTCCTGTGGTCCAGTCCTCCCTTGATCGGCCCAAAAATGGCATCAGCCCACTGGGAAAATGCCCGGTATGCCAGATTACCAGTCCAGCCCTGCCCACACCTATCATATCACCTATCATTGAGTACGTCCTCTCCCCGGCCACCGGCATCAGGCCACGTCGAGGACTGGAGGCCTGGTCTCCTCAGCAAGCCAAGTTCGCGTAGCGCCTCCTGCAGGTCATCATGCAGCTTGGTTGTGTCTGGCGATGGTAGACATGAACACCGGTTGCTCCGATGTCCATGTGTGAGAGAGTCAACTTTGTAGTTGCAACAGTGCAACCTCTGACAAAATTTTGTTGCACTGGCAGGAAAAATGCAGTTGCAGTCTGGAGCTCTAATTTCAACATGGACTCAACCAGTGTTCCAATGTTTTACTGACCAATAGTAGAGGCGGGGAGTGTTCAGGAAATTAATTTGAAAACAACTGCACTATTCATTAGTTTTTGCCATTCTGTTTGGTAATGCTACTTGCACAGTTAAACACCTAAAAGCACTTAAAATTCTAAATTGAATTTTTTTTTAAAAAAAAGACGTTGTGATTACTAAATATATTGATCTTTTTTTATTTAATTTTTTTTTCCAGCACGCACTTTGATCCTGTGGAATCAGACGTCCAGTCCGACCACCTCATCAGGTCAGTTTACATTTCAGTTCATTAAAATATTAATTTGTAACCACAACAATTGCAAACAGAAATAACATTTTATTACTGCCAGTGGTTTTGATGGTAGAAATTGAAGAAAATATCCAATGTATGCTGGGAACTGTCTAGGCTATAAATGGTTAAATATATGCATGGAAGATAAGACAAGACAGAATCAGAATGCAAGTAAATGTAAGAAAAAAGACCAATCACAATTCAGTTTGCAAGTATTATGATGATAATAATACACTGATCTATAATATAGATCTGGATTGCTGATAACGTCATAACATTGAACCCACTGCACCCCCATATTGCTATGTCCAAACATTCCAGTGAACTAATAGAAAATCTCATTTTAGTGAGTAAAATCCACCTGTGAATCCCTACAGTGCAAGCGTCCTACACATGTAATTTATTTATTTAAAGTCAGGAGGAGCTGGAGATGCCAGAGAGAGAGACACACACATGGAGCTGTGTTTGTGTGTGCGCACATTTTTAGTTCTGCTGAGTTTTATGTTGTGTTTGTTTTATTAAGTCTTTTTGGTTGATAACCTGGTACCCACTTCCCCCTTTCGGATGAACAAGAGGCTTGTCTGCCACACAAACATTGAAGTGTTTATATTGAATTACATGCTTTACATATTTTATTTTATTTTTTTATCAAAAAGTGCTATCTGTTACGGTCACATGCCTAGAGTGCATTCTCACTCAGTCTCTCGCTCTCTCTCGCTCTCTCTCTATGAGCGCATGCTGGGAGTGGGCGGAGCTGGCGTGTGTGAGGAGCTGGCGTGTGTACAATAAAATTGCATCATTGCTGTGGCACAAGTTGTTGGTTATAGCAGAATACTGTCTGCTTCTAGTATGAATGGTGCAATTGTGTTATTTTTGGAGATCAAGGACAAGGTTAATTTATTTGTTGCTAATGGAGTTATGCTTATATGCTATAATGGAGTTATTCATTAATGCTTCTTCTCCTCCTGCTGTGCTTTTGGTAAAAACAGCGAAGAGAACTGTTCCCATTATGTCACTCGCTCGAAGTTGTGTCGATGTAGTGACACTAGGGGTCGCTCTTGGGAGCCCCAAAACACCTCTGATCTTTGAGAAAATGCCAATGAAAATTGGCAAGTGGAATTTGCAAGCCACTCCACCGGACATATGGGTATAAAAGGAGAAGGAATGCCCACTCTCTTTCAGAATTTTTCTTCAGAGCTGAAGAAGCCTACATTGCTGCTGGAAAGGCCACCTCCGCCCTTGATCCCCCTGAAGGAAGCGGGTGCCCCCCGCCTTACGGCCTAGCACGAGGATCCAGAAGGCTCCTAAGCGCCCCTGAGACGGATGACCCAGGGAGAGAGATGTCCGCTACGGAACTGGTACACAGACCACTCCATCCTCTGGTGGAGGGCCGGAAGGCAAATCTTTGGTTTCCTTCTGTGTTGGGTTCACCGCACCCTGAACGGGCTGCTGTACCCACATTGTCAAAACTCGCCCGCCATCTCCTCCTCTGGAGTCAGCAGCGGCTGAGTTTGCTGCGGGCCACTCACATCCCGGGCAGCCTCAATGCCACAGAGGACGCACTGTCATGGCAGGCGATGCTCAGCGGAGAGTGGAGACTCCACCCCCAAGTGGTACAGCTGATTTGGAGTAGATTCAGCAAAATACACATTCCCCCTTAGTGAGCCTACTTGTACAGACCCTGTGCAAGGTCTGGGAGGACGAGGAACAAGTCAACCTTGTGGCACTGTATTGGCCCACCCGACTTGGTTCTCAGACCTCACACTCCTTGCGAAAGCATAGGAACCCTCCTAGGCCGCACCTCTTTCCCTCATGGGACCTCTCCGTGGTCCTGCTGGGCCTTCGGAGAGCCTCGATCGAGCCCCTAGAGCCAGTCAAGTTAAAGGTTCTCTCATTAAAGACCACCCTCCTGACCGTGCTCACTTCTAGCACACTCTACAAGGAGTGTTGCATCCTCGTGGGCACTGGCTAATGGCACCTCTCTAACAGACATCTGCAGAGCACCGGGCTGGGCAACACCCAATACCTTCGCAAGATTTTACAATCTCCGGGTTGAGCCGGATTCATCCCGTGTTCTTTCAGGTACGAACAGGTAGAGTTTGGAAATACGGAACAGCTGGCCGGGTGTATCGCATGCGTGGAGCAACTTTACCCTCCCCAGGCGAAAACGTGTTCTTTTACCTCCAGTCGAATTCAAGTCGTGGACCCTTGATGTACATCCTCCCTAGCCCTGTGGCTTGTGAATTCGGTGAAGGAATTCGCAGCCAGTCTCACTACAGGTACTAATATGCCCTGTACTGTGATAGGTGCTCACAGTATGTATGAAAAACATGTATTTTCTGCGGTATGATATCCCTGTCACCAGACCTGTGTCTCCCTTGGGCAGAGCTCTCTCTGCCCCTGGTCGCTGTGTTTGTAGAGCTCCTCCTCCGAGGCAGAACCTACCACCGTGCCTCTTCCATGTGTGGCTGGTGAGCCCATGTGATGTATTGCCACATGTTGACCTCCCCTTTTGGGCAGGATGTGGTCTCTGCTGGGGCTTTTCCACCTGAAAGAATAGGGATGCCCTACCTTTCTTTAAAGATAGAGTAATCAAGAGAGAGCTAACAAGACATGGGAAGATTGTGTCATGCATTTAAAAGATTGCTTTGGGTTGTAAATCACCCCAATTGAAGCATGGTGTACTTCCGACAACAGGTGCATATGATTCTAAAAAATGAAAACAATGAGTTAAAATTTGCCCTGAAGTTTGACTATGAAATGTATGCTTCTTCTGAAACAATTAAATGCTTTGGTTGTGGGGAAGAAGGGCATCTGATTCATTCCAGTACAGAGAAAGAAAAGAAAGCTCTTTTCTCAGCATGGAGTTAGACTCAGTCTCAATGACAGTGCGCTTCACAAACGAGCGCATGCAGTCAGTGCTGAATTGCCTCACCTCATTCAAACTAGGCACTACAGTCCCTCTAAAGCAGTTCCAGAGGCTCCTGAGGCTTATTGCATCCTCAGAGGTAGTCATGCCATTCGGGTTGATGCATATGAGACCGCTTCAGCACTGGCTTCAGACTCGAGTCCCTAGATTGGCATGGCGCCACGGCACATACCGTGTGATCTTCACCCCTTCCTGCCGTCAGTTATTCAACCCTTGGACAGACCTCTGTTTTCTGCTGACAGGAGTCCCCCTACACCAGGTGTCCAGATGCGTCATAGTCACCACAGATGCCTCCAAACTGGGTGTTGGGGCACTGCTTGCAACGGACACACAGCCACCAGTTCATGGACAGGACCACAGCTACGTTGGCACATCAGCTGCCTATAGTTTCTGGCTGTACTTCTTGCCCTGCGGAGATTTCTCCCGCTGATTCGGGGAAAGCACATCTTGTTCCGTTCAGACAGCACTGCGACGGTAGCATACATAAATTGCCAAGGCGACATGCGCTCTTGTCAAATGTCACAACTCGCCCGCCATCCGACTGAGGTCGCTGCACACCACTCATATCGTGGGCAGCTTCAACACAGCAGTGGATGCATTGTCGTGACAGGCCACACTCAGTGGAGATTGGAGGCCCCATGGTGGTCCAGCTGTTTTGGGACCAATACAGCGAAGCACAGTTAGACCTGTTTGCTTCCCAAGAAAACTCCCGCTGCCCACTCTGGTACTCCCTGTCAGAGGCTTCCCTCAGGACAGACGCGCTGGCACACACGGACTTGGCTCTCGGATATCACGCTCCTCGTGACAGCACCTCCCTGGTGGATTCCCCTGAGGAAGGACTTTCTTTCTCAGGGACGGGGCATCCTCTGGTATCCACGTCCAGACCTCTGGAACCTCCATGTCTGGCCCTTGGACGGGACGTTGAAGATCTATGTGGCCTATCACCATCTGTCGTAGACACGATCAGTCAAGCCAGAGCTTCCTCTACCAGGCAACTTTACGCCCTAAAGTGCTGTCTGTTCGCAAACTGGTGCTCTTCCCTATCGGCTTGAAGGTGTATGTAGCCGCTATATTGGCTCACCACCACGCAGTCCTTAGTGATGCACGACCTGATCATCAGGTTCCTTAGGGGCACCTGGAGGTTGAATCCTCCCTGGCCATGCCTGTTCTCCATGGTCCTTGTAGGCCTTCAGAGAGCCCCATTCGAGCTGCTAGAGTCCGTTGAGCTAAAAGCCCTCTCCTTGAAGACGGCCCTCCTGATTGCACTTGCTTCCATCAAGAGGGTTGAGGACCTGCAAGCGTTCTCTGTCAGCGACACTTGCCTGGAGTTTGGTCCGGCAGATGCTCATGTCATCCTAAGACCCTGACCGGGCAATGTGCAAAGGTTCCTACGACCCCCTTCAGGGACCAGGTAGTGAACCTGCAAGCACTGCCCCGGGATGAGGCAGACCCAGCCTTATTGTTGCTCTGTCTGGTGCGTTCTTTGCGCACCTATTTGGACCGTGCATAGAGCTTTAGATGTTCCAAGCAGCTCTTTGTTTGCTTTGGTGGACAGTGGAAAGGGAACACTCCAAACAGAGGCTTCCCCACTGGATCATCAATGGCATTGCATTGGCCTATCAGACCCAGGCTGTGCCCGGCCCCCTTGCGGGTTCGAGCTCACTCTACAAGGAGTGTGGCATCCTCGTGGGCACTGGCCAACGGCACCTCTCTAGCAGACATCTGCAGAGTGGCTGGCTGGGCATCACCCAATACCTTGGAAAGAATCTATAATCTCCGGGTTGAGTCGGTCTTGTCCCGTGTTTTGTCAGGTCCGAGCATGTAGAACTCGGTAAAAAGGAACAGCTGACTGAGTGTACCACTTGCGCATAGTCCCCTGGATGTCCTTCCTCTCTAGCCCTCTGGCTCGCAAATTCCCAACCAGACCCACTATGTGTACTAATTACTCTGTACTGGAATAGGTGCTCCAGAGGTGTCGGTTATCACAGTAACCCCCTGTGTTGTATTTTCTGTGGTACGGTCCCCCTGTCGGCAGACCCGAGTCTCCCTTGGGCAGTTCCCTCTGCCCCCAGTCCCAGGCAGGACCAACCACTGCGACATGTTCACCTCCCCAGCCGGGGCAGGATGTGGTCTCCGTGGGGTCTTAGCCCCCTGAAAGAATAGGATCCCGATGCATGTTATAGTGTTAGATGGCCCCAGCCACATCTAACACACTATGGAGAGAAAACATAGAGGGAGAAAAGGCCACGGCTGGCATGGCCTTCTTCCATGCTTGTCACGTCCCTTGTTCACCCCCTCAGGGATGCCGGGAACCTAAAATGTATATGATGTCTTATGGGGCATTGGGGAAGGTTACGTGCAGCCTGATGCAATCTGCTCCTTTGGCACACAATAGCTTGCTTGCACCTGCATCAGTAGTTCACGCAACACGGTTCAGTGTCGTGGTGTTATTGGATAGGGATCCCTAGTGTCAATACATTCAACACAACGTCGAGTGAGTGACAGAAGGAGAACGTCTGAGTTACTGTTGTAACCCCTGTTCCCTGATGGATGGAACGAGACGTTGTATCCCTCTTGCCACAACACTGTACCAACCGCTTTAACGGCCAAACCATATTTTCAGCTCCTCAGTGCAAAACCTGAATTAACAGCCGTATTGAGTCCTCCTTTATACCCGTATGTCCGGGGGAGGGGCATGCAAATTCTGTTCGCCAATTTTTCATTGGCCTTTTCTCAAGTTCAGAGGCAATCGAGGCTCTCAAGAGAGACCCCTAGTGTCACTACAATCAACACGTCTCAGTCTCTCCATCAGGGAATGGGGGTTACAACAGTAACCCATACGTTTTTCACAATACCTGACATTTAATCGTAGAAATCATTCCCTCTCTTAGGTCAGTTAGGATCACTATATTTTAAGAATATGAAATGTCAGAATAATAGTAGAGAGAACTATTTATTTCAGCTTTTATTTATTTCATCACATTCCTAGTGGGTCAGAAGTTTACATACACTTTGTTAGTATTTGGTAGCATTGCCTTTAAATTGTTTAACTTGGGTCAAACCTTTTATGGTAGCTTTCCACAAGTTTCTCACAATAAGTTGCTAGAATTTTGTCCCATTCCTCCAGACAGAACTGGTGTATCTGAGTCATGTTTGTAGGCCTCCTTGCTCGCACACACTTTTTCAGTTCTGCCCAAAAATTCTCTTTTAGATTGAGGTCAGGGCTTTGTTATGGTCAATCCAAAACCTTGACTTTGTTGTCCTTAAGGCATTTTGCCAGAATGCATCTCCGTCCTGAGCGGTATGATGGCTGCGTGGTCCCATGGTGTTTATACTTGCATACTATTGTTTATACTGATGAATGTGGTACCTTCAGGCATTTGGAAATTGCTTCCAAGGATGAACCAGACCTGTGGAGGTCCACAATTTTGTTTTTTCTGAGGTCTTGGCTGCTTAAAGGCACAGTTAACATAGTGTATGTAAACTTCTAACCTCAACTGTATCTTATCAGATGATATATATATATATATATATATATATATATATATATATATATATATATATATATATATATATATATATATACTGTATACACTCACCTAAAGGATTATTAGGAACACCTGTTCAATTTCTCATTAATGCAATTATCTAATCAACCAATCACATGGCAGTTGCTTCAATGCATTTAGGGGTGTGGTCCTGGTCAAGACAATCTCCTGAACTCCAAACTGAATGTCAGAATGGGATAGAAAGGTGATTTAAGCAATTTTGAGCGTGGCATGGTTGTTGGTGCCAGACGGGCCGGTCTGAGTATTTCACAATCTGCTCAGTTACTGGGATTTTCACGCACAACCATTTCTAGGGTTTACAAAGAATGGTGTGAAAAGGGAAAAACATCCAGTATGCGGCAGTCCTGTGGGCGAAAATGCCTTGTTGATGCTAGAGGTCAGAGGAGAATGGGCCGACTGAATTTGCAAGAGCTCACCAAAATTGGACAGTTGAAGACTGGAAAAATGTTGCCTGGTCTGATGAGTCTCGATTTCTGTTGAGACATTCAGATGGTAGAGTCAGAATTTGGCGTAAACAGAATGAGAACATGGATCCATCATGCCTTGTTACCACTGTGCAGGCTGGTGGTGGTGGTGTAATGGTGTGGGGGATATTTTCTTGGCACACTTTAGGCCCCTTAGTGTCAATTGGGCATCGTTTAAATGCCACTGCCTACCTGAGCATTGTTTCTGACCATGTCCATCCCTTTATGGCCACCATGTACCCATCCTCTGATGGCTACTTCCAGCAGGATAATGCACCATGTCACAAAGCTCGAATCATTTCAAATTGGTTTCTTGAACATGACAATGAGTTCACTGTACTAAAATGGCCCCCACAGTCACCAGATCTCAACCCAATAGAGCATCTTTGGGATGTGGTGGAACGGGAGCTTCGTGCCCTGGATGTGCATCCCACAAATCTCCATCAACTGCAAGATGCTATCCTATCAATATGGGCCAACATTTCTAAAGAATGCTTTCAGCACCTTGTTGAATCAATGCCACGTAGAATTAAGGCAGTTCTGAAGGTGAAAGGGGGTCAAACACAGTATTAGTATGGCGTTCCCTCCAGCTAATACAAACATAAAGAAGAAAGCAAAAAAAGAGAAATATGAATAGAGTAATAGAAATATTAAATTGGATCCAACTTGAAGAAGCCCATTTGTCTTGCTATTAGTTGTACAGCCATTACTGCTTAATAGACATAAGTGCTTGAATCAGATCTTCTGAATATGTTTTCTCTCTGAATTCTAAAGAAGTAACATTTCTTTATTTTTCTTTAGATTGTTACAGAGATTGTCTGTAGTTAATATGAAACATTTGGAGCTGACTCAATTGATGCAAATGTTTAGTCTCACAACTAAAAGAACACATGCTAATATGCATTCCCACATGGAATCTATGCGTGCAGATTCGTGCAGAATACTACAGTAAATTTTTTCAATAGCTTTTTTTCTACCATTGGTCCAATGGTTCTGAGCATAGTGAGGAACGACTCCAGTAGTGTTTCCACTTAAGCACAGTTCATCACTGCATGATTTCAAACCATACTCATTGATTTTATTAAGTGACAACTCAGAATGCCACAATGGCTTTAGTACATGGCAAAGTTAACAAAATGTAATTAAAAAAAAATTGTATGTTTGGAGTATCTTCATGATTTCATGATGATGGTTTAACTAGTATAGTTACATTATCTACATGCCTTTACTCAGGGGGGTAGATTACGCTAGCTAGCTTTTATATAATATATAAAATGATATTACTTGTGTAATATTTTTTTAAAAAGTAGTCCTAAAACTGAAATATGTGATCATCCTCTATAGCGCCCGGTGGTGTAAAAGTAGCCAATTACAAAGTTCTACCTATCCCTCTCATTTTGTGTTTGTTTTATAATTTTTATTTTCAGAATTCCACAGATTTCCCCCAAAATCAACACAGAAAATGCATGCAAATTCAAATATTCTGTTTGTGCCTGCCAATACAGAGGCCCTTGAAAGTTTTTGGACACTTAAGCAAATTTACTAATAATGAATTGCGCCTACTAAAAGTGCTTTTTTTTGTTGTTGCTCGCATTAACTGTGCACGTTTAGCTCCCAGTTCAATAAAGGTATAATGCAGATCATGCAATGGTGCAAACGTGCCCACAAAATCGATGCTAAAACAATGAACAACATCTGGTTTCTCGGCTAGGACACAAGTGTGTGAACTTGAGAATATTCACACAATATGACCTTGAGACCAGCTGGTTAAGAGAAATTTGAAAAATGAAAATAAAATTAGTTCCTGGTTTGATATTTTGTAATTTTACAATGAAAATTTTTAAGTGTTAAATGCTTAAGTTTAAAAATACTTTATAGAGCTACTGTATATTGTTGAATGTAAAAGGGGACTATGACTGTTTTTCTGCTTTCTACATACTATTTCTTCTATTCTTTTGGCTTTTTTGACACTTTTATTACAGTAATCGAGCAGAAACAATAGGAAATTGCTAGAACTCACATTGCTAGCATGAGTGCCATGGCTCAATGTGTCAGATCACATGTGCTAACCAATATGCCACAGTTCTTCAACATTTCTTCACATCTATACAACTGCTTCAGTTCAAAGTCCTCCTCTCTCTCTCTATTCCTGTCAGGTCTGTTCTGTAACACTTCAATAGATGGCATTGGAACGTGCTGGCCCAGGAGTAGTGCTGGAGAAGTGGTGTCTCGTCCCTGTCCGGAGACCTTCCTAGGGGTTCGATACAACACCACCAGTAAGTGCAGTGTATCTCACACTGAGCAGAACTTTCACACTTGTCCCATCTGGACAGCTCCATCTGTTCTTGTTTCATGTCTATGGCAGGACAAGCTGTTTATATTGTTTGGTCTCTGTTTTGTCGAAAGCATAGCTGCTCTTATACTCTTCTGTCTCGTGTCAAGTTGATGTTGTTGTACTTCAAACAATGGCAGATCTTTTAGGGTACTCCTGTGCCTCTGTAGTGTGGAAGTTAAATCTTAGATTAATTTAAACCTAGCACAGATAGGAACAGCAGTTATCAGAGTATGTGAGCAAGCAGCTGAGAGCTACATAACAAGGTTTTCAATTTATTTCGTTTTTTCTTCCTTCTCTTTCTTCCATCCTTCTTTTCCTCTTTCCCATCCTTTCTTTTTTATTATTCCTTCTTTCCATCCTTCCTTCAATCCTTCCTTATTTTCCTCTTTCCATTCTTCCTTCCTTCTTTTGCTCTTTCCCTTCATACTCCTTAATTTCTTCATTCCTTTAATTAATCTTCTATTCTTGCTTCCTTTTATTCCTTCTACCTTCTATTGTTCCTCCCTTCCTTCCTTCCTTACTTATTTTCCTCTTTCCATTCTTCCTTTTTATTATTCCTTTCTTCCTTATTTTTTCTTTCCCTTCTTGCATCCTTATTATTATTTCTTCTTTTAATTAATCTTCCTTGCTTGCTTCCTTTTATTCCTCCTCCTTTCTATTGTTCAACCCTTCCATCCTTATTTTCCTCTTTTCCTTCTTTCTTCTGTAACACGTATCAAAGTGTTTGTACTTTATAAAATACTTAGGGATAGGTTTGTCTTATGGAGGATATCAATAAAGTAGGCTCAGTAGTCTGGGAAACCGCTAACAGCCGGCACCTTTATTAACAATGCAACAATAAAATGGAAAAAAAATAATAGAAACATCCCAGTGTAATTCAGCAAAGTTGACCTCCCAAAGTTTCAATGTCTGTTCACTTTAGAAAGATTTCTCCAATGTCTAATAGTGTTTAGGTTCCTCTGTCCTTGAAATGTGTAAATGTCTCAATGTGTATTTGCGTAAACTAAAAGGCCTTTTAGCTCTCTCTCGCTCTCTCTCTCTCTCTCTCTCTCTCTCTCTCTCTCTCTCTCTCTCTCGACCTGGTTAGTGTGTGTTGAGATCTCAGTTTAGCTGTAAGGTGCTAAATTCTTCTATCCAGTAAATCTGTGTTGAATCACGATGAAACTTGCACCACAGATCAGGAATCACAATGAATTTTGAATCACAGATTAGGGGTTCTGGCTTGCCATTTCAGTTTGTATCAAGCATGCTGAGTCAGCATAAAAAAAAAATAGTACAATAAAATGAAAATCACATTATATATCTCTTAGTTTTCAACATCTTTTCTTCACAAACACTTTTTCCACATTATTTTAACAATACTGGCACAAAACTGATGCAGTATTTTGATATTTCATATCAAACTGCATGAAGTGTTCACGTGTGCACATGCTAACACAGCACATTGACATTTATGAACACGGGCACGCTCAGTAAACACATAAATTAAGTAAATTTGATTGTGTGACATTGGTTTTACATCTAAAGCACACATATTTTAAACACAAAACCTTTTTTTAATACCCATTACTGCATGGATGATGTAATTAACATGTGACAATAAAGTGATTTGATTTGATTTGATTTGAATTAATTAAACAAAAGAACAGATTAAACTCTGTCTCAGTTTTACCAAATTGACATTGGACATACAAACATATTTCATAAGACATCTAATATAACTCCTGTTTTTTATCCATCATTAAACAACATATATAAAGTAATTAGCAAATATTTGTTAATTTAATTAAGCTCTTGTAAAATCAGTAAACATGAACGTCAATGACTTTTCTTCAATGAAGAGATGGATTGATCAACTCAACAACCCACTAATAAATTTGATGGGAAGAATTTTTACTCTATTTACTTTATTTATATTTTTTCCTGGAACTTAACTCAGAACCTTGTGCTCAGTTGGCTTGTCTGTCTGAAATTATGCAATCAATTTGCTCTGTATACCCCGGAGTGACCTCTATAGGTTAAATGTGGTACTATGTGAAATACTAGCATGAATACCTATGTTATGTGAAATTCAAGAGGGTTACGCTTCCTTTTTATTGATCCTTTCCTCCTGCCTTCCTTCCTTCCTTCCTTCTTTTCCTCTTTCCCCTTATTCCCTCCTTTTTATTATTCCTTTCTTCCTATCATACTTCCTTCTTTTCCTCTTTCCCTTCTTTCCTCCTTTTTATTATTCCTTTCTTCCTATCATCCTTCCTTCTCTTCCTCTTTCCCTTCTTCCTTACTTTTTCAAACTCACTGAAAATAATGGAAAGCAGCTGTACTGAAATACTAAACCAGTACACTTAAAATAAACGTAATACATTTATATTTGACATGAGAACATAATAATATTGCGTAAAGTCCAAGTAAAATTCAACGCAGTCATTAAAATTGATATGATTACATTGGCATGAAATGATTAAATGGATTCAGACGTCTAACGGATTGTTTGTGTTCACTCAACTAAAATTTTACTGCTTGCTCTATTTACTTAATGAAAAATAGTAAATCCAATTCATTTCTTTAGCATTTGGTTTTAACATAATTTAATTGTATACAATCCATCTATGTTTACTTAATCCAGTCGTGTTGGAACAATGTGAATAATACCAGGCAGGGAATTTGCATTACCCAGAATGCTTTGTATATGACTAGATTGGGAGAGTAAATTTTTTATTTAATTAATTTAAATTAAGTGTTGTTTTAATATATTTATACACAAAATGAAACAAGTAGGAGACTTATTAGAGTTTAAAGCTCTGTTATGTTGGTATTTAGAGAAGTTTCTCTGTTGGTGTATTTCTTTTTTTTTTTTTTTTTTTTTTGGAGGTTACCATTGTGTAGAAGAGTTGAATTAAAGGTTAGGTTGAGGATGGGTAATTTATTATGTGGAATAATAAAATGTGGTTTGCTTTTCTTGTAAAGACTGAAGGATCAACAGCATCAATGCTGATTGAGGATCTTTGTAAATCCTCATAGTTGAAAAAAACAAGAAGATGCTAATATGTATTGTTGCTAGCTCATAGCAAGCTACCAAGTACAATGGAGTTATTTGGACTAATCCAATTTAAGTTAGTTTAACTCAAATCCTTTGAGTTTATTCAACAACAAATATTTGAGTAAAGGCTACTTTTACATTTTATATTAAGGAAACTCATTTTAACTTGTGTGGAACCAATGTCCAAAATGTAATTACATAAAACCAATGTGAAGGTGTTCCTTCCTTCCTCCATCCTTCTTTTCCTCTTTCCATTCTTCCTTTATATTATTTCTTCCTTCCTTCATTTTTGTCCTTCCTTGTCTCTTCATTACCTCCCTTCCTTCTGTCCTTTTTTATTATTTATATTATTCCTTCTTTCCTCCTTTCTTCCTTTTATAATTTATTAATTCCTTCCCCCTGCTTTAATATTTTTGGGATGTGGAATTACAGTATTTATTTTCTGATTGCTTAGGCACTCTCTTTGAAACTACAAGCTATTATTGCAAAACTCTATACACTAACCACATAACTTACACCAAACCAGCAAAACATTATACGATTCTTGCAAAACTCTACAAACTCTTTTAGAAAATTGTGTTTTTGCATCAATACAGTACACACAAGCCATAATTTGAATAAGCACACGAAGCACCAACTAAGCACTGATAGTATAAATGAAAAACACTTTTGGCTTGTGCAGGGCATAGCAGTTTGCAATAAAGTTTTGTAACACATATACACAGGCATGTGTAATGTATGGATGTGTTTTCCGAACATAACACACTATCAATACAAATAAGGGGAAGTTATTTACGGTATTTGATTTCTCAATGTTCGAACACTCCTCAAATAGCAAAAGTGCTGTAGAAGAAAACAAAAACATTTTAGCTAGAAAAAAAAAAAAAAAAGATTACACCTCACTGCCTTTGTGGGTCTGGCCATAAGACTGTGGACTATTTATAGTACTCAAGCTTTGATTTGTAAGTGAACTCATTATCTGAATGTGTTTTCACATACGTCAATGTGGAAATCATTTGGCGAAATAGTGTAGCAATGTAGAGACCAATGTATACAGTTTTTCTATGTTTTCTAAGAGTGTTATTAAATTGCAAACTGAATGTAAAACAGTGAGTTGTTTTTACAGTTTTGCAAAAAGTGTGTTAGAAAATTACAAACTGAGTGTAAAGCAGAGAACATGCATTCAGTTTGGCACACTTGGTAAATGCATTGGCTACAACTGTTAATGGTTTCAGAAATAGTGCTTCAAGAATCACTGTTAGTGCTTAAGCATTCACAAAAAACTGTAATGTAATATAAACCTGACATTGCTTGATTGGAACAGCAGTTCTCAGAGTAGCACAACTGTGCAGCTAGCTGAGGGCCACATAGCAAAGTTATTAGTTTTTCTTCTTCCTTCCTACCTTCCTTCCTTCATTGAATTTTTCCTTTCTTTTTTCTCTTTTCCATCTACACTACATTTTATTATTCCTTCCATCTGTTCTCTTTCCCTTATTCCTTCCTTTTCATTATTCCTTCTTTTTCTCATTCTCTTCTTCACTTATTTGTATTAATTCTTCCTTCCTTACCTCACTTCCTTTTTCCTTCCTTTTATTATTCATTTCTTCCTTCCCCCCTACTTTCATTCTTTTTGGAAGTGAAAGTAATGTTTAGCAGTTGTGATTTCTCAGGGCCAGCAAAGCCTTCTCTGCTGGGGTAACATGCCTAATAAATAAATATTTTTTCATCCTTTCATTCTCATTGACCTTTTTGCTTATATATATTCAATCGCTTTCCACTCCTATGTCATCTACGTATGAATAGCAAAAAAATTTAATAAAAGTTTATTCAATCAGAATTTATTCCTCAAACCTTACAGGCAAAGTGTGACAGATGTTTCACAAATCGCATGTCTGAATCCATGCTCCTTAGCTGAAGCAGTTTGTGAGTCTGAGCTCCATCAGACCTTCAGAATTTCCATAGAATCCCACAACACTGCAGTGAATAGGCATCTAAAGTCAGAATGTCAGATTCATCAGCCAATCAGATTGATTTATTGGTTTTTGTGGGTGTGGTCTTTAGGATATGTACCAGTGGAGCCCTTCTAGCTGGCCTTGAGTGATGCAATCATGCTATAAGTGAAGTACATAATTTGAAAGCGAAGAGTGCGACATCTTGCTGACAAGTCGGCTGTCATTACTGTTGTCATCAAATTAAGTAAGAGATCCTTATGGATTTAAAAACCTGAGATGTTCTGCATGATCATGCGATTGATTCATTAAACAGGAAAGGAGGACTGATTTTCACTTCAAGTCAATTGGTAAGTGCTTTTTGTATTGTTAGAGCAACATCAGGAGTTTTAAAGAGTAAATTAGGCTGCTTGAGCATTCAGTGCCGAATCAAGATTTGAAAAGTAATCATGTACCCTGACGAAACTAAATTTATTGCAAGCAAAATTTAAATTGCAAATATTATTAGAGAGCTTTTTCTTGGTATTAGACCTTCTGGCTTTCGTGCATGGACGTGTTTTTAAAATTTCAATTGGTATTATTATTTGACTGCCACATAATGGATGATGGCATACAGTGCCTTATTCATTGTGAAACTGTTTTCTTAATGGTGTCGCACTGAAGGCCTAAACTTAAAATACACGGGCCTCGGCTGATGTTAAGTAATATAAACCTGGCACTCTTTGATAGGAACAGCAGCTGTCAGAGTAGAACAACTGTGCAGACAGCTAAGAGCTACATAACAAGGTTTGAAATGTATGTTTGTGTGTTTGAAAGAGAGAGCGTGTGTCCATGTCTGGTCTGTAGTTCTTTGGTTACATGTAAGGTCGGTCAGTTTTTCAGCTGTGTTGTATGGCACAGAGTTGTTTTACCATTACTAAAGATCTCACAAATTTTTTTGCCAATATAAGTGTTCCGACCATATCTGCTTCAGTAGGAGGGTTAGCAAGTGTTTGAGGCAGACGAAGTATGTGTGTGTGTGTGTGTGTGTGTGTGTGTGTGTGTGTGTGTGTGTGTGTGTGTGTGTCCTCTCCCCTTTTAATCCTCCAGCGTTTTCTTTTTTTTTTTTTTTTTTTTTTGGCCATGTTTAATTGCAACACTCCTCTATCCCCATTTTTGTTTACTGATATCAAGCAGACACTGTGGGGAGAAATTCACAAACCGTTGCAGGTCAGACTACTGAAGTTACAGTTTTTCACAATTGCTAAGACAAATGTCTGGAAGCCTTCACCCATTTTCTAACAACATTAGTGTAGATACAAAACCAAATCTTCAAACTACATTCACAAAACCCCTGACTCTTTTGGCAAATCAAAGAGTCGCCTCAGAACCATTTTATCTGTGCTCAAAATCAAACAACGTTTCAGACCTTACACACAGCCAGTCAATATATAAACACTACAGAGCATTCATTAGACATTGCATCAAAGAATCTTTTTATATTATTATTATTATATATAGTAAACACATTTTAGTAATCACAACTTAGTACAATGCATATTTTGTATACTGTAAGTACTTCAAGTAATACAGTATTGAATGTCTGTATATTCAGCACTTGCATACTGTAAAAATACAGTAGTCCAACTGCAAAAGCCAAAAGAACAAAGAAAACTCTAAATGAAAAGCACATTACAGTACACTCAAATGTTGTGCAACTACAAAATCAAAGACAATAAGAGATTCATTCTGCCTCAGCTTTAATTTATTTTTGCTTTATGTATGTTGTACAATTCGTTTGATCACATCATTAGAAACAAGTATGAACAATTGAGTTGTTGTGTGTAAACGAAGACAACTGTGTTGCATTTGTGTTTAACATTTGGCACCCGTGTTTACTATTTTGGAACAGAAGTGCATCACAGTGTGAAATGTGTTTTAGTGAGTGAGAATGTTTTTAGAGTTTTGCAAAAAGAGTGGATGAGATTTGCAAATGTTGTCTAAATACCTGAACTTGTTTATAGTTTTGCCAAATGAGTGATTAATTCGAAAAATGGGTTTAGGCCACTGAGCATTTGGTTCAGAGAATGGGGTTTAGTGTTTTTGCAATTAAGAAAAACTAATAAAGTTAATATTGTCGATACATTTAGTTAGTGCTACACCACAGTTGTACATTTACAATGTTCACAGCAAGAGAAGTAGAAAGAGGAAGTGTATGGTCAGATGACCACTTTAATGATAAAATATTCAAACTGCTTCTTGATGGCTGTATCATTGTAAATAGCAATTCTGCAAGGTAGATTGTAGTGATGGCTGTTCTCATGAAGCCAAAAAGTCTTGCAGAGCAAATCATGTCCATCAGTAATATTCCTATGAACATATGGGGGGGGGGGGGGGGGGGGTCTTAGAGAGAGACAGAATGTAAAGTCTGAAGCCAGTCATTATTAAATATGAAATACTGTATATAATACAGTTTTTCTGAACTGCTAAAACACTAAACCCCATTTTCTGAACCAAACAGTCAATTTCCTGAACCCATTTGTCGAATCAAACACTCTTTTGGGAAAACCTTAAAACATATTGGCCTACTTTGACACAATTTGCAGAACTAAAAAACTATTTTTTTCAAAACTATAAGGACATTCTCATACTTTAAAGCTCATTTTGCATGTAGATGCATTTGTGATGCAAAATGATAAACACAGGCTGCAAAACTTAAACATGATTTCAACACCGATGTCATAATTTAGACACAATGACACAAAATTGTTAGCGTGAAACAAGTGTACCGGGTGCAACTCTGAAAGCGTGAAAGAGCTATGCTTTCTGTATGTGCAAGTAAGTGTACATTCCAACAGAGTTTTGGTTCTCACAGTACCTTACTACATAAAGTACTGTAAAACTGTCAAATGTCTGCATGATAATGTAGTACTGTAAAGCAGGGCTGCATAGAGATACAAAGAACAGAATAGGTCTGTCATTCCATAGCACTCTAAACTTACAGTTTACTGTAAACCTACAAAACCTTTTGTATATTTTACCTCCAGATAATATTTGACCTGGATTCAATGGAAAGGCCCCATGAGCATATTTATATTGATGAGGCTGGATTCAATGTGACGAAAAGGCAAGGAAGGAATATAATTGGCCAGCAGTCCCTGGTCAGCGTGGAGGCAATGTAACTCCTTTTGTGGCCATCAGTAACAGGGGTTCTCCACCGGCATGCCATCTTGGGGCCTTATAACACTTAACACCTTCTCACATTACTGGGTGGTCTTTGGGATCTCCAGTTTGACCGTGAGCTCCATTATCATGGCCAGGCAGAGCATCCAGTCTATGTGGTTGTTTGTGACAACATGAGCTTTCACTGTGGTGCCCAGGTCCGGGAGCGGTTCAACATCAACCAACATTTCTTGAATGTTTTCCTTCCACCCTTGGAGAGCTCTTTTTAAATCCAATTGAAGAGTTCTTCTCAACATGGAGATCGGACCCCTACACCAAGGAAAATCTACAGCAGGCCATGGAAATGGCCTTTGGTGATATAGGTGTGGAGTCCTGTCATGGTTGAATTCAGCACACCAGAGGATTCTTCCCCCATTGCCTGGGATGAAGGCATGACCCAGCACAGAGGCCTGATGCTGAGGCACAGTAAAATACAGAATTCTGTTAAACATTATGTGCAATGCACTGCACTGCATTGTAGTTTGTTTTCATTGTTTTATTTATCCTTAGACCTTTTGCAGTTCTGAAGTTTTTTTTCATGCATGCTATATTCTGAATGTGCACTACTTTAGTTGCCACTTGTCGTATAAAATGCTGTAAATATTTATTGTGAAAACAAAATGTGTCTTGCAATTGGTCTCTCATATTATTTTTTTTATGCATTTGGCAATAGAGAATGCAAAACGCAACATACCTTATGCACAATAAATCATTATTTCTGTTCCTCCATGTCCTGAACACAGTGTTTTACATTTTTTTGGTGTTGTGTAATGGTTGCTCAGTTTTAACATTTTGACTGGCTGTGGTTTTGGTTTTGGCCAAAGTTAAAATGGTTTTGAGGTGATTGTTTGATTTAGCCAGAAGTGTCAGTGGTTATGAGAATTTAGTTTGAAGATTTGGTTTTGTGTTTACAGTAGTCAAGCCAGACTCGAGAGGAGGGACCTTCATCAGAAGTTAAAAGACGTGTCCCACCTCTTACACTCTTTTTTTTTTTTTTTTTCCCCTGACTCTCTTCCCTCTGCTGCTGGTCAAGCTGACCCCGAGGTCGCAGACCAGCAGGCCTCAACACCTCAAGCCATGTGTAATTTCTATCACCGAGTCAATGAACACCACAGTTCATCATAATTTCTTCATTCAACATGGAAGAAATTGGTTGCAACTTCAACACCATTGACTCAAGGAACCATCAAGCCTTTCTCCTGCATCTATTTATAGCCCTGCCCCAGGTGCGTCCAATGATTACACCGGCAGAGGCTATAAATTCCGGTCAATGTTCATTGATGTGTTGCACACATATTCACAGCTTGTCACACCTATAGATGTTCCTAAAGCGCTTTTCTCAGAACCTAGACGTTTTCTATTCTGGTGTTTATTCTCAATGTAATTAATATTGTGAGTATCCCTATGAGACAGTGTGTGTGTGTGTGTGTGTGTGTGTGTGTGTGTGTGTTGGAATTGACTTATGAATGAGGTGTGTGCAGCAGGGGTGAGCAGTGTAGCTATTATCTGTGTCTGTATCTGTTGCTATGGCAAAATTATCTGTATCTGTTTTTTTGGCTTTTATGGTTAATAATCATATATGACGATATCCTGATTTTTATGTTATTTTGAATAATTTTACAGCCATGAAGGATCATCATATTAGTCTAATGATGCGCTCTTTCTGAAATCAAGTGGCTTAAAAAAAGTGCGTTCAAATCATAGTGATATTTACAATATTGCTTAGTTTTATATCAGCAGCAAAATCTTCACGGTGATATCCCCAGCCTCATACAGTCCTATGCAAAACTCTTTGCTTGTTCTTTGCAGGTAATTGCATTCACTTTAGAAGAAAGGTGCTAATATTGATCAGAAACTTTACCCCTCACTAACTGCCTACTCACCTGCTTGAAGAGCGAGTGAGATGCAGAATCATGTTCTCATATATTTTGCCTGTGCTCATTGGATCAGTAAAACTAATGCCTAGTGTGCATTAAATGCAGAAATCTAGAGGGCTAGTCTTTTCATTGTATTGACAATAGAGTAGAATGAAATTCTAATGTTTAATTAAACATCATTTATTTAATTTTTAGGGCCATCTTTTAAAAAGGTCCCATAGCTTGACACGTCTTTATTTAAAATTCTCACAGTAATAAAAATAAGGTGCATTGACATTGAATTACTTGGCAAATTGAGTAAAGGAATTTGAACCCAACAACTAGACATGACTTCAATGAAGGTATTCCACATCTAGTTGTGGTTGTTGGTGAAAATATGCATAAAAAATTTAAGAACAGTCTCAGTAAAGTGAAACAATAATGAGATAAAATGTAATGAACAGAAAGGAGAAAACTTGGATGAATCTGATCTACATTGAGACTTTAAAGTTAAAAATTTAAATCTAAATTTTAACAGTCTTCAATATTGAAATCCGATATATATATATATATATATATATATATATATATATATATATATAAATCCTCAAAATGAAGTTCCAACTCAACTTGAATGCATACAAGCTGGCTAATCAAGGTCTTTCTGGCTCATTTGAAAATTACAGGCAGGTGTATTAGAACAGGTCTGAAACTGAGCTTAGCAGGAAAACAAATCTCCAAGAACAGGTTTAAGCAGTCTTGGTAGAGAGCCACAACAGGTTCAAACTGTAGTATAAATAGAATATTTTGTATAAGACTTGTTTTAGAACATAGGCCCTTGAAAGAAATGTAGGGAAAAGCTTACGACTTAGTTACCGCCTCAGGGCAAGTGTGTGAAAGTTAATTATACTCCAGCTGTGGGAGAAAGGTTTTATATTACATGACATAACTCCTCATCCCTCCTATCTCTCTCTCTCTCTCTCTCTCTCTCTCTCTCTCTCTCTCTCTCTCTTCTTGTCTATCTCTCTCCCTTCAGGCATTGTCAAGGTCTCTTTCTCTGACCTTGACAGACTCTTTCATTGCCTGAGCTTTTTTGCAAAGCTTGCAATTCAGCTGTGTTTCAGCAAGCTCTTATGACAGGTAGAGAAAACGAGATCGGCGGCAGCTGAGCAGTGTCTTTTTTTCATTATGCTAAGTGACATTCCCTCTCCATGGGTCACCAGTGGAGCATGCGAGTGATACGGAGCTGTGACAACATTCTGTATGTAGCCCCACAAATGGTTTTCCTCCACCGTTTCACATTGAGCTTTCTGAATTCTGCTGCAATAGCCCAGCTGCTTCTCCCTACAAAGCCAATATGCAGAAAATACACCAACACTGAAACTGAGAAAAAAAGCTTTTTATATATATATATATATATATATATATATATATATATATATATATATATATATAATTATTATTATTATTATTTATTTATTTTTTTGACAACACTGTATTATAAAATAGTTTTACTGTGTTTTCTCTAAATCTGAGCATACAGTATTTAGGTCAAACTGTCTCTCGCAATGACAGATCACAGTCTCTTGCTTTAATTCATAACTGAATTTTGAAATTTAGCGTATTTATATGCATGATCTTACACTGATTATGCTTATTAAGCCGATGGCATGTGACGGCATGTAAACGCGCTTGAACGTGTCAATTTTTGTCCATTACCGCGATTTTAAGTAGCATGTATTGTAAACACATTTCCAAGTGTTCTTACTGGCTTATCCTGTGCACGCAAGTTTCGCTTGTCAGATGTTTTGAGTTAACAGATTTTTGTAGTTATCAGTGTATTGGTTTGTATGTAAATGTCCCCAATAAATGTAGTTACTGCATTTTGTATTTACAGGGCAGTACTGACCCCATGGTATGTTCAGCCAATCAGCAATGATCCATATATTTTCCTTGGTTTAATTTCACAATTTATTGTTTTATTTAATTTATAAAAGAAATTTTGCTTGCCATCTAGAAAATACAGCATTACTGGTTGCCAGCATATTGTTGTTTAAGATACTGGTCTCAGCATGGGATCTGATGATATGATTACATTTTACAATTAAAGCAGTATTCATCTAAAAAAAACAGCAACAACACAGATTACCACAATTATGTGCACAATACAGTGTAGCATTTTGTCCCGTTACACCCCTACTTGTTGGAAACAAAAACAGCTTGCTACTGGAAAAGCTACACTATTTAAAAAAAAAAGCTACTTAGCTACTGTCACACTAATTAAATGTGTAGTGAAGTAAATAGTGACTCTACTCTCAGTAAGATACTCCCCAACAATCATCTTCACACATCCACCGCTTGCCAAATTTGTCTACACTCTTTAAAGAATGTCACAATAATTTCTTTCCTGCATTGTTCAATACTCATCAGCGCAGAAATGGCCAAGCTGGGGACATTTTCTATTTTTCTTGTCATACCATCAGATCTGCTTCAGTCAATTGTATGGTTGATCAAACGGGCTGGATACTGAGGCAGATGACTCACCATGCAACAGTTCCGCTTTGCCCTCTTCGGTGTGCAATCTATAGAGCTGCCATTCACCTTCAGAAGCTCAATCAATATTGCCATAAGAAAAAAAGAGTAGAAAAGAGGGAGTTTTTGAGAGGGATGGAAAGGCTGTTTTCATCCCTGCAGTAAGTGTTTGCGTTGAGTTCACACATCTTTATAAGTTTTAATTGAGTTTGATTTACAGTTTCTGGCTTCAGTGTTAGCTCTCTCTCTGGACTCCTGCTATTTTTCAAGTTTAAGTTTAGATTTTAATTTAGATCTATCTTAAAGCTTTCAGATGGAACATGGTGAAGGGAACTTCCTAATTACTGTTAATTTTTGTTTGTTTGTTTTCTTCTCGCCTATATGTCTATGTTAGAATTAAAGTTCTTCCCAAGAGACAGAAGAATTTGAGGACGTACTCTTAAAATAAACCATTGCGCCTCAAAGAAAGTACTGGTGTTCCTCTATATTTTATAATAAGGAAAAGAACACAGAAAAGCAAAAATAGAGAGAAATGGTGGTATAGTTTTCCTCTAAATGTGTCTCATTCACTGACCTCTAAGCACCTGTGTGTTTTCATGCAGAAATAATGTAATTGTATTTGTGTATATATATATATATATATATATATATATATATATATATATATACACTCACCTAAGGGATTATTAGGAACACCATACTAATACTGTGTTTGACCCCCTTTCGCCTTCAGAACTGCCTTAATTCTACGTGGCATTGATTCAACAAGGTGCTGAAAGCATTCTTTAGAAATGTTGGCCCATATTGATAGGATAGCATCTTGCAGTTGATGGAGATTTTTGGGATGCACATCCAGGGCACGAAGCTCCCGTTCCACCACATCCCAAAGATGCTCTATTGGGTTGAGATCTGGTGACTGTGGGGGCCATTTTAGTACAGTGAACTCATTGTCATGTTCAAGAAACCAATTTGAAATGACGAGCTTTGTGACATGGTGCATTATCCTGCTGGAAGTAGCCATCAGAGGATGGGTACATGGTGGCCATAAAGGGATTGACATGGTCAGAAACAATGCTCAGGTAGGCCGTGGCATTTAAACGATGCCCAATTGGCACTAAGGGGCCTAAAGTGTGCCAAGAAAACATCAGAAAATCCCAGTAACTGAGCAGATTGTGAAATACTCAGACCGGCCCGTCTGGCACCAACAACCATGCCACGCTCAAAATTGCTTAAATCACCGTTCTTTCCCATTCTGACATTCAGTTTGGAGTTCAGGAGATTGTCTTGACCAGGACCACACCCCTAAATGCATTGAAGCAACTGCCATGTGATTGGTTGATTAGATAATTGCATTAATGAGAAATTGAACAGGTGTTCCTAATAATCCTTTAGGTGAGTATATATATATATATATATATATATATATATATATATTCTTCTGTCTCTTGGGAAGAACTTTAATTCTAACATAGACATATAGGCGAGAAGAAAACAAACAAACAAAAATTAACAGTAATTAGGAAGTTCCCTTCACCATGTTTTCAATGCAGCTTTACAGGAAATCATGCAACAAAAAATTTAACTGGAACATCTATAAAGTCTTAGTGATCATTGTGTATTTTGATTAAATATGATTGTAAAATGTGTATAGAAATTTTAGAATAATGGTATTTAGAACTGCTGAGAGCAAGCAGAAGGTGACCATGGCAAGGAAAGTTTACTTATGTAACCTCCGTTCCCTGGTGGAGTGAACGAGATGTTGTGTCGAAGAAGCGACACTAGGGGTCTCTCTTGAGCGCCGAGTATGCCTCTGATCTATGAAAAAAGGCCAATGAGAATTAGGCAGACAGTATTTGCATACCCCGCCACCGGACATACGGGTATAAAAGCGGAGAAATACGTCGAGTTCATTCAGGATTTTTCTGAGGAGCCGGAAATGGTCCAGCCACCACAGTGGCTCAGCTCAGCGACATGGCCGGGAGGACACAACGTCTCGTTCCCTCCATCAGGGAACGGAGGTTACATACGTAACCTAGACGTTCCCCGTCTGGCGGGAGTTGCTACAACACGGCGACTGGAGGGCAGCTGGAACTGCCTAAGAGTGACGCGTGTCCACTCGTAACAATGGAAAATACACACAGGAGGAGTCCACGCAGGAGTCCTAATCTGTGGAGCACCTATTCCAGTACAGGGTAGATTTGAGTACCCGCAGTGGATTGGATCGTCAAATTCCTCCGCTGAATTGGCATGTTCACCGTGTACTGCGGAAAAGCGGATGCCCGCGAAGGGGGTTGGAGGCCTGGCAAACTGAATTGCGTAACCGATTCGAATGGTCCGGGCAAGCCAGCATGACGGGTTGGGAAGTGAAAGCCACGCATCCAAGCTCCGTGCTAGGGGCACCAAGGGGACTATTATTTTTGACATACCCGGCTGGGCTTCGCAGCGGGGCAGAGCAGGTAGTATGGCGTTGGGAGGTGAGGACGCGTCCCGAGGCTCTGTTGCTGAGAAAAGACTCAAGCACTTACCTTGCTCTGCACACCCGGCAGGGGGTGGGTTAGTGACTGAGGAGGAGGTCCCATAGAGGTGTCCTCTGGATTCATCAGAACTGGCCGGCTGGGGGGTCCGTGTCCAGCTCGCCGGGACTGTTGAGGTGTGGCGGCAGAGTGCCATGAGAACAGCATTTGCGGGCCAGGTGACCCAGAGACAAATGAAATGGCTCTTTTACTGAGAATGTGGGTACCGCAGCCTGGGGGTCGTCGACTTCCTGCGAGGTGCTCGACACGTGGGCTGAGAGCTGGGCCCGGGTTGAGATGGAGCAGGGCATTTCTTCGCCCTCTTCTTCGAGAGCGGATGATCGAGTGGCTTTGTGACGTGTGGAGAGAGGTGCCCTCCATGAAGACGTCAGCTCATAATGCACCTCAGGGAAAAACGGGACCGGGGGGCGCGGCTGTGAGCGGCGCAGAGCCCCCAGGAACCAGTCATCCAACCGCGATGACTGTGGGGAGGACGGAGGGTTCCAGTCCAGCCCCATGCTGGCGGCGGCCCGGGCAAGCATATCGGACATCTGCGCCTCAGCCTGGGCATGCTGGCCTGAAGTCAGCAGCCCAGGGGAGTCATCAGCGTCAGACACCGCACTCTTCGATGCAGCGGCGAGCTCATCCACCTCGAGCTCTAGAGGATAGGCAGGCTGGCTGTGAGGCGAGCTGCTGTTGTCTCGAGCACAGACGGGAGTCAACGAGCATGCCGGGGTGCGGGTGGTCCGAGTGGGCGTACCCAGCGGAGCTGCACCCGCTGCCATCCCCAGATCGCCTCCATCGCCAGCCGCATCGTCCTCAATCCCGTGGGAAGAAGGTGCAATGCGGGGGGTGGCTGGAGTGGCATGCTTTCTATTGAAAGCGAGCCACGACCGCAACGTTGCCATGGTCATGATCTCACAGTGAGAACATGAAACATCCACAAACACTGCCTCAGTGTGATCGTAACCCAGACACACGAGACAACGCCTGTGGCCGTCTGAAGCGGAGAGCACTCTACCGCATCCAGGAACTACACAGGAACGGAAAGGCATCTTTATAAAGACACATCCTGAAAAGGACATTCAACGCCAGCTGTGTATTGCTCTATTAGAGGAAAAAACTCTTTTAGAGAAAATCACTCTTTTAAATTACTCTTAGTTTTTGTACTGTTGAAGCACCCAGGGGCAAACTGCACTGCCGTCCAGAGAAGGAGAAAGCCACTGAAGTGCGCACACTAGTGTGTCTACACTAGAGTGTTCTGAAGAGAATGCCACGAACACAAGCGGAATGATACAATCAGTAAATTGATACAAACAGTGCTGATGATGTGAGACATCAGTGCTCTTGGAACATCTCTCATCTAATCAGATTCGAGGACCAGAACTAACTGTTGTATAAATATATATTAAGTATGTACACAAATATTAGTAAATGAGACCCAATGTCCTCCAGATCTCTGCACCTCTTCAAACTTTCCAGGGATAATCCTGGCTGACAAACCAGATTAAGTCAATTTGGCTTGACACTCACCACATTTGTGTTTTAACATTTTTATTTCATCAATGCATTGTTTGCTCCAGCTGTGTGGACAACGATGTATGAGAAATAGCAACCATGTGCTTTTAATGCTATCAATCTCTACTATTACAGTTCACTGATGGATAGAAAATTCCAGTTGATATTACCCCCATATTTGCTTCTTGTTGTGATGGGTGCTGATGCCAAAGTCGAAATCTTTGCCCTACTTACTCACACAAATTGCCAAAGTTGCAATAGTTGTGACAGTTTCAATGCAAACTAAAGTAGTATGAACTAGAAGATGATGCGACAAAGTTTTTTTTTTTTCCTGAATAATGTATCTCTCTCACAAATGTTAAAAGCTAACAAGCAACCTGTGTTTATTTTCAGAGTTTCAAGTCAAATAATATTTCATAGCATCTTTAAAAATGTCCCAAACAATGCAATGCCTGATTGTTCAAATATACATCTGGAGCATGCTGGCGCAAAGATCCCTGGTGTATGTTTTTTTATTAATATCTGCAATAATACCTGAAATAACTTGTTTCAATGGCTCAAATGGTGAAAGGTTGATTACTATATTTGGGTAGGTTTCAGTATAGGCCTTGTTAAGCAAAAAAATGTTGTAAAAAAAATTACAAATCTGTATCTGCCCACCTATACCCAAGACGGATTTGACCACAGATGTTTCACAAGATGTTTCTAATCCTACTTTCAAATTGAGTAATAGCTTGTTTAGGTTTCATGTTGTCTGTCATGTTGTTTTATGTTACAGCCATGTTTGTTCACTGTTCAATTCTCAGTTCTGTAGTGTTTTGGGTCATATAGCATAACTTTGAATGATGTAATATATTAAATGCAGTGCAAGATGATTCAGCAGATGATTAGAAGAAACATTGCACCGTTTAAGAGAAAAATCTGCCTTAGAAATTACATTTGGAGATCAGTCAACAAGCAGACATCAAACAACAATGGCTGCACACCAATTTTTTTTTATGTGTGTCTGTGTTTTCCAGATAATGTATACAGAGAATGTCTTACCAATGGAACCTGGGCGAAGAAGGGCAACTACTCCCAGTGTCAAGAAATCCTGAATGAGGAGGTACATGGTTCCATTCAGACTTCACCATTCATAAGGAACATTATTAGTTACAGTTAGAGATACAGTTATTTCAAATCAAAGAATTTTAATAACTGTTTTAAATATACAGTAGATAGATAGATAGACAGATAGACAGATAGACCAATTCCTCTTGCCAACCAGATAGAGCGAGAGAGATAGATCGATCGATCAATCAAGAAAAGGTTAAAGGATAATTCCCCCAAAAACAAAAGTTCTTGCACTTCGGAACAGAGGTCAACATTCACTTTCATAAGAAAAAAAAGATGCATTGAATGTGAATGGTGACTGAGGCTCCATCTCATTTTGTTTTCCACAGAGGAAAGAAAGTTATATAGGTTTGCAACAAAACTGTAGGTAAATAAATTATGACATAATTTTAACTTTTGGGTGAAATACTGTATCCTTTTTGAAGGTAATCAGTAGAAAAGGATCCTCTAGAAAACTATTAGAAAGGATAACACTTGAAAATAAGGGAAGACAATAATATTTGCCATTTTAATGTTTAATTTCAAGTTCAATTTACAGTAACTGAAAAAAAAACTCAAATTTTCAATGAAGATCTCACAGATTCGCCATTTCAGTTGTCACTTGGTAATAACTGCCTTTTGTGCTCACTAATATATTGAGTATGAGTGAAAGAAAAATTGTGCAAAACATTTTCAAACAAATTGTTGTACAGAAGGGTACCATGGCTTTGGTACCTTGTCTATGGCACACAGTGGTACTCAGAGGAACAGCCAAGTCTTTAAAACTGTAAGCCATTCATTACTAAGACAGAATCCATATTGGCCTTTATGTCTGGCATTTGGACTCACCACTGTGGGGCAGATGAAGTGGAACAAGTCTCCATTGCAGAATGTTTCAAACATTGCTGTCAAAAGAATTACATAAATGCTTTTACTTTCATTTTCATTCAAGTTCTACTTTAGTATATCAAGGAAAATTGATAGCAAAAATAAAATTTTCAGAAACTATATTTTTACCTTCAAAGAAATTCTGTCATCATTTACTCACCCTTGTGTTGTTACAAACCCATATAACTTAGTCCAAAAAGAGATTTTTGGCATAATGTAAGGAAATGACAGTTTCAGTCACCATAAAATGTCACTGTATGGAAAAAAGATGCAATGAAATTGAAGGGTGACCAAGGTTAATATTATGCCTTACAGCTTATTATATGGTCCAAGTAAGAAAGAAATTCAAACAGGGTTTAAGCAATTTGGGTATATATAAGAGACTATTTTAAAGTCTGTTGTAAGAGCCACACTTCTTGCTGCCAGGTAGTGGCGCTATGACAGTGACCCAAAATAGTCACATCCATGTGGTTAGCCCTCAAAACCAAACACACATCTCAATTTTTAACTAAATGACACATTACACACAGAACATATGAGACACTTCCTGTTTCCTATTTTTCGTTATTCATTTAATGCCTAGCCATGGCAACACCATTTGATATATAAAAAATCTGTTTATCTGGGGGGGGGGGGGGGGGTTATGTAAAAAATAAATAAATAACTATTAAAGTATGTAAGTACATTTGATTAACTTTTTTGTCTGGCAATAAATTCCTTCTTATTTTTTGGCTGAAGAACAAACATCACACCATCAACTAACAAATAGGTTGTGATTAACTTTGAAAATAAAAACATGCAATGTATGGGATTTTGCTTATGAAATCTGAGGAAGAATATTTTGACCTGCTTAAGTCTATCTTTGACCATATCAACCCACAAGCACTGATATGAATTGTTCTCAAATTCATATCAGGACATGGTCAGACAAGTGGCTTTGGATCCTTTGTGTTTTTATACCAATTCCTTCCAATTTCCTGCCAAAAGGTTATTCAGATAATAGACCTTACTCTGGGTTTTGGAACACAGAAGTAAACAATTGCAGGGTAAACTTCAACAGCGGTGAATGGGAGTGAGTGGGAAATCAGAGAAAATAATATTTTCACTTACCCATTTGCTCCAAGACCAAAAGAAAAAAATCCACTAATACATTTGAATGACTTTCCAGAAGAGGAAAAAAATAGAGTGGCGGATTAAGCATGTCAGATGTTAGAAGATGACAAATTTACGGTCACTCTCTCAGCAGCTGTAATCGAAATCCCCTCGCAGCTGTGGTAATTAATTTTTTAAACCTAATTCCAGGGTAAAATAACAATACAATAATTTTATACATTTACATAATATAAAACGTATTGCAAGATTTACACTGATAAATAAGGTGGAAAAGTGTCATCACAAAAAGTGCAGATGTGGTATTTTGGGAGTCATTCACCAATGGAGCTTGGCTGTCTTCTGTTGGACATTTCTGGTACCTCGTCTGAAATTTGCCACCAAAAGGTAATTTTTATTTATATATAATTATATATAATATTTTGACCTTAAACTTGGAACAGAAATGGATTAGACAAGTAGCTTGATTTATAAGATTTTTTCATATATTTTCAAATATTTTCATATTTCAGTTGATATTTTTAGTATATTGTATTCCCATAAAATAAAATAAAAAATTAAAAAAAAAGTTTGTGCAGGACATTTAAGTACAATAAACTAACATTTCTATAATTAATTTTTATTTCACTTTAAAATCTGTTTTCACTTGCACAATGAACTGCCAAGTGTCTTCTTTAAAAAGAGACCATGCACAGAAATCATACACTTCACCTTCAGTACAATTAACAGAAAACATACATTTAGAGAACCAGAAATGTAAAAAAGAATCTGGCTTTACAATCTGTGATGTAGGGTTTTAATATATGGGGCATGTTCGCATGTTTTGGTCTGTTAGTCCAACAACAGCACTCATTTGGGAGTAATGTAGATGTGAATTAAAGCATGATGTATTTGCAGCTTAATTTAAACTGAGAGAGCATTAAAACAAAAACTGTTCAGTTCAATAATAACAAACACTTCAGACTTGATAATTGGCCCTTAGCACTTTTGCACTCTGATCATGTTAAACAGTTTGTTGCAGAAAGAAAAACAATAAGAAAAAAAAAAAAATTGTAATTTCCACCAGATTTTTAAGCAACTGCAATTTTTCTTCAAGGTGTTTTTTTTTTTTTTGGTTTGTTTTTTTTGCAATACACGTTTCAGTCTGCTAGCCAACTGGCACAAGGTGCTGCTGGGACATGTGACAGATCCTAGGTAGTCTAAACCACCCGCTTACCTACAGTATCACACACACATACGGTATGCCAGGCAGACGTCTGTTAGTTGCCTGTTATCTATGCCATCTGTTTCCTGCAGGATTGTTGATTTAATAATTAATAAGTTTGCTCGCATAAGAGAACGTGCTGGCTCCGTGGTGCTCACAGCTTAGGCAAATGTGGAAATGGAGCCAGCAGGGAGAGTGCACTTACGTGGGTTTGGCCCTGAGGGACGTACACGGCCAGGCAGGTTGAATAAATAGACAATCACTGCACTCCAGGCTAAAAAGACCTGACTGAGAGACCATGTAGTGTGGCAGCCGTCATGCGATTCGAGCAGATTGGACAGGATTTCAGGAAGATTTTTATAATGATGTCCCTATTTGATATGTATTTGTGGCAGTAGCTTCTAAAAGACTGTTTTGTTTTACACTTGCAGTCAAAGTTTAGAGATACTTACAGGAGCGGTGGCCCTGTGATCAGTGCAAATGCTCTATTATTTTGAGCTGTGGTGCTCATGGGCAACCTGGTTTCTAGTCTGGCTAAGGTCATGTTCCTAATGCTGGTCCCTTCTCTCTCTCCATATGATGTCTCTCTCTCCTACTGCGTTTGACATTTGTTTTGTAGACAATAGAGATGGATATCAATACATATTTTCTGATTTGATTTTATTCGATTCCGATTCACAAGCTCTATATTTGATACTATTTGATTTTCAAATCTGATAAATGTAGGGATAGTTGAGTTATTTTTTACAATTTTGCCTAATATATTAAATAAATTAATTGAGCACTTAACCAGTCACTAAAAAAATTAAATACAACAAATTCTTGTTGATTCAAAAATCTGTTTTGAATACTATTATTAAGGACAATATTAGGTCAAAAATGGCAAAAACAATTATAAACAGCTTTCTTTAGAATCTCGTCAGTCAGTCATTGTTTTGAGGAATGCAACTGCTTGAAATTGCCAAACAAAAATCTGAAGTTTTCATACAAAGGTGTACACTACATTCTTCAAAGACAAAGGACAACTGGCTCTAACAAGGACAGAAAGAGATGCATAAGGCCAGATGTACAACTAAACAAGAGAATAAGTACATCAGAGCCTCTAGTTTCAGAAATAGTGTCCTCAGCTGACAGCTTCATTGAATTCTACCTGCTCAACACCAGCTTCATGTACAACAGAAAGAGAAGACTCAGGGGTGCAGACTTAATGGGAAGAATTGCAAAGAAAAAGCCACTTTTGGAACAGAAAAACAAAAAGAAAACATTAGAGTGGACAAAGAAACAGACATTGGACAACAGATAATTGGAAAAGAGTGTTATGATCTTAACTCCATTGAGCATTTGTGGGTTCAGCTAGACTGTAAGGTGTGTGAGAAGTGCCCGACAAGACAGCCACAAATATGGCAAGTGCTACAGGAAGTGTGGGGTGAAATGTCATCTGAGTATCTGGACAAACTGGCAGCTAGATTTCCAAGGATCTGCAAAGCTGTCATTGCTGCATGTGGAAGATTTTTTTATGAGAACTGTGAAGTAGTTGAAGTAGTTTTTTTCAAATTGTAATCATAATTTTTCACATTATTAATATCCTGACTGTACATTGTGATCAGTTGAATGCCCCTTTGGTTAATAAAAGTACCAATTTCTTTCCAGAAGAGCATAATCTGTACATTATTCCAATATAATAATCAACACAACCAAAACTGAATTAAACGTTAAAATAAAAGTATACAAATATAAATAGGGCCTATATATAAATTTTATTTAATTTTAAATTTAATAATTTCATTTCATTTTTCTGTGGAATACAAAGTGTTTTAAAGAATGTTGCGATAGCTGATTTCTATACAGTGGCAGGGAATATTCCTATATATATATATATATATATATATATATATATATATATATATATATATATATATATATATATAATAACAGTAATAATTCTTTTAACGGCCTAATTTTTGTTAATTTGTTCATCTGAATCAAAATTGAGAAGATACGTGTTTTTTTTGTTTGTTTGTTTGTTTTTAAAATACTGCCAGTATTATATGGGTACTTTTGTGCGTTCATGTGTAATAAAATGGACTCACTGAATGGAAATATAAGAGGCTTGACCTACAGTATATCTTTTTTTAGAAAACTCAAATACAAATTTTTGACAGCTGAGTTTGGAGAGGTTGTGGACTGTTTTGTCATTTCCTGTTGAAATTTCTGAGCCATCTAAAGGAATCTCTGACCTATACAAAGGCAGCCGATGAACCTGAAGGTATAACAGACAATCTGCATTACAAAAGGTAGCACAAAGAAGTCCAGTGTCCCAAAGAATCAATTAGATTTCAATATGAACCACTAAAGTAATGTGCATAAGCATTGGCCAAGAACAACTGAATGAAGGCCAGTGTCCTGTTCAATCCCATATAGCCTGGTATGGCCAAGATGCCCTTGAACCAATTACACAATTTAATAATTCCCTTCAGATGTTCAGTCAGGTACATAATTCTGACTTTTAACTCACTACTTTTAGAATAAAAGGATTACAAATTGCCATCATTGCTTAAGACGTTTTAAAATCAACTTTGCATTCATTGGTGCAGACGTAGGTGTTCTTTTTCTGTTCCGCTGTTCCAAATAAATTGTTTCTTGTAGCAGTGATGGAGGGGATATCACAGGATTTGGTGTTTAACCTCAATGAGTAATTTCTCTTAAACCACCCTGTTATGAGACAGAGACATGTGTAATCTTGGTGGAGTGGTGCATGAGCTGGTTGGTTTCCTGTAGGGCAGTGGTAAGTGACCTGCAGTGTGAGGTAGTCTGAGTGGGAACAAAATATTCACTATATAATAGTGTGCAATAAATATCATGTCCATGGTGATACAGTGGACCCAAAAAGGATATGAACATGCAAGCCACACTTTTATATAAATAAATAAATGAAATTTATATATTTCATTATGTAAGACAATGAAAAATTAAATCATGCGGTATCTGCAAATAAATGATGATGAATGATAAAATAAAAAATGACTTTTTCTGAACTTATAGCTGAATTATGTAATTTCTGCAACACTAGCGCCAATGAACTGCAAATTGTAAATAAAAAAAATATATAAAAAATTCAGAACAGCTTTCTGAAAATGCTCCTTGCCTACAGTTGTTCAAACAGTCATATAGTCCCAAGGTTCAGTAATTTTGTTGGGTCTAACTGGTCACTCAAAACAAACACTGGAATTTTTATGGCACCACAGCGACACAGTGTTCACAGTTTTTGGGAAAATTAACCTAACTTATTGTTGTCTCTGCCTATTAAGCTTGGATTGCCGAACGTATTTTAACACTAAAAAAAGTTACGTACTTCAGCTTTAACTTTTCTGAGTCATTTTAGCAATGTCTTGTATCTAACTGGTTCCAATGAAGTTTAAAGTGGATGTACAAAGTCAGTTTTCCTCAAGATCACACAAAATGTCCTATTTTGCTTGAAAGTGCTTGTGCTAATTGTTATTTTAAATGCCACATGATGCCTTGACATTCGTAAATGTTTAAGCATGGCTTAAACGGGCAAATCATTTTTTGAGGGCCATTGTATAATGTAAGACAAAAATGGTAGGAAATACAATTGAAATTGAAGACCTGCATGTTCTATGCATAATAAGATAAAGGGGTATGATCAAAGAATGTTGGAAAGCAACTTGACATGGGGCCTCATTCACAATACATGAGCAGAATTTTTTATGTGTGCATGTAAATCGTTCGTACAACAGATGTGATATAAATTTTTCGGGTTTGCGAGAGTTTTGATAAATAATGTCCTCTATCGTGACTGGCTGGACATTTAAAAACAAATAAAAAATTATTTGATATAAGCTCTATTATTTATATTTTATATTTTAGTATAGGCATCATAAAATCGCATTCAGTTGATATATGGTCAGTGATAAAACCATAAATTAACATCGTAGGCAGCTTTTAAATCTGTAATATCTTACAGCATTTTGGTCAAAGACCTTCTTCAGGCATTCTAACAATTTCTTTGAAGATTGTCCCTGTTGCAAGGGAAATATCACTGTACAGTCTTGGAAATACTGAAAATGTCTCCAATGACTCAGCCGATGTGCTCAATTGAACCAGAGAAGGTTAGTTGTTGTGGACATCTTCCTGTCAGTGTGAACTGAAAATGTTTTACACGAAAGCTTTATGTCAAACGATTTTTATTGACTTCTGGACTGTTTAATTCACAAAAGAACTTCTGATGGCAGCAAAGATGACTGTTCCTCATGTGAAATGCACTCCTTTTAAAGAAAAAAAACCTTTCGTTCGCATATATGTTAAAAGCTTCCTATTCTCATTTAATAGTGAGTCTGATGCCTTCCTTAAATGGCATTCCATGGAGCATGGATTATGATAATTGTGTATAAGCAAGCATACATGCTCTATTTACGAACATTTGGAATACACAAGTTGTGCTAACAAATCTGGGGAATACGAAACGTTTGCGAATCCGGTGGAAAGCTTTCGGGAAGCTTCATTTTACGTGGAAATGACTCCCAATTCCTTCATATATTTACAAAATTGTCATGAATGAGGCCCATTGTGAAATCACAAACATGAAAGGAATAACTGACAACGGACCGTTGAATTATTGAAAAATAATGCCAACCTAAGTGGCAATGTGGCCACGACACGCTTGAGATAATGTCTTATTTCAAGACATTTTCTGGTTTTCAGCCCTAAAACGCTCTTGTGAGTGGAACTACTTTCTTCTGCCACCAATTGCCTGTGTTTGTAGCGACTCTTGTATGTAGTAACATTGCTTCAAATTACCAAGATGTAAGTTTAAGTAAACTTCTCAGCAGCATTCTTGTATATAGATTTTACATTGCTAAAAAACTGCTTACAGCCCCACTGAGTCGCAGGTGTGCGCTTACACGAAGCCTCTGTATGTTGCTCGCAAGCATGTGTGTGTCGTGTGTGAGCATGTGTATAAGAACGAAAGAGAGAGGGTGAGGAGCACGAGGATGCTTTCCACTATGGGAGGTTGAATAGGGCGACATACATTGAAACACGCTTGTATTCTAAGTTATTTTGGATAATATAGAAACAATTGTACTGATCAAGTTGCAGGGGGTGCGTTGACACCAAGGCTCTGTTTGTTGTCACGACTCGATCCTATGAGTGTGTGTTTGTGTATGTATGTATGTATGTGTGTCAGCATGTGTGAGTGTGGGTGAGATAAGAGCGAGAGAGAGATGGGGGAGCGTGAGAGCACTTTTCAACTGAAATTTAAAGAAACTTTTTTGTCATTCTTATTTGATTTACTTAGCCAATTTCTTAGTTTTAATTGGTTATTTTGCTGAGGTAGACTATATGGCTCTTTTATATAACTTAAATAATTTGGCAAAGTGATAAGGAACCGACATGCAGTCAAGATCTGGAACTACTTCACAGCCAAGCATTTATTGGAAAATAATTGCACACCTTAGAACGTTTGTAAATGAATCAGAATCAAGCATTTAACAGACAATTGATATACACTCACTGAGCCTTTTATTAGTAACACTATGTCCTAATAAAGTGTCCGGCGTGGTCTTCTGCTTTTGTAGCCCATCCGCCTCAAGGTTCAACATTTTTAGCCTTCTTAGAAGTTATTGTGCTCACTGTATTTGTACAGAGGGATTATCTGAGTTACTTTAGCCTTTCTGTTGGCTCGAACCAGTCTGGCCATTCTCCAATGACCTCTCTTATTAACAAGGCGTTTCCGTCTGCAGAACTGCTGTTCACAGGAATCCTATTTTTGTTGTTGTTTTTGGCACCATTCATAGTAAACTCTGGAGACTGTTGCATGTGCAAATCCCAAGAGATTTACAGAAATGCTCAAACCAGCCTATCTGGCACCAACAAGCACTGAGATAAAAAAAATTCCCCATTCTGATGGATGATGTGAACATTAACTGAAGCTCTGTGGCATGGTGGAGGGCGGGACCGGGGCGTGATTACGCACGCCCGGTCCCGAATTGGGCTGATCAAGCCGTCAAGAGGGATAAAGGCCACTCGCGGACGGCGGTGTGGTAGAGAGAGATCGTTCACGGACATGTCCGTTGTCTTATGTGTTTGTATTTTGAGTTTTCCATTAAACCTATGATTTATATGTTAAGCCGGTTTCTCGCCTCTTACTTACCCGTGAGTGTGAACTGTGTTACAAGCTCATATCTTAATTATTTTATGCATTGCACTGCTGCCATACAATTGGCTGATTAGATAATCACATGAAAAATGAAGTGTACAGATGTTCCTAATAAATTGCTCAGTGAGTGTGTATATATAATTAACTGATTTCATGCCCACCTTTAAGTTGCTAAGTCAGAAATGACAGAATCCGTCTTGTCATTTTTTACATTTACATGCAGGACAGTGCTCTGTTTATTTAGATTTTTGTGACAAATTGTTGTAATTGGCGTTATCAGTGACTTTGGTCATGGACTTTTGGATTAAAAAACAGGGAATGGACAATACTGTTTTTTTGTTTTGTTTTGTTTTTTTAAGGATCATTTATGCAATGAAACAATCAACATAATCTATCATTTACAATATATTGATAGTTAGAGTGATTCAAGATTTTTCAGCCATTTTTCTTGTGGCCTATACAGTGGCCCCACAGAGTCTTAAGCTTCTCTTAAAAAAGAATTGCATTAGAAAACAAAATATCAAGCCAAGTGGCATTTGTTTTAAATAAATATTGCATAAGCACACTTTTTAAGCAAACATTTGACAAAATCAAGTTGATTATGTTCTAAATAATTGAACAGTAGATATACGGTACTATTCAAAATGAAGACAAAATGTATTTGGACATTTTCAGGTTGACACATTTGGGGAACATGTGACATACTTGTGATAAACAACTCTGTAAGGACACCTGTGTGAACTTTAGTTGGAACTGATTTAATACATCCACAATAAAAAAAAAAATTGCATACATGAAGTTATTTCTGAGAAGCAGAAGCTTGCAGATGCCACTTTTTTTCTTTGTAATGAAATTGATACATTAAGTGTAAGTAAATAAATTTTTAGGCACTGTAAATGTGATTGTTTTGAGCAAATCTCAACATATCTGTGGCAGGGCGGAGGGCGGAGGGTGGGTCCGGGTCGTGATTCTACACACCCGGTCCCTTATCAGGCTAGTCAAGCCTCCGAGAGGGATAAAGGCTGACTGCAGAGGATGGTGCGAGAGAGAAAGAGAGAGAGATCGTTTACGGACATATCTGTCATGTGTGTGTGTGTTGGTGTTTTTGTTAAGTTTCTCATTAAACTATTATTTATATTGTCAAGCCGGTTCTCGCCGCCTCCTTGCCCATCTAAATGCGTTACAATATCATATGCAGCTACTAGTATAATTTACATTGAATGTTGTACTGGAAGTGTCTTCAACATCATAATTACTGTACCTAATAAAAATGTTACACTGTTGTAAATGGGCACTAATGAAGTTTCTGTCTGCCATGTAGTAATTTGTCGACCTTTTCAGGAGCAAGACGCCTCTTGAATACTTTTTTCATGCTTGAAATCATTTTATGTGCTGGATAGGTGCTAAGATTGCATTGCTAAACCCTTGTGCTCTCTCAACACAAAAAAGCACTCTACTAAGGTATTTTCAGGAAAGTGTAAAAAGAGGGCATTTGGCAATGCCAATACATCTGCCATTGCTTACATGCTCCCTTAAGAGATAGGGTGCTAATGCAAAAATGTAGTCAGCCCCTTCACAGATAGCATCCATAGAGAATGACACACCCTTTAGGTAGAATTCCATGTGTTTGTTATGGGGCACCTTGACTCCCTCCAGAACAACCACAAGAGACATATTGTACAAACACAAAATGACAGCAAAATTCTAAATGCCAAACCAAGTATACCTACAGACCGATTGGATGGGGCAGTTGGGTGTGAATCTGTCTGCCTTGAGACGACTAGTCAAGCCAGGAGACATTTTATTGTGAATTGGTGAGCTTGTTGAGGATGGATTGATGGAGTGAGCTGTTTTTAAATGATATATGTATCGGTAGAGGCAGCTTTGAAGAGCCCTCCTCTCAGGATTTAGTTAAAAGAAGTGGCTTCAGAGAGAAAAAGAGAGAGAGACTGTTTGTGAACCCTTACTAATGCCCAATTCAGAGAAAAGGTTGAGGGTTAAAGAGTAATTTAGTCTAACTTTAAACAGTTAAAAAGGAGAGTTTAAAGGTGAAGTGTGTATTTTTGTGCCACTAGCAACATCAAATGAACCTGCAACATGCTTTTTGAGTTGCCTGACTGGGCCAAACATACAGTAGGAGCACTGGCTTAACCAATGGCATGAGTTTAGAGAAGACTATCTGTTTGCTAAGCAATGGAAGACAAGGGGAGTGTTTGAAAATTGTTTTAAAGTTGAGGTGTGTATTGTTCATACCATAAGTGTAACAACGCAGACGAGGAGTGATGATCTAAATGCAGCTTTAATGAAAGGAAGGAAGAAGAAAAAAAAAAAAAAGAAAAAAAAAAAAAAACACAGGAAACCATGAACAGGACTTGGAACACAACATGAATGATCGAACAACAGGGTTTAAATACACAAAGGGTAATGATTAAATGAAACACAGGTGAGGAACAATGGGAAACAGCTGGAGGTGATCAGAGCAAGGGATGATGGGAAATGTAGTCCATGGGGAACAGATGACAGAGGCAAATACACAGGGTAGACAACAGTGAATCGTGACAATAAGTGTATCCAAATGGAATTAAAAAAGGATGATTTTTTTATTTTATTTTTAAATGGATTTCCCAAATGCTACATTTGTTATGTTTAAATTTGTAAATGTAGTTTAAAATTTAGAATGTAATCGGTAGCACTTTACTGTTGGTAACACTTTACAGTAGGGTTCTATTTGTTGCCAGTTAATGCATTAGGTATCATGAACTAACAATGAAGAAAAATACAATTGTGATGAAAAATATTGCTTATTGTTAAACAGGGCTCTAAAGTGACAGTTTTCCTTGTATTTGTTATAATTATTATACAGTATTATATATACTGAATATAATTGCATTACAACAGAAAACATACAGTAGACAAATATTCTGATGTCTGCCTTGCTACAGGATTATTGTTGATGTACAAGGGATTTTCAGTGGTCTATTAGTTAACCATTACAATTTATATGCTATTGTATTAAAAAAAAAAATCTATTATTACATAGCAATAAATTAGTAAATACATATTCTATGGTGGTGGTATTAAATAAGTCATTAAAATATGGCATTGTATCATTGTATTGTGTCGGTAGTTGTAGCAATAGTAAATTGTATTAAATTATTACTCAGATTTATTATTATTATATTTTTTACTCAAATTCATTATAAGAACTGAAAGCAATGCTTTCCAGATGATGAGCTCTTTGGCAGACATCTTGGCGACATCTATATGGTATCTGGAAAAGTAGAGATCAAGCTTTTAAAATCACATTCATCCCTTATTTGTAATGTCTCTTATGGGGGCTGCTATTAATATGTTAAGCAAAAACATATATCCAAATTCCATCTTGAAAAATTACCTCATCCCTAAAGCAACAAGCAAATCCAATCTTGCCATTTCTGGTGGTTGAGTGGTTTCATCTGGGTTAAATTGTGCTAGCTGATTTGTTCATCCAAGCCTGGTCAGCTTTGCAGTAACTGGATTCCATAACTGCTTTCCCTCCCCCTCCTTGGCCAGTCTGGTACTCTGGTCTCCATGGTCCACTGGGTGTGCAGTGACCAGTGGGGGTTTGCTTCACAGGCCTGTTCTGTGAAAACCGCAGGTCATCAGTGACAGATTTTTGCACCAGGAGGACACAGCAAGAGGCAAGAGTGGGAAAGGTGCTGAACCCATGATGAAAAAGCACATGATGCCTACAGTACAGTTTATTCTCACACACATACACATACTAACCTAAGAGTTATGTGATCAACATATGCTTCCTGGAATGTAAACATGTCATTTGGTCTATTATTCAAGCAAGTCCATATATATATTTATAATATTTCCATTGATTCTAGTACATTGTAACCTAAAAGGTTGATGATGATGATGATGATGATGATAAGCAAAAATCTCATGGATATGACTCTTGCACACCGGCTATCACGAAATAGGGAGAGAAACCCCCATTGGATGCTATTTTTCCACTGAGAAATGGTCTGACACCATCAGCACTCGGAGGCTTCACTGTGTGTATCACTCCGCTTGTGTTCGTGCGGTTCTAAACTAAAGTGTAAGAGTAGAGCATATGTGTTAAGAGTTACTGTATAATGTGTATTTTTTGAAATTACATATGTTAGCCAGCAGGTGGTTGCAAAAGATAATTTTTGTGTGTAATATGAACCAGTTAGGTGACGTGAAGTGAATCCACGTCAGCCAGTTTTTAAAAACAACAGCTCTTCGTGATCACTTAATTGTATTTCTTCTACACTACTAAACTAAAAGCTTTAAACAGCTTTAAACAAACAACTTCAGCATTACGGCTCATCACAGCTGAGAGACACAACAGACTCAATTACACAAAGGTGCTATATAAAATGGCTGTTGGTGTCAGACCATGCTCATGGAACGTCTGTTGTCCAATCAGATTTGAGGTCCTGAACTAACTGTTGTGTGTGTGTGTGTGTGTGTGTGTGTGTGTATATATATATATATATATATATATATATATATATATATATATATATATACACATTTTATATTAACCAGAAATTTTTCATATCAACTACATAATACCTTAAATGAGCTGTTATGCTTTAAGCAAGACCGTTTGTTAGTGCCACATCTAATAATTCCATTAAAGAAATTATGTCAGGTTGGCAATCATATAGATAGTTAAAACCCTAACATCTATCCCACTCAAAATATTAATAACATTTGGAATCAGCTGCTGGTTAGCAATGTGTGGCTAGTACCTACATTCTGTCATGAGCTGGGTTTGTTCTCTTTCTCTCTCTCTTGCTCGCTCTATTTCTCTCTCTTTGGCCCTGCCTGTCTATTTTCCCACCTGTTCCATATAGCAATTAGTGTTCGCGCTGCTTCTCTGTTACACCTGTTCTCACTTTATTCTCATTACTTTCTCTCTACTTCTAGCGTTTGTTCCCTTTGTTCCTTGTCAGATTATTTAGTGTATACGTGAGTTATGCCTGTGTGATATGTTGTCTCCATGAGGATTTACCTTGTATTATCTTGTCTAGTTGTGCTCGTCTTGTACGCTCTCTCTGCCCTGTCATCCTGCCGCTGGTGGTTCTCTACAGTCTTCTCCCTACGACTTTGTGGACACTTACAAGGACTGTGTTGCTGCTTGGTGAATCACCAACTCCGCATATTATTTCCAAGACAGGAGTCTTTCACGTTTTGCTGATTTCCTTTAAAGTACACCATCTTTTGTGTTATTCCAGTTCTGTGTCATTGCTCGACAGACTGCCTGAGTTTTTCATTATTAAAGACTATCACAAGAACTTGCCTTCGCACTTGGATCCTCTGTTTCCTCTAACAGAATAATCTGACCACGATGGATCCAGCGAAGGAGGACCCTCTCCGCTCGGCGGTCGTGTTGCAGGGGTCCATGCTCGGTAGACATGAGGAGGAGTTGTCTGCCTCCAGACATGCTGTGGAAACTCTAGCTGCTCAAGTGTCTGATTTATCGGCCCGACTTCTTCACCTTCATCATGAATCGTCGTCATCACAGAATCGTCTTCATTTCCCCGAACCAAGAATCAATAATCCTCCTTGCTACGCTGGTGAGCCCACTGAATGTAGAGCCTTTTTGACCCAATGCGAGGTGGTTTTTTCCCTCCAGCCTCAGACTTATGCGGAGGATCGCGCTCGAGTCGCCTATGTGGTCTCTCTGCTGACGGGGCGTGCACGCGATTGGGGAACGGCCGCTTGGGAGGCACAGGCTTCCTGCTGTGATCGCTACGAGTCATTTAAGGAGGAGATGATCAAGATCTTCGATCGTTCTGTGTACGGACGCGAGGCCTCGCGCCTTCTTGCTGTGCTGCACCAGGGGGAGAGATCTGTTGCTGATTTCGCCATCGAATTCCGGACTCTGGCCACCACTTGTGAGTGGAACGAACCTGCTTTAGTCGCTCGCTTTCTGGAGGGTCTTAACATGGAACTCAAGGAGGAGATTTATGCTCGTGAACCGCCTGCTCAGTTGGATCAGTTAGTGGAGCTAGCTATTCGCCTGGACAAGTGCTTTGAGCAACGGCGGCGCGTCCGAGGTTCCTTATCAAGACAGCGGGAAGCCCCGCCTTCAGCTTTTGATTCACCTGTTCCCAGACCAGAGCCCGAACCCATGCAGCTGGGTGGCATCCGCCTCTCTTCTACTGAACGACAGCGACGTATTCTGAATCGCCTCTGTCTGTACTGTGGTGCGGCTGGCCACTTTGCCTCTTCCTGTCAGTTAAAAGCCAGAGCTCGCCAGTAGACAGGGGAGTACTGGCGAGCGCAACTGTCCTCTCCTCACCGCCCAAAACTCGTACCACCTTTCCTGCTGTTCTTCGATGGGCCGGTTCATCTGTTTCTTGCTCTGCGCTCATCGACTCTGGAGCGGAAGGGAGTTTTATCGACGAGAGATGGGCTCGCGAACATGGCATCCCTCTAGTGGACTTGGAGGACATTACAACTGTTTTTGCCCTGGACGGCAGGATGCTTTCTACAGTTCTCCGTGCCACCATCCCAGTGAGTCTCACAGTCTCCGGGAATCATCAAGAGACAATTTCATTTTATATTTTTCAGTCCCCTTTTACCCCGATTGTTTTAGGCCATCCGTGGCTTACCCAACATAACCCGCAGATTAACTGGAAGAAGGGCACTATTCTTTCTTGGAGTCTTGCTTGTCATGTTAATTGTTTGGTATCTGCTGTCCCTGCTGTTTCTTCTGTCTCTGTGTTTCAGGATGAGCCTGGTGATTTGTCTGGAGTGCCGGAGGAATACCTCGATCTGCGAGCGGTTTTCAGCCGTTCCCGGGCCACATCTCTGCCGCCTCATCGACCGTACGATTGCAGTATCGATCTCCTTCCGGGCACCATGCCACCTCGCGGTAGGCTATATTCTCTGTCTGCGCCCGAACGTGAGGCTCTGGAGAGGTATCATTGTCCCATCCTCCTCTCCCGCCGGGGTGGGGTTCTTCTTCGTGAAGAAGAGAGACGGCTCTTTGCGCCCCTGCATAGATTATCGGGGGCTGAACGACATAACGGTCAAGAATCGGTATCCGTTGCCTCTTATGTCGTCAGCCTTCGAGATCTTGCAGGGTGCAAAGATCTTCACGAAGTTGGACCTGCGCAACGCGTACCATCTCGTGCGTATAAAGGAGGGAGACGAGTGGAAGACTGCGTTTAATACACCGGTTGGGCACTTTGAATACCGCGTTTTACCGTTCGGTCTGGTCAACGCCCCCGCTGTGTTCCAAGCCTTGGTTAATGATGTCCTGCAGGACATGATTAACGTATTTGTGTTCGTTTATTTGGACGATATTTTAATTTTTTCACCCTCTCTCCAAGTGCACCTTCAGCATGTGCGTCGCGTACTGCAACGTTTGCTTGAGAATCGCCTTTTCGTTAAAGCAGAGAAGTGTATGTTCCACTCTCGATCGGTAACTTTTCTCGGATCTGTGGTGTCGGCAGAGGGGATCAGCATGGACCCCGACAAGGTTCGTGCGGTCATAGAATGGCCCGTCCCGGACTCTCGCATTGCACTTCAACGTTTTTTGGGTTTCGCTAATTTCTACCGTCGGTTTATCCGAAATTTTAGCCAGGTTGCCGCCCCGCTGACTGCACTCACCTCGACCAGGTCTCATTTTACCTGGCCCGAGGTGGCTCAGAATGCGTTCGATCTCCTCAAGAGGTTGTTCACCTCCGCCCCCACTTTGATTACTCCGGATCCCACAAGACAGTTCATCGTCGAGGTCGATGCTTCTGACGTAGGGGTGGGGGCTATACTTTCCCAGCGCTCCTCGCGGGATGACAAGGTTCATCCGTGTGCCTTTTTTTTGCATCGCCTCACCCCCGCGGAGCGTAATTATGATGTCGGTAATCGGGAACTTTTGGCGATACGTTTAGCTCTGGGGGAGTGGCGCCACTGGCTGGAGGGGGCCAGTGTTCCCTTCATTGTTTGGACCGATCACCGTAATCTAGAGTACATTCGTTCCGCTAAGAGGTTGAACGCTCGACAAGCTCGCTGGGCGCTATTCTTTGGTCGGTTCGAGTTCTCCATCTCCTACAGACCCGGCTCAAAGAATAGTAAGCCTGATGCTCTCTCACGTCAGTTCGGCTCGTCTGAGGGGGCCTCCTCCAAGGAGGGTATCCTGCCACACCATTGTGTGGTTGGGGCTGCCGTCTGGGGAGTCGAGCAGGCTGTGAGGAGAGCACTTTCGCACGTCACAGGATCGCCTCGAGCTCCTGAGGGAACTTTGTTTGTTCCCGAAGCCGCTCGCTCGGCCGTTCTCCGGTGGGGTCATTCCTCCAAATTAGCCGTCCATCCCGGTGTAAGAGGAACACTGGCCATCATTCGCCAAAGATTTTGGTGGTCTACTAGAGAACGCGACATACGTCGTTTTGTAGCTTCATGCCCTGTCTGCGCTCAGACTAAGTCGAGTAATTCTCCGCCCGCGGGTTTCCTTAGACCACTTCCTATTCCTTCTCGTCCGTGGTCGCATATCGCTCTGGACTTTGTAACGGGTCTTCCGTCGTCAGCGGTAATTTTGACAGTCACAGTAATTTTGACAGTGGTAGATCGTTTTTCTAAGGCGGCTCATTTCATTCCGCTTCCCAAATTACCGTCTGCTAGAGAAACCGCACAGGTGATGGTCGATTATGTTTTTAAGATTCACGGACTTCCGATAGACGTCGTTTCGGATAGGGGGCCTCAGTTTGCCTCTCAGTTCTGGGGAGAGTTCTGTCGACTGATTGGGGCGTCTTCCAGTCTGTCGTCAGGGTTCCACCCCCAGACCAACGGGCAAGCTGAGCGTACCAACCAGATTCTTGGTCGCATGTTGCGTAGTCTGACTTCTCAGAATCCTGCTTCCTGGTGTGACCAACTTTCCTGGGCTGAATACGCTCACAATTCACTACCGTCGTCCACCACGGGATTATCCCCATTCCATGCTTGCCTCGGTTACCAGCCCCCGTTATTCACTTCCCAGGAGGCCGAGTCCTCCGTGCCTTCTGTGCAAGCGTTTATTCAGAGGTGTAGACGCACCTGGAGGATGGTGAGATCAGCTCTGTGTCGTACCAGAGCTCGTACACGGCGGTCCGCTAATCGACGTCGGGTTAAGGCTCCCAGATACATTTGCGGTCAGAAGGTGTGGCTTTCCACTCAGAACTTACCACTTAAAGTTAGTTCCCGCAAACTCATGCCCCGTTTCATCGGGCCTTTTTCTATTGTTAAGGTTCTCAGCCCGGTAGCTGTTAAGCTCAGATTGTCTCGTCAGTTGCGTCGGGTTCATCCCGTATTTCACGTATCCTGTATCAAACCTGTTATTCGTACTCCCACCCGTCCTACCGTTCCCACCCCTGCCCTTGACGAGGGGTCTTCCATTTACAGGGTACGGAGGCTGCTTGATGTTTGTCCTCGGGGGCGGGGCCGCCAGTTTTTGGTGGATTGGGAGGGTTACGGCCCTGAGGAGAGGCGGTGGATCCCGGCCCGGGACGTCCTGGACCGCTCGCTCATCGACGATTTCTACCGTTCTCGTCAGTCTCCTTCCTCGGGAGCGCCTGGAGGCGCTCGTTGAGGGAGGGGTACTGTCATGAGCTGGGTTTGTTCTCTTTCTCTCTCTCTTGCTCGCTCTATTTCTCTCTCTTTGGCCCTGCCTGTCTATTTTCCCACCTGTTCCATATAGCAATTAGTGTTCGCGCTGCTTCTCTGTTACACCTGTTCTCACTTTATTCTCATTACTTTCTCTCTACTTCTAGCGTTTGTTCCCTTTGTTCCTTGTCAGATTATTTCGTGTATACGTGAGTTATGCCTGTGTGATATGTTGTCTCCATGAGGATTTACCTTGTATTATCTTGTCTAGTTGTGCTCGTCTTGTACGCTCTCTCTGCCCTGTCATCCTGCCGCTGGTGGTTCTCTACAGTCTTCTCCCTACGACTTTGTGGACACTTACAAGGACTGTGTTGCTGCTTGGTGAATCACCAACTCCGCATATTATTTCCAAGACAGGAGTCTTTCACGTTTTGCTGATTTCCTTTAAAGTACACCATCTTTTGTGTTATTCCAGTTCTGTGTCATTGCTCGACAGACTGCCTGAGTTTTTCATTATTAAAGACTATCACAAGAACTTGCCTTCGCACTTGGATCCTCTGTTTCCTCTAACACATTCGTGTCAGACAGAGCATTGTAAAGTGATACGTATGTGCAAGGCTATACAGTAGATTACAGATAAAACAGATAAGGGTTTTTTTTATTTATTTTTTTATTGGGTTTCCGGTCAGTCGGCGTGTTGGCTGCTTTGGATTTGTAATGTAGTTTTTATTGTTTATTTTGTCACAAATGCCCACTCTGAGGATATAAATCTAATCCAGCCCTCTTTAAAGTAACAATTCAGAAATTTGACAGATTATATAGAGGATTTTAAAGGTAGCCAATCCAATCAATTGTGTGTGGAGGGCATCGTGGGAGGGCAATTTCTAGCTTTATATGACAGTTCAGATGCAATGATTTTTAAATGCAAAATATGATTCTACATCAGAACATCTTTGTGTTATTAATTTAAACAAGTAAATTAATCATGTATGGAAGACTGTCAATGCTAAATTTTAGTTCAGTACTTTCCAAATTGAATCACAGAATATATTTTTCATTGGTCTTGACCCTGTCAGAGATTTCTCCAAAAACAATCTGTCATTTTTATCTTCTATGCTGAGAAATTCTTATGGCAATAAGTGTGGAGAATGTATTTCTGTTTCTGAGGAAATATTGTTTGAAATGGCATTACGGTGCTGTAGGCAATTTTTTTATGGAATGGTATGCAGAAAATGTTCCTTCTCCCTGAAAGGTATCAGTAAAGTAATTTTCCTGAGATATCTTATTGGTCTCTGAGACAGCATTAGACTATGCAAACAGCAAACAAAAATGTGTCTGTGGGCCTTGGTCTCTGATGCTTTCTGCCCGTAAATTTTTCTGTCATTTTGCACATATTCGTAGTATTGTAGTTGCAATTAATTTTTTTTGTCTTATTGCCATTTTTATGCAATGTTGTTTTGACAACTGCTTCTGCTCGGTGTCGGTCTCAATAAAGCTAATTTGGTATCTTTGGAGTGCGGGTGTGGAAAATTTCAGAACGGCTAAAATCTATAACGGCACCTTTAATTATTATGACATTATAACTTAATAGCTAAAGTTGATAAATCTAACGTTTTTTGTGTGATAAGTATTCGTAGAGTTTCAGTTCATTTTAGTGACATGTTTCAGAAATATGCTCGTAAACACAGAGACTGCTGAAAGCTCACCCTTTTTATTTTCTTTATTTTACAAAAGCACAAGGTTTTGTTGTTATTGTGAGTGTACACAAATACAAGTAGACCCTTTATAGTCTCTAATGATGTCTTACACTTATCTGTATACCCAAAAATGACAGAGTATTTTAAGTTGTTTCTGCTGTAATGATGAAAGTATCCAGCAGGACGCACCGGCGCGTCCGTCGATCCCAGAGGGTTAATGCCCCAAAAGGCTTTTAGTGGTTATTTCATGCTGAGATTTACAGTAGATGTAAGATATCTACTGGTCTTCAGTCTCTCATCTTACTAATGTTTCTGTGTCTCTCTTATGATCTTTCAGAAAAAGGGCAAGCTACATTACCACATCGCAGTCATCATAAACTACATGGGACACTGTATTTCTCTGGGAGCCCTGCTGGTCGCCTTCATCCTCTTTATGAGACTCAGGTGGGTTAGTGCCTCTGCCATGAGGAGTTCTGAAGAACTGAGTAATTGGAATTGAATGACATGTGTATTAGTTACACTAGTGGATGCTGGTGAGAAAAATACTTGCTTGTGCTGCAGTGAGTGGATAAATAAGTAACTGAGGGTCCTCAAAATTGTATTGGATTTAAATTCTATTCTCATAACTCAAAGGAAAGTTTTATTGCTCAGAGGTTGCTCCTTTATAGCTCTCTGGGCCTTGGTGTGAACTCACCGGTTGCCCCACCCTATAGACGACCCTGCTTGGAACTGAATGGGAACAGGTGTAGTTCCACAATTAACTTATTTTAGTGCAGGTACTAATTCCATAGTTGTGTGAAAAAATGCCTGAAGATAAACATGTTTCAGTTACTGAGATCAAAGTCATTTTGATATTTTTTGTGGGGCTCAAGTAAAAAATGTCATGTGGTGTAACTGTCCAGAGATAGCAAAGAAGTGAATGTTTTATTATTGTTTATTTAAAAGAAAGCATTGAAACAAATTTGTTTTGAAAAAATTTAAACCCTTATGAATGTTTTTGAAAAAAAAATAAAAAATCTGATATTTTTATGAAAAAGGCACATTTTTGTTCAGATGTTATGGTGTAAGTCTTGATAACTCATGATTTCCAAACATTCTTTAGAAAGAAGAATGAAAAAGTAATTGTCTAAAAAAAAAAAAAAAAAAAAAAAAAAAAACAGTATATCTGAAAACCCCAGGCTTAGATAATTTGGTAAATTTAGATAAATTAGATACATTTTTATATCGTATTGAAATCTCTGATGTTTGAGTGCAAACTTTGGTTTGTTGGCAAATCTGAGCAAAGTTTATGACATTGTTGCAGTCGTTGTCATAAACTCTAGAGGAGACACATGTTACTGGAGTCTCAGGAGAAAAATCTGAGGAGCAGATGTCAGCAAAAATCTCCTTTTGGTTTCCATTTATAGGGATTGTTCACCAAAAAAAAAAAAGAAAGAAAGAAGAAAAAACATCTGTCATAATTTACTCACCCTCATGAATCCCAAACCCATATGACACTCTTGTTTACATGGAACACAACATGAGATGATAGACAGAATGTTAGCTTCAGTCACCATTCACTTTCATTTCATCTTTTTTTTTTTCATACAATAGATGTGAATGGTGACTATGGCATTGTGCCAAACATTCTCCTTTTGAGTGCCAGAGTAGAAAGAAAGTCATACATGTTTGGAATAAAATTAGGGTTCTTATGGGACAGAAAAGACATATCATGCATCTAGAATGGCAGTGTGATTTAAAACACTATTTTTACTGTGCAAACTATTTACCAAAATATCCAGATTCCCCACAAATGGTCCCTTTCTGGACAGCTCTACCCACATGTCCAATGTCCTTTGCGTCAATCAATGTTAAATCAGTTTAACTGTGTGTGACATGGGCCCCGTCCCCAACACAAATATGGGCTGTCTTCCTGTCACATCTCATCAGTAAACTGATTGATTTTCCAGCTACTGACAGGAACTATACATCAGGTGGCCCAGCTGAAGGGGAGGGAATGAAGAATTATATATGCTCAGTGATCACAGGCAACACCTTGGTGATGAGCCCTCCTTGAGCCCAAGTTTCTGGGGTCCAAGGACAACCTGTCCAGGTTATCTCTCACTTGACACTGCACCTGAGAAATCGATATGAAATGGGTCATCGGACTACTCTGTGGCAATGAGATTTTAGAGTAATGGTTAAGAAATGAAGACACCTCACTGCCACACCAAGGACATGCTCATTCCCCTTCCAGTTTGATAATTCCTGTCCAGAAATGTAGAGAGAAGAACTGCAAGAAGAAGAACTGTTTCCATGAACCATGAACTAACTAGTTGTTAAGTTCAGTAAAACCTTGAAATCTGTTTACTATAGGATCATGTCCAAGACTCATCCAAAAATGTTGTCATAAATCATTCACCCTAATGTCACTCCAGACCTGTATGACTTTCTTCCATGGAACACAAAAGGTAAAAGTCTTCTTAATGCCATATAATGAAAGTGAATAGTGACTCTGTGTTTTTAATCTCCAAAAAGGATTATAAAACACCATAAAACAAGTGTAGCAGTGTCTGTAAAACTGTGCTATATTCCAAGTTTTCTGAAGATATAAGGTCACTTTGTGTAATGAACAGGAAAATGAAAAAGATTATTGTTAACATCTTTTCGCCATATAATGAAAGTGAAATTGACTCTGGGCTGTCGAGCTTCAAAAAGGACAAAAAACACAAACAACTCAGGCATTCTATTCCAAGTCTTCTGAAGACATATGAGCACTTTGTGTGATGAACAGACCAAAATTTAAGAACAAATGAGGTTCTCTATGGTATTCTAGGGAAAATAGAAAGTCATATGGGTTTGGAGGCAATATTAGAGTGGGTTTATAATGACTGAATTTGTCCTTTGCTATTCCTTTAATTAGCCTGTAACAATGTTCAAAATTGGATTTCAGAAGAAAGGTTGTAACATATTCCAACATTCCCACACACTCTGGTGTCTGGGTCGCAGATTGAGCAAATTGAGTAGATTAAACATCCATGCTGTTTAGGATGTTTTAGACTAGATTATCCAGAATTTAATCTGTTTTGATTAATCCTTTTTAGAAGATATTCTGGTATCTTTTCCTGGATTTCCAATCATACATTAGACACAGCCTTTCACAACTGCCCTGCTGATTAACCTCTGTATGTCTAGCTAATCTTACAAAGTCAGTGTGTCTTGGACAGATTGAGGCTGGGTGCAATAAACCAATATATTTTTGGGAAAACAGAGGTTGTAAAGTTGCAGTTAGTCTGGAGCAGGTCCTCTTGCATGGAAACAGTGTAATGAAATAAACAGTGAACAGATGTTCAGGGCACACAGCTAGTGATCTTGCACTCAGGCCATCATCTGTGCCATGCCTGTGTTTGCCCACTGGGACAGAAGGACAGGAGTATTAAAATGGCTTATAAATGTTTCAAGGGGCATCATATCCTAGGTAAGAGTTTGAGAATTTGAAGCGCTCCTGGTACATCCTCCATGGGCGTCAGAGCTCTCACATATGGATAATGTTAGGTATGAGTGATACTTCTTTTTAGATAACATAATCCATCAACTGAGCAGAATGATGTTGAGCGAAGCTATACTGAGAACTAGGTTTGGGGATATATTGAATATTCACAATATTAGCAATGATTGTGCTAACGATATAAAATTTAGCAACACTGTAAATGTTGCAATGAATTTATTGCAATAATGTGTTTTTTATTGGCCATTAAACAAATATTCTGGGTTCAATACAATTAAGCGCAATCGACAGCATTTGTAGCATATTGTCATTTACAACAACAATTCTCATTGAGAATTTGCCTGAATATACAAAATGTATGTACTGTATTGTTAAGAGAGAAACAAATTAGATTGTTAATTGTTAAAATGTTATACAGTAAATATTTATATTTTACAGCCTACTGTATATCAGTGGTTTCTAAACTCTGAAAACTTTTTCAGATTTTCTCACTCTCTCTACCCCAGGAAGACTTTTTGTCTTATTGTGTTACAATAAGAAAGAAAAAAATACAGTAAATGGTTCATCCAGTTTGCAAATCCGAGGTGAAAATTGTGCTTTTTACATTACTCTTAACTAAACTCAGCAAAAAAAAAAAAAAGAAACGTCCTCTCACTTTCAACTGCTTTTATTTTCAGCAAACTTAAAATGTGTAAATATTTGTATGAACATGAAAAGATTTGGGGGGAGGGGGTCAAATTAAAAGTAACAGTCAGTATGTGGCGTGGCGTGGCCACCAGCTACATTAAGTACTGCAGTGCATCTCCTGCTCATGGACTGCATCAGATTTTCCCGTTCTTGCTTTGAGATGTTACCCCACTCTCTACCAGGCATTTCTGGGGGGAATGGCCCCAGCTCTCACCCTCCGATCTAACAGGTTCCATATGTGCTCAATAGGATTGAGATTTTACTCTTTACTGGCCATGGCAGAACACTGACATTCCTGTCTTGCAGGAAATCATGCACAGAATAGCAGTGTGGCTGGTGGCATTGTCATGCTGGAGGGTCATGTCAGGATGAGCCTGCAGGAAGGTTACCACATGAGGAAGGAGGGTGTCTTCTCTGTAACGCACAGTGTTGAGATTGCCTGCAATGACAACAAGCTCAGTCCGATGATATTGTGACACACCGCCCCAGACCATGAAAGACCCTCCACCTCCAAATTTATACCACTCCAGAGTACAGGCCTGGGTGTAACACTCATTCCTTAGATGAGAAACACGAGTCTGACCATCACCCCTGGTGAGAAAAAAACATGATTCATCGGTGAAGAGCACTTTTTGCCACTCCTGTCTAGTCCAGCAAAGGTGGGTTTGTGCCCATAGGCGACATTGTTGCCAGTGATGTCTGGTACAACAGGCCTACAAGCCCTCAGTACAGCCTCTCTCAGACTATTGCGGACAGTCTGAGTACCGATGGAGGGATTATGCATTCCTGGTGTAACTCGGCAGTTGTTATTGCCATCCTGTACTTGTCCTGCAGGTGTGATATTCGGATGTACCGATCCTGTGCAGGTGTTGTTACATGTGGTCCGCCACTGCGAGGACGATCAGCTGTCCTTCCTGTTTCCCTGTAGTGCTGTCTTAGGCGTCTCACTTTATTGCCATGGCCACATCTGCAGTTCTCATGCCTCCATGCATCATACCCTGGGCATATGTTTTTTTGTGTATTTCAGAGTCAGTAGAAAAGTCTCTTTAGTGTCCTAAGTTTTATAACTGTGACCTTAACCCTCTGGGGTCGACGGACGCACCAGCACGTCCTGCTGGATTTTTCATCATTACAGCGGAAACAATGTAAAATTCTCTGTCATTTTGGGGCATACAGATAAGTGTAAGACATAATTAGAGACTATAAAAGTCTACTTTTATTTGTATACACTCACAATAACAACAAAACCTTAAATAAAGAAAATAAAAAGGGAGAGCTGTCAGCAGTCTCTGGGTTCATGAGCGCATATCTGAAACACGTCACAAAAATGAACTGAAACTCCGCGAATACTTATCACACAAACATGAAACATATGTCTAAAGAAAGCTTAAAATGTCTACTTTTAAATAAAACAATTCATTCATTCATTCATTCATTCATCTTCAACCGCTTATCCTGTACAGGGTCACGGGGGGCTGGAGCCTATCCCAGCTAACATTGGGCGAAAGGCGGGGTACACCCTGGACAGGTCGCCAGTCCATCGCAGATAAAACAATTCACATTTAAAACAAATATTATCCTGCAATATAATCTGTATGAAACAAAGCGATGTACAGTTTCTACTGGCTCAGCTAATTATCTCTAATATGATCACACCCACGGGCAGAGGGCGCCATTCATACGCTAATGTGCTGAGAAGATCAAATCAAATGGTAAACGCTCCCGACTGCCTTAAAAACAAAGTCATTCACTTTTCTGCACGTTTGAAAGACAGCCCGATACACAAGTGAGAAAACTCCTGGATAGTGACGAAGAGCAATTTTCCTCAAAAGAAAAGCGGGACTCCGATGAACGTTTGTATTTTGAAGAGAGACTTGATCCAGACGAGGATACAATTTCGGACGAGTAAGTAATTTAGTTTTCATTAGTTGACATGCTATTTTATATAAACATGTACATATTTTACTAGTGGGACTGTTTCCAGACTTGCCAGCCAAGATTCAGAGTATTGACATTTGAAATATGTCCTAATTAGCAAGATTTGTTTACATTTAAATTCTGTTTCGGCTAAAGCAGGTATTTCAATTGTAAGCTGTATGATATAAATATGATATGTAATATGATATAAAAATAATATGAATGTTTAGATTATATTTTAACTAGTGTTTATGCTGCCTCATTATCATCAACAAAGATTGTGCTTGGAAATATGTGTTCAGGTTAAATAAGCAAAATGCACTTTAAATATGCCTATATTAGAAAATCAGCATCTTATAATGATTTCTGAATGATCATGTGACACTGAAGACTGCAGTAATGATGCTTAAAATTTAGCTTTGATCACAAATTGCATTTTACAATATATTCAAATTGTAAAAATTGTTCAAAATATCACTGTTTTTAATGTATTTTGGATCAAATAAATACAGTCTTGGTGAGCAGAAGAGACTTCTTTTAACGGTAGTGTAGGTCTAAAATTAAGTAAAGTCTTTATGTAAAGAAAATGTATAGTCAGATTACTTTCAACTTGATTTTGATCATTAAGTCTCCTCACATTCATTCTCTTTCTGTCACATTCCTCATTGATAGGCCCAGGGGAAGGGTATTTTGTCTCCTCGGGTGTGAATTACAATCAATATTCATTATAGTTCACGCATCCTTGAATATGACCTTTCTAACACTAAAAGTGTTTTACAAAAGATAAATTATTATATTGTTTTGTATGAATGAGTGATCAGATGGTTTTCATATCATTTTGCAGCAAAAACTCTAGGCTACAAGATACAGTTCTCAAAAGGCTTGTGGACAAATGTTTAGTATGTGTTATATGGCCATTAATGTGTTTTTAAGCAACTGAAAAAAGCACAAATGTCAAGGCATGTCAAAACTTCTCCAGGGCCCAAAACACCCTCAGACCCCAGAGGGTTAATTGCCTACCGTCTGTAAGCTGTTAGTGTCTTAATGACGTTCCACAGGTGCATGTTCATGAATTTTTTTATGGTTCATTGAACAAGCATGGAAAACATTGTTTGAACACTTTACAATAAAGTGTCCTTGGGCAAGACACTGAACTCCAAGTTGCTCCCAATGGCAGGCTAGCACCTTGCATGGCAGCTCTGCCTTCATTGGTGTATGAGTGTGAGTGTGAATGGGTTAATGTGACATAGTGTAAAGCGCTTTGGTAACCTCTAAGGTTAAAAAGACGCTATATAAGTGCAGACCATTTACTATTTAATCATTCTAACAGTTTTTTTGGTGTTGATGTTTTTTTGTTTGTTTGTTTGTTTGTTTTCCTCTACAAACATTTCATTTCTGTTTAGTGAAGTCTCTTAAAACATTCTATAAAATAAAATAAAAAACAAGGCATTGTTCACACATTGAATTCTGTCAATATGTCAATGAATTCCATCATTACCCTCATGTTGTTCCAAACCTGTATGGCTTTCTTTCTTCTGAGGAACACAAAAGATGTTAATCAAAATGTTAGCCTTTCACTATTAGTCACTATTCACTTTTGCATCTTTTTTCCATGCAATGAAAGTGAATGATGACGCATGCTGTTAATCCACAACGTGTTCTACAGAAGAAAAAACAATGATAATAAAAGTTTGTTTGTAGTGTAAATGTGAGCATGCACGTTCTTACATCGATTATGATTAATAAGCCAACAACGTGTGTAGTCATGTAAATGCAATAAACAGTGTTCCTTTAGCAGTATAATGTTATAAACAGTGTAAGAATAAACCGGTTGACATGGGTGATTTTTGCCCATCGCCCCCACACAAATTTTGCATGGCATGTAAACACCTTTACTAGTGTTTTCACCGGCTTATCCAATGTGCACACGTATTGAGCGAATGTCTCTTCACGTCTTGACATCAAAAGCAGAGAATAATGCAATTATGTTTAAGCTTTGTTAGATACTGAGTTTGTTCTTCAACTTTATGCTGTATTAGAAAAGGAGGACCTCTGCTCTTCTATTTCTGTCCTTGCTTACGCAAGGAGGGTCAGCAGGGTGATAGAGTCAGCAGACCTCGAAGCACATGGTCTCTGTATGGGGCAGTGGCTTTCCGCCAGAGCCCCCACCATAACATATGAGTGGACAGACAGGTCGCTCTTACTGAGGCCAGCATGGGATGTTACCAGTACATCTGCCCATCATTGGGGATCTAGGAGGCTTGTTCCTCTGGTGCTACAGACAATGTGCAAAGCAGTTGTGGCTTGTTAACACCGGTCTCCCGCAGACAGAGGGACAGATCTGCCTTCAGTTTAAGATTATTGTTACCATGTTAATGGCTTAAAATTGCAACTCTCACTGCTTTTCGCATTGACCTCTCACAACATTAGCCATAGAGAAACAAATTGTGGAGCCCAATTCCCCACGAATGGTCCAAGAGAGTGATTGTTCCTGAAAGGACTCATCTTAGTAGGAAAGAGCCTGGTGCTGTGGATCAATGGGCTGTGAGTGATGAGGGGGAGGACTTGAATAGGCAGCTGTGATAACATACTCCTATTAGCGCAGGCAATGGGAATGCTAATAACTAAAAGCCATGCAGTTTAGAGCAGGCACCGGAAAACTGTGACCCATGCAACGATTGAGAAATAAGAGGCGTGTAAAAAGGAAGAGCTTCTCAAAATACAAAATAATTTTTCGAGTGGGGAGCCAGTTGTTTCAGTGATTGATTTTTGCATTACGTATAATCCCCTTCCCCAGTCCTGTCAATTTAACATGGTATATTTACTACAATTGTAAAAAAGAATATGCAATAAAAATGTATCACCATTATTAAAATCATGCTAAATGGCAATTTAAGAATAAAATGCCACCTAAATGTGTCTCGCAAGCTACCCGAGAGCAGCAGCACTGAATGAGTAATGGGCCGTTCACAGTATTCACATGTTCTTGCATTCAAAAACAGTGGAAAATGTCACAGAATGGAACAGAATGTAGGGGTCTCCAGATTTGTGTTTTTCAAAGTTGAACAACTTGCACTTTACTACTTTAACGCAACAGCATGTGCAGCATTTTGTGCCAGACAACAACAAAACAACTAGATGTGATGCAAGATGTTCCTCTTACAAATATGTATATAGACCTAAATTATAAAATAGCACAGATGAATGAATGAATGATCATTACATTTATATAGCACTTTCTTGGGCACTACACTCAAGGCACTTTATACAGTGAACAGGAGACTCTCCTCAACAGTGTTCGGCATCCACCTGGATGACGGCAGCTATAGTGCGCCAGTATGCTCACCAAACACCAGTTATTTGTGGAGAGGAGAGAGTAGAGTTACAGAGCCAGTTAATGGATGGGGATTATTTGAAGGCCATGATTGAGAAGGGTCAATAGGGGCAATTTGGCCAGGACACACCAGGGTTACACCCCTACACTTTGCGAGAAATACCCTGGGATTTTTAATGACCACAAAGCAACAGGACCTCGGTTTAATGTCTCATCCGAAGGATGGTTCCTTTTTACAGTATAGTGTCCCCGTCACTATACTGAGGCATTGGGACCCACTCAGACCAAAGGGTGAGCACCCTGGCCTCCATAACACCTCTTCCAGCAGCAACCTTAGTTTTCTCCAGGAGTTAGTCCATCCAGGCTTAACCCTGGTTAGCTTCAGTAGGCTACCGGTCTTGAGCTACAGGGTGATATGGCTGCTCTACTGGCTGATATGGCTGCTGATGGAACTTCAGATGGAATGCATGATTCACACTGCACCAACAAACTTTAACAAACATCAAAATTCTAATGTTGGCTGTTGGATTTAGAATGTTGATAATCATAACTGTTATTGTAAAACTGCCTCAACAAGTGTGTACACCAACAGGGTGTACACACAGACCCAACAAGTTTGGAGTTTGTTAGGGCAGTGTGAAAACTGGCCTTTAAGCTTGGGCACGTAGCCCAGCCACGGTTTTAGGATCACATGTGTGCCTGCCGGACCGAACTCCAGGCATGTGTCGCTGACAGAGAACGCTTGCAGGTTCCCAACCCTCTTGATGGAGGCGAGCGCGATCTGCAGGGCCATCTTTAGGGAGAGGGTCCTGAGTCCAACTGATTCTAGCGGCTCGAAGGGGGGTCTCTGAAGGCCCAAGAGGACCACTGAGAGATCCCAGGAGGGGAACAGGCTTGGCCGGGAGGGATTTAACCTCCAGTCACCTCTTAGGAACCTGATAATCAAGTCGTGCTTACCCAAAGACTTGCCGTCTACTGCGTCGTGGTGGGCTGTGATAGCAGCTACATACACCTTCAAGGTGGACTGGTACAGCCTCCCCTCCAACCTCTCCTGCAGAAATGAGAGCACTGACCTGACTGCGCACCTTTGTGGGTCCTCGGCCCGAGAAGAACACCAATTCGCGAACAAGCGCCAATTTAGTGCATAAAGTTGCCTGGTAGAAGGGGCTCTGGCTTGGTTGATCGTATCTATGATGGCAGATGGTAGATCAGCTAGATCTTCCGCATCCTATCCAGGGGCCAGACGTGGAGGTTCCAGAGGTCTGGGTGCGGATGCCAGAGCTTGCCCCGTCCCTGAGAAAGAAGATCTTTGCTCAGGGGAATTTGCCAGGGAGGGGCTGTCGCAAGCAGTACGAGGTCCGAGAACGAAGCCCGGGTGGGCCAATAGGGAGCCACTAGAGTGACTTGTTCCTCGTCCTCCCTGACCTTGCACAGAACCTGTGCAAGAAGGCTCACTGGGGGAAATGCGTACTTGCGCAGACATGTAGGCCAGCTATGTGCCAGTGCGTCTGCCCTGAGGGGAGCCTCTGTTCAGGCATACCAGAGCGGGCAGTGGGAGGTCTCTTGGGAGGCGAACAGGTCTACCTGAGCCTTGCCGAATCGTTCCCAAATCAGCTGGACCAACTGGGGGTGAAGCCTCCACTCTCCACCGGGCAAGCATTGTCATGATAGCGCGTCCACCACCACATTGAGGTTGCCGGGGATGTGAATGGCGCGCAGCGACTTGAGCAGACGGGGCATGGCCCGTGGCAGCAGTTTTGTGGCGGGGCCTCCATCTGCTTTTTCACCGCAGAGATATGCTGGGTGAAGTCCTCGATGGTGTCGCTGAAGAGGCCGAACTGGGAGACGGGGGCATCGAGGAAGCGTGTCTTGTCCGTCTCGCGCATCTTGAACAAGTTCAGCTACAGATGACATTCCTGAACCACAAGTGTGGCCATCGCCTGCCCGAGTGACTGCGCTGTGGCCTTTGTGGCCCTGAGAGCGAGGTCGGTCGCTGAGCGCAGTTCCTCGGGATCAGGACTACCCACGTGCAGATCTTTGAGTGCCTTCGCCTGGTGGTCTTGCATGAGGGCCATGGCATGCAGGGTGGAAGCAGCCTGTCCGGTGGCACTGTAGGATTTGGCGGCCAGTGACAACGTCGTCCTACAGGCCTTGGAGGGGAGCACAGGGCAACCCCACCAGGTGGTGGCATTCTCGGGGCATAGGTGGTTCGCAACCACCCTATCCACCTGGGGAATCGCCGTTTACCCGTGGGCCACTCCGCCGTCGAGGGTAGTGAGACCCAAGGAACCAATCATCCAGCCGCGACGGCTCTGGGGAGGATGGATGGTTCCAGTCCAAGCCCACGCTGGCGGTGGCCCAGGCAAGCATGTCGGACATCTGGGCGTCAGCCTCAGACTGGGCGTGCTGGCCCGAAGGAGGCAGCAAAGACGAATCATCTGTGTCAAATTTCTCATTGGCCTTTTTTCATAGATCAGAGGTATATTTGGTGCTCAAGAGAGACCCCTAGTGTCGCTTCTTCAACACAACGTCGAAGTGAGTGACAGATGGGGAACTTCAACAGTCAGGGTATATTTAATTTTGTTTATGTAACTCTCAAATGCACAATACCTGAAATTGTTTTTAAACTGCACTTAAAACTACCTTTCACAATGGGATCTAAAAAAAAATTACTTTTCACCACTTAGTTGTGATTTTTTTTTTCACAAAGTGAATGGGCAGCTTGAGTGGTGTAATGATCAGACCATCTCTTGCCAACCTGAATCTGTCTACTCTGACATCAGAAACACTTTTGGGCACGATTCATTCCTCTCCAGCCAACAGCATCAACTCAATTGCCAGACAGTTGCCAAGCACCTTAAATGTCCAGCAAAGCCTAAATATTTTCATCCTTTAAAGCTTGTTTGTTGTCAAATGACCAGTGATGCAAAACAGACTTTTAAAATAGCAAATGATCCTTAATCTGGTCTGTTAAATGTAAGGATTAGGGCTGGGTGATATTATGATGTACAGTATAATGTGCAATGGTAAAAACAAGTTAACCATAGAGATTTTGTAGTGCCATAGTTATATTTTCCAAGCTATTATTGGTCATGACTGTTTTACGTTATTTACTCGTGAAAGTGACAATGAAACTTTGTGAGAAATGTGTAAATACCAATTCAAAATTAGTAAATTAACTTTTTTTTTAAAGAATTTTCCAGTGTCACTACAAGTTAAGCTCAATCAATATAATTTGTGGCATAATGTTTATTATCCCAAAAGTATTTCACTTGTCGCTCCTTTTCGTTAAAAAAAGGCAAAAAATATGGGTTACAGTGAGGCACACAATGGAAGTGAATGGGGCCGATCTGCAAACGTTATCTACAAATAGGCATTACCACATGGTTATTAAAATGTAAAGCATTCTCTAAACTTTCAGAAAATAATGATACCATTGCCTTGATATAAAATGTCTCATGCAAGATTTCACAGTACACCTATTATGGATTTACATTATCTTTATTAAACTACAGGTTAGGTCAGATTGCAGTTCAAGATTAGCTGTTAAAGACATACTGTAGAAATTATATTGCATTCATTATTATGCAGCATGAATAGTGTTCTTGCTGTATTAATAGTTTGTTTTATGTGTGTTGCAGTAGGAATACTACCAGGTTTCTAATGGGTGTAACTTATGGCCACTTGTCACCAGCACTGCCAGCCTTTCACCACAGAGAGTGGCCCTCTGACCCCCACCCTCAGCTGCCATGGTGATTGTTGGCAAAGCGAGTGCTTTTACTCTGTGTGATATTAGTGCGGATTGAACAATTGAAGATCAGTGATTTGCTGACCTCCCACTTGCTGGTATGGCAGGCAATTATAATATACATAAAGTATTTTCCTTAGGGGTTCTGCTGTTCTAAAACACCTTATTAATCTAATTATTATAATTCTCCCCTGAAATCTGATTCAAATTGAGTGAAAATGTATTGTTCATACAAAGTATGAATATTCCTGTACCATTAAAATAAAATTTATTTTAGTGTGTGTGTGTGTGTGTGTGTGTGTGTGTGTGTGTGTGTGTGTGCATGCATGCATACATGAGTGCATGTGTGTGTCTGTGTTGCTCAGCCAGTTTTAATTTTTGATAACTGGAGCAATAACTTGGAAAAGGCCTTTGACAAATGTTTTAAAGTCACTCTATAACCTGCTTTTTGTGAAGGTCAATTCCCCAACCCTGTCATGTCAAAAATAGTGCTCTGATTAACTGCATGGGTATTTGGAGAAGGCTTCTGCTCCTGGCCACTGATCCAAGTCTTAACATAAGTAATCCTATGAGTAAAACAGAGGCTACGCATTGGCCAACTTTAAGACCATTGGCTTATTTTTTCTTTTTTTACCTATATGAAATAGAGATTAAAGGAAAAGATCACCCAAAAATAAAAATGTTCTCAACATTTACTCTTGTGGTTTCAAACCTGTATGACTTTTTCCGTAGAACACAAACCCTAACCTTAACCTAACCTAACTTAACCTAAATTAAGAAGATATTAGGCAGAATTTTCATATTATATTGTGAACATGCAATGGAGCCGAGGGAGTAATCAACTGTGGAAAAAATAAATTTTTTCCATAATAATATTTTTTTTTAAAACCTCTTTTTTCAATTTCATAACATCATCATTTTGCAAGTGTGTGGCTGTCATGAACGTTTCTAAAAGTGTCCCTTTTTAGGTGAAGGAAAACATCATTCTGGTGTGGATGAGAGGCCTAAATGTAGCTAAATTAATGCATCCAAATGAAAACGAATTAGTGTTAAAATGGCTTAAATTTTCCTTTTCTCTCATATGTAATGCTGGGAAATCCAAGTAATTTAAGTGAATCAGTTCTTTCGGACAGTTAATGTAAATGATCCGGTTAAATAAATTATTCACTTACAGTATTTTTAGCATTGGGAACTCTAATGAATTTTAGTCAGTTCGTTTGTATGCTTCATATAAATGAACTAGTTCACATAAATGATTCACTGATTAACTTAAAGGGACTTTGACTTTTTTGAGGCAAAATATTTAGTACAGCCATTAATCACTATATAGAAAGTTATATAAAATAGGGTGTTTTCTAGTTTTATTAATTAATTTTAAGTATAAAGTATGTTTTCATTTTAATTGTAACGATGTTGCTGGCACTGGCAATGACAAAGACGATATCGATGGAGTGAAGAACCAAAGTGCAATTTTATTAACAAAAGTGAAATCCAAAAACCCTAACTATAAACATTAATTAAACAAACATGAACTAGACTTGACTTGACTTGACTTGACTTGACTTGACTTGACTTAAACTTGACATGACTTAAACTTGACATGACTTAACAACATTACCAAGCACAATACCTGAGCAAGAACCATGGAATACAAGAGGGCTTAAATACATGGACAAGGTGTAAAACAATGACGATGGAACCAATGAACAGACAGAACTGACAACAAGATAACAAGACAGTAACCCAATAAAAACAAGACACATGAACATGGAGGGAAAAAGGAATCACATGACTAGGGAACCACATGACATGAAACAGGAAATAAACTTTTCAAAATAAAAGACATGAATCAACAAAATACACATGACATAAATGTTGTCAATGTTGCAATTTAGTTTTTATCCTATTATACACACTAAGAATCAAAACTCAGCAATATATTGTCATATTGTGCTGTGTTGTGTATATTTTTTTAAGGAGATCACACAGAGGTTTAGTCAGGCACACACACACACACACACACATTTTTGCATTGGAAATTATCCCTGGCTGAAGTGAGAAAGCAAACAGCTATTAGCTCAGTTTGTTTTTCCTAATCTTGCGTCCCGAACCTCATCATCTCATCTTGTTTGAGCTTATCGATCCGGAAGGAACTGCAACCTTTATCTATTGTAATGCTGATTTTACCACATAGGTATTGGATGGATTTCCCTTTGCTTGGTATTTATGCAATGATGAATAATTTAGGTCTTTCACACAGATGAACATGCTAAATGCTTCGTGTGCACAATCACACACATATGCATGACTGCACAGGTCTTCTGGATGATCTGGACAGGATTTGTGTTGCATGTGGGGCCTTTCTGAGCTTGGGTCACTGGGAGTAAGAGGCTGGTTTGGGGCAAGGGGTGGGGGGTTGTGTGACAGACCCGGAGGATCTTGGTGGATGGGAAACTGTTTCAGTCACAGCACACCGCAGTAGAGCTACAATAGGCTCTATACATGTGCACATGCAGTAGAGGAGGTCAATGAGAGGTGAGTCACTTGCTGAAAATGTCACTGAGCTTTAGGGAAATTATAGTGCACACACACACACACACACACACACACACATTATTTTAAAGAAATCATTCAGGCAAAAATGACAGTTCTGTCATCATTTACTCACCCTCATGTGTTCCAAAGCTGTACAATGTTAGGTTTATTTTTTGTTAGAGGTACATTAAAAAATATCAATCGTTCATAGTGACTAGGAAAAGGAAAAACAAACAAACATCATAAAAGAACTATGGACTACAGTCCATATACACTCAATTCCAAATCTTCTGAAGCGCAATACGATATGTGATACAAAAGCTTTGCGTGAGTAAAAGGCTGAAATTTAAGTCATTATTTATTGAAAATTGTGTACTCTGCTGCAGCTCTGAAATCGAATTCTACAAATTCAAACTGGCATATCGTTTTCGGTTACCACACATGTGGGAATCAATGTCGTTATGATGTCAATTATGTTATACCTGGTGTAGCACACAGCACCATTTGTGAATCTGAACATGAATGAGATTTTAAAGCTGTGACATAGGGGAAGTTTATCAGTGAATAACAATTTAAATTTTCTTTCTTTTCCTTGCAGAAAGCTATTGTATTGTTTAAAAAGACTTGACATTTAAAGTCATATGGACTACTTTGTAATATTGTTTTTTGTTAGTTTTTTGCTTGCCTTTTTGTATGATCATACCTGTAAATATGATAAAAAAAAAAATGTTTACTTTTGTGTTTCGCTTAAAAATAATAACTTACAGGTATGAAATTACATGAGGGTGATTCAATAATGACAGAATTTTCATTTCTGGTTAATACTGAAGAACACATTTTTAAAGCATAAACACAATTTTCTAGTATCTACAACACTTTCACACTCACTGTAGATTTTAAACAAAAATAAACACATTAATTAGTTCTCCTCTGATGTGTAAACTTGTTTACTTGCAAAGATCACAGACAGCCTTGTGATTGTTGCTTTCTGCACGGCACAAACTGTAAATTGCATGGAGTAAAATTAATGAGAAATATGCAGAGTGAGTCAATTTATTGGTCTTGTTGTGTGGGAATATACAGTCTGCAAGAAGCATCTCTAGCAATATAAGTTACCAGGACTTAATTAACAGGGCTTAACTTATCAAAAAGTAAAGGCGTGCATATCACTCGCACCCACATTTGCACACAAACACATGCCAACATGGTGTATTTACACTGAAGGTTTTAGTTGTGTGTGTCTGTGTACAGTTGGTGAGTGCACAGCTTTGTGTATCTGTTTGCGAAAGTGCCATCCGTAACTAATGAGAAAGTAATGCCAGATGCAGCTGCTCAGTGTGTTGTGTGAATGAGGTCAGGGAACTGCATAAGCATCAGATACTCTTCTGCTAAACGCCCAGAGCCTGTGTTTCTGTACAAGGACAACACTGGCCTCACAGCTGTCCTTCCTCCACATAAAAGTCATCTTCACCCACTTGCTCAGTTTGTCTGCATTCATCCATCACACTAGAAACCGTGGCTCAACCATACTCTCTTCAATTAATTGGGCAAGGGAATTCATGCAACTGCAGAATTGTGTAGCTCCAAAAACTAGTGAAATGCAGTGTTTTTATTAATTAATGTATTTTGTCTATGGCTGGCTACAACGTGTGGGAATTTGTTCATCATTGTTTTTTTTTATTATAATAATAATAATAATAATATTGTCAATAATAATTTGGCACTAATTGAGAAAACCTTTTATACCTGTACGTAATTGTCAAGTAGAGTCAAGTGGAGTGGTAGTGGTAGTGGTGGCGTAGTGGGCTAATGCACTGAACTGGTTAGCAAAAGGTCACTGGTTTGATCCCCACAGCCACCACCATTGTGTCCTTGAGCAAGGCACTTCACTGCTCTGGGGGGATTGTCCCTGTAATAAGAGAACTGTAAGTCGCTTTGGATAAAAGCGTCTGCCAAATGCATAAATGTAAATGTAAGTAAGGGCACCAACCATAAACAGCGGTGAGTAGCTTTAGTTAAGACACCAAGATTCATCTCCATCTCATGTTTGCCATTTCAGACTTCATTACCATTCAGAAGACACCGTGCCCTCCCATCTGTCACCAGGAAAATTACACAATAATTTTCACAATCCATCCATCCATCCATCCATCTATCTATCCATCCATACTCCAAAATGTCTCCCCACTGTGTTTATCACAGATATTGTTGATTGACGGGAGTTTATTTATAACCTCTCAAATGAAACGTCATCTCAGTGTCGTGATCTTGCTGTATGTCTGCAAGAATCAGTCGAGCCATTCAAAATGATTAGCTCAGGTAGAGCTTCCAGAAATCCTTTTTTGTCTCATATGTTGGAGGTTCTGAACTGTCTCCAAATCTGTGAGAGAAAAGATTTGCACAGCACATTCATGGACACTTTTTATCTTGACATCTAATGGAGCTACTCTCTGATGCCACTTTTAAGACATCTCATCTCTTTGATATTCTACCATCAGAGCTGAATGAGTGTGTCTGTCTTTTTGCATTAAAGAGATGCCCTATGAGTAGCCCTACATGCAATCTACACCCACATAAATCCACAGAATGTGAAAATTCTACACACAGTACACCTAGTATTTATTAATGGAATAGTTATTAATATTTAATCACCTTCGTATTGTTCCAAACATTCCAAATCTTTAACAAAATAAAGTATTATAACTTAAATATTTTTAATTATTTTTTAAGTTTATACATTTTTGTTTTAGATTACACAATTTAATTTGATGGCAGTTTATTACGATATTAAAAATAGGCTTAAAATATATATGTTTTTTGTGTAAATGTGGCAAATATATATATTCCGTTTCGCTATATTCCAAGCCTTCTAAAGACATACTTTATGTCAGGAATGGGACATAATTTAAATAAATAGTTCACCCAAAAATGGAGATACTCACCCTAATTTTGCTCCAAACCAATATGGCTTTGTTTCCTTTGTGGAAAACAAAAAGTGAGTTTTTATAAAGTATTCAAAGAAGTTATTTACCACCACAGGAAAAGTTAACGAAATGGCTCATGCATTATATTCCAAGTCTTCTGAAGTGATACAAACATTTTGTATGATGAACAGAATGACATTTAAGTTGTTATTTACTCTCAAATCATTAATAAAATGCTTAAATCAAATATATGACAGCTATGATGATAGCATTAAGCCTCGTTGGTTCTCAGCACATTGGATAAAAGAAAGTCATAGGGGTTTGTAGCAACATTTTTGGTTGAACAATTTCTTTGAATTCCTTGGTTGATCAAGTCAGTGATAAATTTCCCTCATGCAGCATTCAAATCTCATTCTCCACTCTGTAAATTCAAAACACTGTGCTGTGTTCGGTTGCAACACACATTAAATTTGGTGCAGTGTGTTGATACTTTTAAATCTGGACGCAAATGAGGTTTCAGAGTTTTGGCAGAGGAGAAGATTATCAGTGAACAACTACTTTTCTGTCTGTTCCTCATATAAAGCTACCGTACGACTTTAGAAGACTTCAAATGTAGCATGTAATGTATGGATTACTTTTAGGAAAGAATTTGTTGGTTAGAACATTCAGCAACACAATTTGTTGTTTTTTAATCCATTTCGCAGTATGCACAGATTTTCCAGAAATATCAATGCAGAAATTTAATCTGCGCCTGTCTCTAAGTCAAACATATAATTGAAGACTACAGTGTATTTAATAAATAACCATAACCTACACGCTTTGTTTATTCTATTCCATTTACCTTTTTCAATGTTTAAGAGGAACTTTGTGCCATTTCTGATGTAGTTTTTTTCTTTGTAAGTTTGATATGCTGAGATACAAAGGCTTGCTTTCGTGCTTAATTGATTAATGAGAATTAATGGTAAAATATACAGTAAATGTTTTTTATATATTTTAAAAGACCATACAGTAGTTTTTACAATAAAATGTTGTAAAAATTTAATTAAAAAATGTAAAAAAGTATGATTTTCCTGTATAATTAATGGTAAAAAAAATTACATTATTTTTAACAAGAGAGGACATGTACTTTTTACAGATAATTGTTGTTAAAATTACAGTTAAAAAAAACAATAATCAGCTTTCCCACAATTCCCTGCATGACCCATCATATTTCATTACATTTTATATAGTTATGTTTCTTCTTATTTATATCAGTTATCAACATTGGGGTGTTCTATTTTATATTTAATGTAGTTTAGTTAATGATTACTGCATTATTTTATTTTCACATGTGTTACCCTGATGGTGTTTAGTGTTTGTGTGACACTGAGCACTGTCTCTACATGTTCAATGGTCACTGCTCCTATTGGTGAACTTCATGTCATCCTGTGCTCTTCTGTAATTTTTATTGTGATTAACAATACCTTATCAAGTGAAAAGGGGATTTTTACAGTTTCAGAATGTTGATATCAAGTTTATGACTTTTTCTTTTTTACTGTAATTTTAACAGAATCTTTTTTTCTTTTCTTTTTTTACAGTGCCACCAGCATTGTCATGTAAATTACAGCGTTTTTAAATTTAAATTTAAATTTACAGGTTGTTCTGTAAAGGTGTTTTTATTGTATTTTTTCCATAATTATACTGGCAACCACAGCCAGTTGTTGTTTTTTTTTTGTTTGTTTTTTTGTTTTTGGTAAAAACAACAGGCTTTTTTCACAGTGTGAGTTATCTCCTAATTTGTATCCCTGCATCCCACTTTTTGAGAACTCATCTAGTTGAAGGTTCATTGATTATTGGTTAAAACTAATTGTTTATGTGGATTGGATGTGACATTCTTTATTTATTAATTTTCCCCAACAAACTAATATTAAAACGATGCCACGCATACTATAAACGCAGGCTTTGTTCGCCTGTGGTGCTTCATTTGTTCAGGAGAATGAAGTTTGACTTCCTCCGTTGTACAAATTTGGCTTGATACAGAATTCAATTGATGTGTGGTTACAAGCGTGCATATATCATCTCATCTATTTTCATCCATTCAGAATTTAGAACTATTTGTTTAATACATTTTGTTTCACTCAAGGATTATATAAAGTATAGTGAAGCTGTTTTCACATGAATACCATATCTTTTGGTTTTCATCCATCAAGTTCCACATAAAAATAAAATAATCTGAGCGATAACTGTTGCTTTTTTTTATGCTAATCTGTAAAGAAAGTTTTTGGTGGTTTTTTTCAGGGTTGGAATTTTTGTGGTATTAAATGTGAATGTACACAGAGTTGGCATATTTTTGTGTACTGCAGATATTCACTTTCAAGCTCCTCTTTCGTTTGTTATTTGACTGAGAATATTTGGAGACAAAACCCTGAAAGTGACACATTTATGATCGCTTGAGGTCAATTCAACAAAACGTCATGGTTACTGTTGTAACCTTCGTTCCCCAAGGGAAGGAAAGAGACGTTGTGTCGAATGAAGTGACACAAGGGGTCTTCCTGGGACGCCAAACATACCTCTGAACCCGAGAAAAGGCCAATGTCAAGTTGGCAGACAGAATGTTCATGCCCGCCCCAGACATACGGGTATAAAGGGAAGCGGGGCAGCGAGTGCCAGTCAGGATTTTGCACTGAGGAGCTGAAAATAAGGTATGGCCGTTTACAGTGGTAGGTCTAGTGATGTGGCAGGAAGGACATCTCGTTCCTTCCCTCGGGCAACGGAGGTTATAACAGTAACCATGACATTCCCCTTCTTTCACTCACTCGACGTTGTGTCGAATGAAGTGACGCAAGGGGTCCCATTTAAAAATGCCACGCACTGACCGTGTTACGTGAACTGTCGAGACAGGTGCAAGCAGACTACTTCATGCTAGAGGCACCTGTGTCAGCTGCACGTAGCCCTCCAAAACACCCCCAAAGCGATGTCACATACAGACCTTAGGTTCCCCGCACCCCTGAAGGGGGAACAGGTGCTATATGACTAGCATGGGAGCAAGCCCAGCAGCCACGGCCTTCTCTCTCACTATGTCTCTCACATAGGACGTGAAGCAGTTGGGGCTATCTTAACGCTATGAAATGCATATGGAAATGCGGTCTTTCACAGTCCTATTCTTTCAGGGGGAAAAGACCCTGCGGAGGTGACATCCTGCCCAGTCTAGGGGGAGGTAACATGTGGCAAATACACCATGAGGGTTGTGAAGCCATACGTGGGAATGGCGCGGTGGTAGGTCCAGCCTAATGAGGGGGGACTCTACAAGCACGGCGACCAGGGCAGCAGGGCTGCCCAGGGGAAACGCGGGTACCTTGGGTACGTAGCCCTGTCACGGCCTCAGGATAACGTGAGAATGTGCCGGACCGAACTCCAGGCAGGTGTCGCTGACAGAGAACACTTGCATGTCCCCAACCCTCTTGTTGGAGGCTAACGCGATCAGGAGGGCCGTCTTCAGGGAGATGCCCTTGAGCTCAACTGAATCAAGCGGCTCGAAGGGGGGGTCCCAGGAGAGATCCCAGGAGGGGAATAGGCTAGGCCGGGGAGAGTTCAGTAGATCCACTATATCTTCCGCATCCAGAGGTCTGGGTGCGGGTGCCAGAGGGTGCCCCGTCCCTGAGAAAGAAGGTCCTTCCTCAGGGGAATTTTCAGGGAGGTGCTGTCGTGAGGAGCGTAAGATCCGAGAACCAGGCCCAGGTGGGCCAGTAAGGGGTCACCAGGATGACCTGGTCCCTGATCTTGCACAGCACTGTGCAAGATCCACTCGGCTGGAGGGACGGGCTCTATCGTATCCTTGAGGAGCAGGGTCGTGATATCTGCTTGTAAGGCGCTGGCTTTCTCGCCGTGCATGGATGTGGAGCGTAGCCGAGTCGGATGGTCCTGGCCAGACAGCGCAACGATTGGGAAGTGAAAGCCAAACATCCAAGCTCCTTGCGAGGGGCACTAATGGGACGATCGCTTCTGAGATAAATCCAGTCCAAGCTCACGCTCAAGGCAGCCCAGGCAAGCATGTCGGTCATCTCTGAGTCTGCCTCAGACTGGGCGGGCTGGCCCGAAGTTGGCAGCCCAGTCAAGTCTTCCGCGTCAGATGCCTGGATGCTCTCCTATGCGGTGGCGATGTCATCATCCAAGTCCAGGGGATCAAGGGAGAATGCCAGCTGGCTGTGAGGCGAGCCACACTCATCCCGAGCTCGGACGGAAGCGAGTGAGCGTGTTGGGGGCGGGTGATTCGTGGAGATTTACCCAGTGAAACCGAGCCCGTCGTTATCCCCATATCATCTTCATCGCCAACCGTCCTCAATCCCGTGGGAAGAAGGAGCGACATGGGGGCTGGCTGAATTGGCATTCACCTTGAGGAGAGCCACGACCACAACGCTGCCATGGTCATGTTCTCGCAATGAGTACATGAGCCATCCACGAACGCCGCCTCAGTGTGATCGCTGCCCAGGCACACGAGGCAGCGTCTGTGGCCATCGGTCTTGGAGTGAAATCGACCACATCCAGGAACTACACAGGGGCGGAAAGGCATCTTGAAAAAGACGCGTCCTGAAAAGGACATTCAGTGACGCTGTGTATTGCTCTTTTGTGAGTGGAAAACTCAAACTCTTTTAGAGAAATCAAAACACTTTTAGGAGGAGAACACTCTTTTAACAGTGAAAAGCGCTGTTGGAGCGCCTAGGGGCGTAGACTGCACAGCATGCAGAGAGAGAGAACGCCAGCTGGAAATGCACCATAAATCCAACAGCACTGCTTCTTGCTGACAGTGGTGAGTGAAACAGTGGTGAACTTCAGCTTGCTTGTTGCACAACCGTTCGGCTCCGAAGAAAAATTCTGACTGCCACTCGCTGCCCCGCTTCCCTTTATACCCGTATGTCTGGGGCGGGCATGCAAATTCTGTCTACCAACTTGACATTGGCCTTTTCTCAGGTTCAGAGGTACATTAGGCATCCCAGGAAGACCCCTTGTGTCACTTCATTCAACACAACCTCGAGTGAGTGACAGAAGAGGAAACTCTTTTCTTCGTTGTCTCTCTATTTAACATTCTTTTCTTTTGAGCTGTCAGAGTTAATTGGACAAAGGTCAGAGGTTCACATAGTAGAGAGAGACAGACAGAGAGATGGATTTTAATCAGCTCTTAGGGGTATAAACATTCATGGCAACATTATATTTCTGTTTAGCAGACACTTAAACTAATCAATGAAATATGATGAACTATGATGAATTTAAAAAATTGAAGGTAAATCAGTGCCATATAATCTACTCATCATCCCTTAATAACCCTTAACAGGTTAAAGTATTCAGGGCACTAGATGAGAGAAAGGCTTCATGTTTCAGGGTACATTTTTTATAGCATAACTCAACTTTATGGATGAATAGAAACTGTCAGCCCATTTTACATATAAACTCAAGAAGTGTCTAATGGGATCATTATGGAGATGGCTGAACCATACCCTGATATATCTGCAGTGAGAATGAATGATGAGGATACAAGGCAGCCCTGTAGATATTCCTTATACATTCTAATTAGGGGTTTCTCAAAACACCCAACACTAAGAATTTTAAATTCTACAATTAATTCAGCCTGAGCCACTTAACTTACTTACTCCATTCAAACTTTGTTTTGTAGATCATTTAAATAGTCTTTGGTGTGCTATGTATTTTGTGTTTTGTAAAGTAATACTTGTGTAATACTCATACATTTAAAATAGAAGTTTGACTTTTATTGATAGAATTTTCAACATTCAAAATGTAACTGTCAACACTAATTAATTTAAATTTATCTTCTTTCTCAAGCTTATTTGCATACTAAATGTTGGTTGGTCACATTGCATCTCATTGCAACCCTTGCATCTCATTTCACCTACACCAACTCTCTTTTTTTGAACCAACACTGTTCCCACCTCTATCTGTCAGTGGATTACCAGCTTTCTAACGGACAGGCAGCAGCTTGTGAGAAAGGGGAAATTCACTTCCAGCACCTGTACAATCTGCCAGGTGGAACAGCTGGCTGTCTGGTGCAGTCGAAACAACCTGAAGCTGAACACGCTGAAAACAGCGGAGATGATTGTGGACTTCAGGAGGAACACGCCAGTATTACCCACCCTCACCCTTTCTGAACAGCACTGTGGCAGCAGTAGAGTCATTCAGGTTCCTGGGCACTACCATCTCACAGGACCTGAAGTGAGAGACCACATTGACTCCATTGAGAAAAAGGCCCAGCAGAGGTTGAAATTCCTTTGTCAGTTGAAGAAATTCAACCTGCCACAGGCACTGCTAATACAATTTTACTCAGCAGTCACTGAGTCTGTCCACTGCACTTCAATAACTGTCTGGTTTGGTTCAGCTACAAAATCAGACATCAGAAGACTACAAAGAACAGTTTGGACTGCTGAGTGGATTATTGGTTGACCCCTGCCCTCCCTTCAAGAACTGTACACTTCCAGAGTGAGGAAAAAGGCTGGAATAATCACTCTGGACTCACTCACTCTGCCCAATGTCTTTTTGAACTGTTGCCTTCTGGCCGACGCTTCAGAGCTCTTAGCACCAGAACCGTCAGGCACATGAACAGATTTTTTCCCCTCGGGCCATTTCATGAACAGTTAAAACTGCCCCATTGAGCAATAATTATGTGCAATTCACAGTTTAGTCTTTTTACATTTATCCAACACATCCTACCTCTTCTGCCATTACATTACCTTGCACTGTATATAACAGAGCTGTATTTGCAATCTCTCTCTCTCTCTCTCTCTCTCTCTATATATATATATATATATATATATATATATATGTATGTGTGTATGTATGTGTATGTGTGTGTGTGTGTGTGTGTGTGTGTGTGTGTGTGTGTTATTGTGTATTCAATATATACTTTGTTTTCTTATCTGTTTGTATTTATTTTTTCATTATATTTATACATTATACGGTCTTGTTGCTATATTGTATTGTTGTGCACTGGACGCTCCTGTCACCAAGAAAAATTCAATGTATGAATAAGCATACCTGTCAATAAAGCTGATTCTGATTCTGATCTTTAAAACCATATAGCAGCATTTACACTGCAAAGAAGGCTTTGATTTGGAGGGCAGGACAGGTTTTTGGTCAGTTGTAAATACCAGCTCCAGCCTAAATCTGATATAAAGCCAAGCTGACCTTGGCGTCATAATAGTGTGATTTATGACGTAACATAAGAGAAAGACAGAGAGACAGAAGCTGAAAAAGAGGGTCGTTACAACATAAAGAAGGGAAGGAAAACTGAAGATTGTCCTAAAGAAAAGAGAAGTTGACAAGTCAATGTGAATAAGAGAAGGGTAGGATGAAAAAGAGAAAGTCCAACACTGAATTATAAAGAAGCTGAATTGTACATAGGCTTTGGAAAACTTCCGTCATCGTTTACTCACCCTAAAGTTGTTCCAAATCCGTATGACTTTCATTCATCCACACAACACATAAGGAGATACATAGCCAGAATATTAGCCTCACTTCAATTTCAATGCATTTTTTTTCCATTCAATGAAAATGTATGGTGACTGAGGCTAAAATTCTGCCTAACATTTCCTTTTGCATTGCATCTTTTTTCTCCCCAATTTGGAATGCCCAATTTGCTTTATGTCCTCGTGGTGGCGTTGTGACTCGCCTCAATCCGGGTGGCGGAGGACGTATCTCAGTTGCCTCCGCATCTGAGACCGTCAATACGCGCATCTTATCACATGGCTTGTGGAGCGCGTTACACGGAGATCTTGCGCATGTGGGGGCTTCATGCTATTCTCTGTGGTATCCACATGCCCCACCGAGAGCAAACTACATTATAGCGACCACAAGGAGGTTAACCCAACGTGCCTCTACACACCCTAGCAACCGGGCCAATTGGTTGCTTAGGAAGCATGACTGAGTCACTCAGCACACCCTGGATTTGAACTTGCAATTCCAGGTGTGGTAGCCAGGGTCTTTACTTGCTGAGCTACCCAGGCACCCAGTGCTTACATTTTCAAGCAAATTTGTTTTGGTTGAAAATATAAGCTTTCAAAGAAATGCATATTGATGCTATTTTTACATATCAACACACACTTAATGTTCTGCAGTGTATATTCCTTAGCCTTTTGACTGCATTTATGTGTGGCTGCGATCTCCATTAGGTCAAAACCTTTCCTTGCTCTATGACAGTCTGAAAGCCAGGATCACTCAAAGTGCAGTGAGTCTGTCCTCAACTTCTTGACCTACTTCACACTGACACCATTCTGACTGTCAGTTTAGTGTGTTGCATATAAGAGCAGATTCTTCACTGTCCTGAAATCATTTGAAACCAGGAAACCTGTTTAAATGTTGGAGCACAATCATTCAAGAAGCAGTCTTATTCTAATGTTACTCTTGATGCACTGGTTTGAAGAAATCTCTAGATTTTTAAAGGGATGCTTCACCCTAAAAATGGGAAACACATCAAGAGATTTTGGGTCTCCTGATTACTTATCTCATACAATGAAAGTGAATAGTGAATGAGGCTAATAGTCTGCCTAAAATCTCCCTTTGTGTCCCATGGAAGAAAAAAAAGTAATCCCTTTTAGCTTCATGTTTGATACCATTTTCAGTACAAGACCGTTTTTTTAAATATGTTATGTCCTTTATCGCCAAAGTTCTAATGGAAACAAATCAAAGTAAAGAATGGTGATGGAAAACAGCATATTTTGGCAGTCACAGTGGTGAATGTCAAGGCTTTTTTCACGTTTTGTTAATTCCAAAACATATTTAACTAGGTCGTAAACTCAATGTGTATATGTTATGTGAGTGATGGATATAAAATATGGATTATTTTAGTATGCAACCGCATTACACAGTCAGTGTGCCATTTGAAGAAAAAAATAATGCACTATGATGGGAACACACACAGAGGAAAGTCAAAGACACTTTGTATCTGCAGCCAATAAAACAACATGAAATCTGTTGTTTTATGATGCTATAAACAGGCTTGGGGAGAAATTAAATACTTTTAAAGTTGTTCCGTAATCAGAATACAAACAAATGTGTAACTGTAATCAGTTACAGTTACATAAAACCCAACATAATCAGTTAGTTACATTTGGTAAAAATTGGGATTACTATAAGGATTCCAATTTTTATTTATAACAAAAGGAAGAAAAGGTCCTTCTGTAATCGTGAGAAAAAGACCGCTGCTTGCTTTGGAGTGGTACAAATATGATCAGATGCATGCTCGACATCTCTTCTGGTTCTCTCTCGTGACTCACATATCTGGAGCACCATTTACTGTCGCATACGGAAATAACACCTGCCTCATATCACCACTGTGCTCTCAAGTCAAACCATTAAAAGGGCTGTTTCATCATAATGGCTACTGGAGAAAATGTATTATATTTGTGCACATTTCGACATTCTTGTCTCTTCAAAAGAGAAAAGGGAAACAACATTACTGTGAAGATGCTGTAATTTTCGAAGGGCCAACATATAATTTAAAGAAGCATTTGAAGATAAGACCCAAAATCACATTGTCTAGGTTATTTAAAAAATTGTATATTACTCCCCCCCGGAGAATGGCCTGTATTCCAGTAAATGGGATGCATAATGTCGAAAATTCAATGTCACTTCTCATTTACATCATAACTTCAGTTACACTAGAGTTGTTCTCTAAAATGCTTTCGTGATGTAATGACAACAGCAACAGTGAAAAGAGAAAAATGAGTTCCCTAAGTAATCAGTATTTGTAATGGATTACATTTTAAAAGATACACCCTCTCAAGCCTGGCTGTGAATACACAAAATACGCTCTGGGGGAATTCACTAATATTGAAATGTGCCTGCTGATAGCGCCCTTGTATGTGGAAACTGTTTGTATTGTTTTACCACCCGTTTCACAATGGAATTAAGCAAATCAGGTAAAAGTACAGCCAGAAATTTGCAATTTGCAAAGTGCAGTTCCTGATCTCACTGATCGGTTCTGAGTTCTAGGCTGTAAAGAATACAGCAGCCAACCAAGATCTAGAATACTTTTCTGTACAAAATGTTGAAAGTATGCTCAACACAACGCATATTGATACACACTTGGTTTTAAAGCTCTTCCCCATTACTTGTTTAAAGCAATAATCAGTTCAATACAAGATAAGCTCAATTGATAGCATTTGTGGCATAATGATGATTATTACAAAGATAAATTTTGACATGTCTCTCATTTTCTTTCAAACAAATCTGGGTTACAGTGAGGCACTTACAATGGAAGTGAATGGGGCTAAATTAGTAAATGTTAAAATAATCACTGTTTCAAAAGTATAGCCACAAGATGTAAAAAAAAATATGCATGTTAATGGGTTTTTCATGTGGTAAAATCACTTACTAACCTTTTCTTTGTAAAGTTATATCCAATTTTACTTGTTTACCATGGCAACCGGAAAAACAAACAAACCCTATAATCCTGTTAACAATGATTTAAACAACTTTACAGTTGAAATAATACACAAGTTTTAATAGAAGAATTAATATAAAATTATAAGCTTTACATTTCCGCCTTAAAGCCCTTCAAACATTTGCCCAATTAAGTTTCATTGTGCTGTAAGTGCCTCATTTCAGCCTCAAATTTTTGCTTTCTTTAAAGAAAAGGAGGGATGAATCACAATATTATTATTTTTTGTGGTAATCAACATTATGTAACAAATGCATTTGATTGTGCTTAACTTGTATTGAACCCAGAATATTTCTTTAACTACTCTTGCTATGATCAGCATTCAACAGGCATCTATTTTCAATAAGATTCCATTTACCGCTTGCTTTGCATGGCCGGTAATACCTCAATGTTTTTTGCACCAGGATAATAGTGCTGAGTTTTGTGAATAAAATAGAATCTGTCTAATTTGCATAGAATGGAGGCATGTTTATGCAAAAAAACAAAAACAAAAAAAACAAAACATTATTTTACATATTCACATTTCAAGTAATTTAGTGGCTGGTTATAGTGGATTCTAGGTGGTTGGTAAATAAGACTTTCTTTCTTTCTTTCTTACATCATCTTTCATTCCTCCTCCATTCTCAGAAGTATCCGGTGTCTGAGAAATATCATCCACTGGAACCTGATTACAGCATTTATCCTCCGGAATGCCACCTGGTTCGTAGTGCAGCTCACAATGAATCCAGAGGTGCATGAGAGCAACGTGGTGAGTAAATAATCATGAAGACAAATACACACACTTGTGTGAATATTGTCTCCTCCCATTACTTTCCTTTCAAAATAAACAAACAGTGCACACATAATCCTATTTTCTTTCTAACAAAACAAACACACACCCTCCCTATTGTGCCTCAACCATCCAAAACTCACTCTCTATATTTCTCCTTTCGACTTACTGTTTTTTCCTTACATAGCCAGAATATTAGTGGTTTTGTTTGCACACATGCATAGAAACACTAGTTTCTTTCTCCCTTATTAATTGCACTGAAAACTGTCTCTGGCACCTGGGAATACATTTCTGCAGTCTCATAACAGGTGGTAGCCTAACTAGCAAGAGTGCATGGCATAGTTGGCTCTAGATGTGTGTCGGAGGGTGTTTGGGTGGGAATGCAAACAGCTAGGTCTGTGAGTCACCAGCTACTGTGCCTCCTAGAAAATTAATTACCCTCCAAATTTCTGTGCCTCTTTAATCAACTCATCTGAGCCAAGCAATTACTTCACATACCGTCATGCAAATACCAGTCCCAAAGGGGTCTTCCCGAGTGTGCTCTAACTGCTTCCTTCAAATACTCAATCTTGCATGTTGGAATTTATGATGCACATGGCATTTCAAAAGGTATCAGACTCTGGTTGCACTAAATTTGTCCTTGATACTGATCTTTTGTTGTTGCCAAAGCATAATTTATACTTATTTGTTTATCTGTCTTTTATACAATGCTGTCTTACTTGGTGCTCCATGCTTAGATTATGTGCAGTTGTGCATTAGTTCCAGCTCTGAGGTGGTTCTTTCCCTTTTAAAAAGAGAGCCAAAACTTTAAAGGGATTTGATGGTGAGAGAAGTTATTAAACATTCCTTCAGCAATGGCATAATTCCCCTAATTTCTGTTCTATGAAAGGTCTAAAATTCTTTGAGATATTTAATCCATTTGTTCTGTGTTTGAGGCCTCTTAAGGCCATTTTAGTAGCTCATAAGCATACTTAACATTAGAGTATCAGTTTGACAGCATGCTTTAACTGTCCTCTGGTAACTGTCCGTGTTAAATTGTTTGGGGCATCAGAGATCGCAAGAATAAAAAACAGAAATAATTGCTATGAAATTTTGCATGATAAGATACACTCCTGCCATTTGTTAATTTGTATTTATTTTACAGTATTTTCTGCAATGTGTTTTTCCTTGGATCAAATTACCCTAAACAGTAATGGATACCAGTTGCATTTCTGAAAAGTCCATGTCTGCTTTGTTTTAAAATAGAGGGAAACAGCTTGAGTAATATTTAAAAACTGGGTTTCGATTAGTTAAGAGTATTTATTAAAAGAATTTGAAGGAAAATAAGTTGTTATTTTCTAAATGACCATTTTTTTTACATGTACATCATTAGGGTCTCTAAAACCCCAAACATAAAAACAATAAGAACTCAATAGGGGGGGGGGCTGCTGTGCATTGAAAAAGCACTACAAGGATGCCTTTAATGGTTGTGCACTATCACCATGTCAACAACCACGTCTCTCGCTGAAAGTTTTTAAATGCGATCCTCCCACAAACATGGATATGGGAAATTGGGCCACATGGCTGCAAGCTGGGCCCCCCATATAAGCCTATAAATAACCTGTATTTCCCCTGTATGTAGGATGCATCCATTCAGAATAGGCTTTTACAGTGACCACATTTATATGCACTTAGTAAAATTGTTTATTCCAGGATTTTTGCAGAAAGTGGCCACTTGATTCTGCCAAATTGTCGTGAGGACGATTTAAGACACAGCTTTTCAAAGTTTACTCGCTGATAGTAACTGCACGCAATGCACCGCACGGTGTCAGCACACTTTTAATTTAACACCTTTTGTTGTTGGACGATTAGTGGAGCATCCTGTCCCAAGGATGTGTTTCTTTCTAGGACATGTGTCTGCTTGTTTTACATCCGTCGTCTTCAGTCAGTCATTTAAATGCTGACATTCTGCCAATTTAAGTCACTTTTTCTATGGATCTTGTAGATTTAATTCCTCTGATATATTTTTGGAATTCGTATGTTTAAGCTTCAGAATTGAAAATTTGCGTTCAGTTTGCGACACCTGGCCATTAAAGCACCACACGGCCACCATCCGTAACATAACAACAGCTCCAGTACACACATATACGCAAGAGTTTTCCCATTTAGGCTTACAAAATCTTACAAAAAAATATTTTATATTTTATTCTTATACATTATTATACAGTATTTCTGCCACGTAATAAAGCATTTCACGGTTTTTAACCATGGATTCTAAATTCTTACTGTTAAATTAACCGCATAATTGCATCATCCCTAATTCAATTCATACTCTTAAATATGTATACACTTTATCATATTAAACATTCAGAAAAAAGCATTAGGGTTAATGTTTCATAAAACAATTTACCCTTATTTGCTATCTGAAATGCCTGTCTGCTTTTCTCACCATGAAAAACAACTGGTCATTTCTATGGACACCTTTAACATCTTCACTGACTCCACATATGACTCATGTGATGTATTTCTTGTTACCTAAATTCATACAAAAGTTTTGTGTGGGTAACAGACCTTACAGACTGAAATTGCACATTGTCAGCTACAGACTGTCTAGAGATTTTTATTTTTGTAGGGGGTGCTTGACCATTCAAATTAGAACCCTCCATTCATCCGCATTTAAATCTATGAATGCTTTATATCCATTTGGAGACATTTTATACTGGATAGTTCTTTTTAATAAATCTGATAATTGTAAGGATTCATACCTGTGAATGAAAAACTGCTTCAGCACCATCTATAAAAGCATTTTTAAAAATCATCATCCTTTAATAATAAACGACTGCGAGTTCATGCATCCTGGCCAGCGCTGGGAAAAGAAACAGGTACAACATGTCTCCTCCATCAATTTGGGCAAATCCAACTCGGAGGGGTGACTTTAGTTTTTTGTCTCAATATGATAGACTCACAGCCACGCAATTGCAAGGTATCTCAAAGGAAATAATTTTCAGCGTTGATAAAAATATGTAAGCAAGGACAGATGCATGATTGGGGGGCGGATAAATCACACCCTTCACAGAATTGGGGGGGACGTGTGCCTCCCATCTCCCCCAATTCTATGCCAGTGCTATAAACTATACCCATTTAAACAAACCAATGTAAAATATCGACTGTCCCTTACATACTCTTATATGCACTTGTACATTGGGGGAATCCTCGAGTTTTATGTAAGAGGGAAACCCCACTATTGCAGCGTAATTCCGCTTCAGGTCACGAGAGAATGTTAAGGAAATAAACACAGCAATAATTCTGTAATATCTGGAAATAAAGGATCCCTTGTTTTTTATTTACACAAGGGTCGCAAAGGAAATTACTTTGCTGTAGAGAAAGCTGCTTATGACCGAGCCACATGTATATGGTAATAAAGAGAATGCCGCTAACATGAAAATGCATACACCGATATACATATATATAGCCTTAGCAGCTTTCTTGCAATTAATGTCTTTCTGATGTCCATGTAAATATAGTCAGACAGAGCAAACGATCTCCTTCTGACAAATTGTGTCACTGAGCCAGGTTTAAAAGTGAAAAGTAGCACATTCATTGGGTAAAATGCAACTGTCAAAAATGTACTCTGCTAATGAAAGACATCATTCAATAAACAACTGCGCAATTTGTAATAACACTTGCACAGAAGCTTATAATCACACCAAGGGGATTTTTATGAAATGGGTGTTAAAATTGTAAACAAGCTAAATTCTTCAGAGGTACTGAAAGCTGGAGGACTTTATGATTTATGGAGCTTTTCGTTTTTTATCCCTCTGTTTCACATGTTGAAACAAAATCGTTACTACAGAATATATGCAATGCTCCATGGTCTATTAGCTAGCCAATTAATGCCTGTAACAAATTAGTCTTCGATAGTTTCTCAAGCCCATGAGGCTGAAATAAGTGTTATCTTGAGATTTCTCTTTTTCTTACAGTTTTTGAGAGTGGAGGAAAAAGTGTCACCCCCTTTTACGGAGAAACCAACTTTATAATGTTTATGTGACACTTGAATCCCCACTTCAGTCATAACTCAAAGCTGTAATCTTCAGACTGGAGCTAAGAGTGACAGATGTTTTATCTTCTCAAGGGACAAAAACTTGACAGAGCCCAGTGATAAATATGGCCAAAGAAAAGAAACAGAGGGATTAAACCTGATTATAAAGTGCTCTTTCACACTCATAGAGCCTCTCTGATGTGTGAATGTGTCTCATGAAAATGCCAGCAGCAGCTCTGCTTCTCAACTGATCACACGTCTCTATTAAACATCTCTGTTATTCACATCTCTTGTATTTTTACTGTATACCTCTCTTTAACATGGCCCACGGCCCACGGACACATTCTTTGTTGTTTACACAGTTTACACAGTCTAGTGCTGTCACAGAGACTGCGAGAGATCTCAGGTCTCTTATTTTAGTAATATCTCTCAGGGAAAAGAAAAATTTTCTGCATACCATTCTATTAAAAAAATAGCTTACAGCACCTTTAATTTAAATCTTTTGATAGATTCAGGCCACATGCACACTAATAAGTTTTTGTCTGAAAACACTTTTAATTTGCTATGTTTATGCTTCTCATCCACTTTAGAATTACATTGTCCTCCACCGAAAACAAAGCGTTACGAAAATGCTCTCTATTACCGCATACTTTGGAAAAAGTTTTGTTTGAAAACGCATTTATTTTACTGCGAAAAATGGAACGTTTCAAAAACACTATCGATTATATTGACATTGTATTTTTTTCAGCTATACAGTACATCAGCAGTGTTTAGTAATTTGCAGTTATTCATTATGAGCAGGCATGGTCTAATTGTTTAATTGCATGAACTTCATTTACGTGGTGTATAAATATGAAAGTATGTTTTTCCTCATGATTCTGATCAATTCCATCAATGACAGAATCTAATATGCTTGAGTTTAACAGGCGATTCTTATTTGAGAGCTTCTAGAATTACGCAATTGGATCAGCATTTATGTGTGGATTAAATTGTGAAATGTATACGTTTGTGTGTGTTTTGATGCATTTTATGGACAAAACGTTTCCAAAGACATAGGGACACATGTGTATGACACACAGAGGGATACAATTTAAAGTTGAGAAAAAAAAAAATGCAAGCACACCTCCATATTGTTTCTTTAGATTTGATTTGGAATTGATTGCAGTGGACAGGATATTGCATTTAGGAAGGCAGAAAAATACAGAAATGTTTTCACCCTGTGTCTCTTTAAATGAGAAATGATTTTTGTGTATCAAGTGGTCAAATACTGAGTGAAACCGCTCCATCTTCAGTGTAATTATACTCAGACTTATCAAACAGTATATCAGTGGTATAAAAATAGGTGGGAGATTGTGGGTAAATAAATAAATAATGAATAATTTACTGATGTTGCCTGATTAATATGTAATCATGTATTCCCTTAAAAAGTAACTGTAATCAGATTTGAGTGTTATAAAATGTAATTTCATCTAATTACAAGTGCTTAATGTTTGGAATCTGATTACATAATCCAGATTACATGATATCTGTTACTACCCAGCACTGCCGATTAGTCTGTTGTTTTATAATTTACATTGATTAAGACATAGTTTCTTAAAAACGTATCGCTCATGGTGCGAGATGCTGAAAAATAGTTAGACTAAATGCAACAACCTAGATAAGAGTGCTCTTTAGAACTATTCAGAATTGGATCTCGGTACACTACATTTGAAAATGTTTAATGAGTGGGTCGCAAAAAAGCAATTAAATTTTATACTACATTCAGAGTCCCTGTTAATTTTGTTAAATCTAAAGTTTGCAAAAGAAAAAAACATCCTATCTTAATATATTGCTTTTGAAAATCAGCTAATCGGATCTAACCTTTGATCTGACAAATCTTCAAGATTCATCTTCAAAATCATCAAGGAGTGGTGGTGACGTAGTGGGCTAAAGCACATAACTGGTAATCACAATGTTGCTGGTTCAATCCCCACAGCCACCACCATTGTGTCCTTGAGCAAGGCACTTAACTCAAGGTTGCTCCAGGGGGATTGTCCCTGTAATAAGTGCACTTATAAGTCGCATTGGATAAAAGCGTCAGCCAAATGTGTAAATGTACATGTAAGATTCAGAATACAGAAATAGGTCCTCAAAAACTGATAGCTTTGAACTGGACTGTGACCATCTCTGATGGGTTCTGATTGGTGTATTGTGCTTCTGATAGTCCTGTCATGAGAAGCCATAACCCAATGGCTTGCATCATACTTTCATAAACCTGCTCCATCTCAGGCCTTGTTCTAGACCACCTGTCTCACTCTTACAATCTGTAATGTCCCCTCCCTTGGAGAAGACTTGCTTGGTTTTTGAACTTGACTTCGGTCATAAAGAGTTGCCCACACACACATGCGCACATACACAAACAAACAGAAGCTTTAATTTCTTAAATCTATTAAAATAAAAGCAGTTTTAAAACAGCAAATGTTAACAGGAAGTGGCATTGTGATTTCCTCAGGCACCATTGAGGATATTTCTAAACCTCTAACTAGATTTCTCTTTCTCTCTTCTCTCTCAGATCTGGTGCAGGCTGGTCACAGCAGCATATAATTATTTCCATGTTACAAACTTCTTCTGGATGTTTGGAGAGGGCTGCTATCTGCACACGGCCATAGTGCTGACCTACTCCACCGATAAACTGAGAAAGTGGATGTTCATCTGCATAGGCTGGTGTAGGTATCTTATGATGTGCTAGTGAAATAGCCAAGCTACAGTGTAAGAAGTGAACACATGCTGTTGTTACCTTGAAATATTTATTTATTTATTTATTTTTGTCATTTAAAAGCACCCATGTTGTTCCAAAACTGCATGGCTTTCTTTCTTCTGTGGGACACAAAATGTATTCCACCGAGTAGAATTTATTATTTTTTTCTTTTAAATGAACTATCCCTTTAAGGATTGATTGATACTTTACTTGTGCATTAACATTACTTTTCTAGGTGTTAGCTAATGTAATTATATTGATTTAGTCATATTAAATCATATTTTTAATGTGGTGGTGTGCCGACCTTTTTTGCCATTGGATGTGCATGCTTTTGCTTAATATTTTTCTTAAATACAGTATGCAAATACTCAAAGTAAACATACTTTAAATTCAAAGTGAAACGCTGTTCACAGCCTGAAGATGTTGTTCACGACAAAACAATATTTTTACCTATTAATCTGACATATTTCCACGTAAAACAAGATATTAATGATGGGATTTGTTTTTATCAAAGGGGCATATATTTTTTGGGGCATAGATTGTGTAAAGCGATCGATCAATACCAAACTGGAGCCAGGTTGTTGGAGGGGAGGGGTTTAAAAGAAAGAGATCCCTGATGTCATCTGAAGAGTCATTTCAGAGGTGGAGCAAGTCGCTACATTTTATGAAAGATTAGAAAGACAAACTGTTTTGTTTTTTGTTTTTTTCATTTGAATAACATGGGTAGATAAAGTGTGTGCAATAAGACCAGGAAAGAGCATTAAGAAAGTAAATAAGATCAATTTAGATTTTTTTTATGTTGACTTTAATGGAACAACATCAAAAAATAAAGTATTGTCAATTACTGACTTGAAAAACACTCACTACTCTAATGCGGACTTCAATTGGATCCATTTTTCCTCTGAAATAAGGGCAAATGATTATGCGAATAAACAAGCCTTGAGTTTTTCTAAAAAAAAAATTCAATGGTATATTGCAAATGAGTCATTGCAGAGGATTTAACAAGAAGCTTTAAGTAAATCAATTATACAGTTTGTACAATGCCTTTGATTTTCAAATTAATGAGAGTGGGTGGAAATTTGCTCTGTTTTTCACTTTTCACAGGTATTCCATTCCCCATTATTGTTGCATGGGCCATTGGCAAACTATACTACGACAACGAAAAGTGAGTTGTTGTTGTTGTCGTGTTCTCCTCTGTATAACTCCTGTATTTCACTCTACACACAAGGTTAGATTAACTCCAATTATCTGTGTCATCTACCCTTGCCTCTGGTCATTAAACAATCGATCCATGATAACGGCAGACAAATGTATGTACTTAACGCCTTCTGCTTGGGAAATGTACAGTGTGTTGTGAGTTTAATGCAACAATTTGCATTAGAATGAATCAATGGACAATTTACGCTGATTTCCTCACTTTTTGTGCTTCTTAAATGAGGGATGCATCTAATATTAGAAGAAATTTTCTTGGGCAAACAAATCCATTTTTTGTCTTTCTTCCATACTGTGCCCCACTTGAACAATTTGTATTCCATATACCCTGCAAAAAAACAAAGATGAAAGCTCTGGAGCACTTAAAAAATAAACAGATACATTTTTCACACAAGCTTAATTATAGAGTCTCTGTTAGCAGTTATAAAAGCTATTTAATTCTCCTTCAAAGAACCGTAATGTTCCTTACTGTTCACTATTTTTTCTGCTAGATACTGCAGACCAGTGGTTCTCAACTGGTGGGTCTTGACCCAAATATGTGTCACTGGTCTTTTTTAATATCACGGACAGCAGGGAAAACAATGCTAAATGCAAATAATACAATCCATTTAACTATTTACTATTGTATAGATAAGAGGAGAACGCTTCCCATATCTTTTGTTGTCCAATCGAACTCTATTTTGCCGCAAATTCATGTGAAGCGAGTCATATTAGGCAGATCCCATCATGGAAAGGTTACACTAAATACCCTCTTCCTCGAAAAAATAAATGAACAAAACTGCAGCAGGGTAAAAGAAAATATGACCTGGGCAAAATTTAGTAGCATAACTACTAGTAAAACAAGTTACATTTGCGACTGTGTTCAGTTGCCACGCCATTTTAAATGTAAAACCTGGGCCCTGAATCAAACCCAGTAAAAGTAGTAGTTCACCCAAAACTGAAAATTCTCTCATAATTTACACACTCTTATGCCATCCCAGATCTGTATGACTTTCTTTCTTCTGAAGAACACAAAATAAGATTTTTAGAAGAATATCTCAGCTCTGTTGATCCATACAATGCAAGTGAATGTTGACCAGAACTTTGAATCTCCAAAAAGCAAATAAAGGCAGCATAAAATTAATTAATATGACTTCAGTGAAGCAATAAGATAGGTGTGGATGAGAAAAAGATACATATCTATAACTTTAAAATATATAAAGTCCTTTTTTTTACAATTAATTCTCCTCCATGCCCAGTAAGTTTCGATATGCACAAATAACTGAATCACTAAAAAGATAAGAATAATGTGAAATTGGAGATTTATTAGTACAAAAGGATTTACATAATGATCTGTTTCTCACCCCACTTATCATATCCCTTCTGTAGACAGATTGAACCAGTGCCATTTGAATTAATTTAAAGCTGCTTTTGTGTGCTTTCTGAGCATCAAAGTTTTGGTGCCCATTCACTTGCATTCTATGAACCAACAGAGCTGTACAATTGTTCATTGAAGCAAGATCATGTTTTATTCATGCCTTCTGTCACAATATTTTACATTCTGTGTGAATTTAGTTCAGTGTAGTTGCAGCATTGTCGGTGTCAAAAGAATTTAGATAATTAGTCTGTACACTACGGGTAAATTGCACCTAATCTGTGTTTGGAAGCTTGTTGTCCATAAAACAAAGCCGCTTGCATCTGTCAAACACTGTGTAAGTGCCAACCTTGCACATGCAGAAATGCTCACAATCGCAATATAGGCAGGGCAAAACATTTGCACTTAATGCCAATGTTTACAAGGATTTATACACAAGGTTGGGAGGGTTACATTTAAAATGCATTACACTACAGATTACAGAATAAAAGCAGTAAAATGTAATTTGTAACATATTTCATTAGATTACTCAAGGTCAGTAACGTATTCTAAATACTTTGGATTACTTCTTCAGCACTGGTAGATTGTTTCACTTGTTTTGACTATAAAAACTCATGTACACATGTTAAAAATACATTCTCTGAAAAACCTAAATATCTTATGCGGTGTTGTTTCTAAAACAATATAAATCTAACTGATCATGTTTCAAGGATTTTTAGATATTTTACTGGAAAACAGTACAAAAATTATCATCAAGGATACGAGTTTTGCCCTAATATCAAAGGTCTTACTAGAAAAAAAAAATTAATTATGATCCAGCGTGAATTTTCTTGATATAAAATATGATTGTGCCTGGTCACATGTGCATGTAAAATGGCTCGAAATAGCATTTTAGCTTAACATAAAGCTGACAATTTACACAAGGTTCATTTATATTTCTTGTGCTCCAAACTTCAAACGTACTTCTCTGTATGATCATAAGAAAGTGTTTCACCGCTGTTCAAATGCACCTTTCATCACATAATTTATATGTATAAATGTTTTCCATCTGAAAGGACTAAATATTAAATGAAACAAATGGCAATAAAATGCAAAGTAATCTCTTCAGTAATCAAAATACTTTTTGAATGTAACTGTATTCTAAATACCAATTATTTAAACTGAAACTGTAGTGGAATTCAGTTACTTATACTTTGTATTTTAAATAAGTATTCCTGTTACTTGTATTTCGTTACTCCCCAACCCTGTTTATACAGTAAGCACTGAAATGTTGCAGCACTTATATAAAAATGCAAACTTAGTAACTAAGGTCATAAGAGGCCACAGTTACAGATTCACTCTGAAAATGAATGAGTATAACCATGACACTGACATTTTTTTCATCAGAAATTTACTGTGTGAAAAGTACCCACCATAAAACATACTCAAAATGCCCAAAATGTTACTCAAGTAAATGTAATGGAGTTAATGTAGCACGTTACTACCCACCTTGGCAATGACAAGGTCATAGGTTTGAGTCCCAGGAAACACACACACTGACAATATGTAAACCTTGAATATATTGTAAGTCACTTTGGATAATGTATCAATTGTACACTTGAACAAAACATGCCCACCAGTACTGTTTAATTTTGGCTTCTTGATCACTAAGGAGGAGTCTGAATTTCTGTGCAGGTGCTGGTTTGGGAAGCGGGCCGGTATTTACACTGATTATATTTACCAGGGTCCCATGATCCTGGTGCTACTGGTGAGTAAGCATTGTTTTGATTAATTTCATCATGCAGTTGTAACTCCATAAATGCGTCATGAGATTTGGTGCATGTGGGCAATTTATCAGGTTGTTTCTCTTTCTCCATCAGTGAAGTAGTTTATTGTGTCCTCCAAGATTTCATAATAATAGCTGGAATAATAATGTGAGACGGTTAGTGCTTTATTACTAGTGCTTTATTACTCTCTCTCTCTCTCTCTCTCTCTCTAGATTAACTTCATTTTTCTCTTCAACATTGTAAGGATCCTAATGACTAAACTGAGAGCCTCCACCACCTCAGAAACTATTCAGTACAGGTGAGAAAGAGACTGAATCCCAATTCGCATATATCCACTAAGTAACAAAAGTGTGTATTACACTCTTAATGGGATAATGCATATAAAATATTTTGAAGATAAAATTGTTTCTTAGTACAACAGACCTATTTTTCCCCACATACTTTTTATTGTATGTAACAGTGTCTACCTAAATTAATTACCTTAAAATTTTAATTTAAATTCATACTTTCAAGTTCTGGTACACTGAAAATTAAGAAAAAGCTGTTAACCGTGTCAAAGCTGTGACATGACAAATGAAAGTAGGAACTGATGGATGAATTGTTTGTTTATGATTAATGTATTGGGCATGGAGTTAGAAGGAGAGAAAGAGAGATTGTCTGTATGTGTATATGATGCTAAAATTTCCTCCAGCTAGATGACTAATGTCTTTGACGGTCACAGTCAGTGGCCCATGGCAAATACAATACATACTGCTTAAACCAAATGTCTCAATGTCATCCTATTCAACACATTTGTGTAGGCAGTGTGACATTAGCCACAGTGGTAAAGAACATTTGCGGTGTCAAGTTGTGAATCACATTTGTCATGCCCAAATGGAACATTGTCAATTATAATGCTGCGATTTTTGATAGGCATGATTTGTTATTTGATGATTTATTTGATTTTCATCTCTTCACCTCTTGTCCTTACAGGAAAGCAGTGAAGGCCACACTGGTTCTTCTGCCTCTTCTGGGCATCACCTACATGCTCTTCTTCGTCAACCCTGGCGAGGATGAGATCTCACAGATCGTCTTCATCTACTTCAACTCTTTCCTAGAGTCTTTTCAGGTAAATTTTTGACCTATTTGTAGTTATGTTCAACAAAAACATTGGTTTATTGTGAAGATAAAAACCAGCATTGAAAAAAATATTTTTGTTAAAGCTGAAGCTTAACTTTTTCGACGTTAAAAGACTTTCTCCTGTCCCAGCTTAATATACAGAGATAACTGAATGCTAATTATTTACTTATAAAAAATATGTTATTTGTAGGTTGATTTCCTTAAACTGTAAACACTGTATCTATTTGGCTCTATAAAAAATTGCTCTGTTTTGTACAGCCTGTCCAGCCTGACACAGCAACACACCAGTGGCATTAAGCTAAATCCACATTAATCTGGACACATTTGAAAACAGCATTTTCATTTTCAGAATGCTCTCCATCCAAACTGCTATTTTCAAACATTTTTCAAAAGATGCGCATCCACACTGTAACATATGATACCCTTTAATATCCGCTTACAGCTTTCGTGAAAAATCGCTGTTCCATGTACGGTCTGAAATGCAATTATCTTCGTGTTCCGCAATTGTGACAGCAATTCTGAGTAAACTTCCTGTCCCCTTTTCAGCAACTAAATGACCAAAACATAGAAACAAATATGCATTTTCAAACGAAAATGTATTGGTGTGGTTGTGGCCTAAATTACGGCTGGGACAACATAGAGTATTTGTTTCGTTGGGAATATTCTGGAAAGCGGTTTTAAAACAATTTTTATTTTGGCAATTCCATTTGGTGACACTTGTGAAATTTTACACTTCAGCCTTAACTGAAATAACAATAAAATGGTAGTTTTCCAAAAAAATTTAAACATTAGTTAATGCATTAGGTATCATGAACTAACTATGAACAATATATGTTTTACAGCATTTATTCATCTTTATTAATATTAGTTAATACAAATACAATTGTTCATTGTTAGTTCATGTTAGTTTATTGTGCATTAACTGATGTAAATATTTACAACTTTTGATTTTAAAAAATATTACATTAACCAAGATTAATAAATGCTATAAAAGTATTGCTCATTGTTAGTTCACGTTATTAAATAACGTTATTGTAAAGTGTTACCATAAAAAGTAACTAAAACTCTAAATGTGCAAAAATACATGAACAGACTCTTAAAAATGTACAGAGAAATTATTTTTTTAACCATTTTGGATGGTCATATTTAATTAATCTCCCACATGGACTTTATCGCTGTATTCTGTCTAAAAGAACCCCCAGTCATACAAGAACCAGCCGTCTGATTGACATAGAAGAACAACCAACCACAATTTTCTTGTTGCATTCTTGTTGATAAAGCGTTGTTTGTTGTCATAGGCACATGGTAGTATTTTCTGAAAACTAATACTGAAATAAATAAAAACAAAACTAAAACTAGTCATTTTCACACACACACACACACACACACACAAACACACACACAGACACATGTTGGTCTACATATCATTATGAGGACACTCCATAGACATAATGTTTTTTTATACTGTACAAACTATAGATTATATCCCCTAAACGTAACACAACCCCTAAACCTAACCCTCACAAAAAATTACATTTTCAATAAAACATAGTTTAATATGTTTTTTTTAAGATATTTAAATTATGGGGACACTAGAAATGTCCTCATAAACCACATTTATAGCATAATACCCTTGTAATTACCAGTTTGTAACCTAAAAAATTGTCCTCGTAAACCACAAAAACATGCAAAGAAAATACAATATAAATAAAGTCTATTTATGAACAATTAAATGTAATATTAAACATTTTAAAAACTATGAAAACCTTGGTTATTTTAAAGCAGATCAAAAACATTGCAGACATTGTACAACTCAGAGTTTGATTTACTAAAGTAATATCATTAAGCTTCACCCACTTATTTGGAAATCCTTGATGTAGTGGTCCAATTCTCACAGTCCTAACCCTAACCCTAACCCAGAGTCAACCGTGTCATCCAAAGCACACAAGATCAACTCTATCCCCCAGTTTGCACCATTTGCTTCCTACTGTCACCCCTGGGGTCTCACGCATGTTCAAGCCATGTTTTCCTCAAATTCATCTGCCTCCCACAGCTGTCCATATTCCAACAGGAATGAGTCATCTGTGGGGAAAATTGAATGTTAGTGTACTCAAGTTAGGCAAACATGCAAAATGATTTAACACAATCTGAGTGTTTTAGTCTGGAGACAATCCTGTTCACATTTTTAAATGAAATTAAGATTGGAGTGTTGGGGGTTTTAGTCCTTATGTCTGTTAGCTTTTATGCCATCTATATACTAGAGTACTAAAAAAGTTAACAAAATTAACTTGTAGCAGATATACACATTTAACATACAACTTTCTCTTTGGAGAAAACAGACCAAAAATATTGATGACTCATTTCAGACTAAACAGATTTTTGTCCAACCAGTTCTCTAGAATAAGTATGTCCCTCCCATTAACACCACCTGTAAAGGACTAGCAAGTAGCAAATAATGGTCCATGAATGTGATTACTTAAATCTATTTCAAATAATGGACCAAGCCTTTTGATAGAGTATGTCCAGCCTGTACTTTGTTTAAATAGGAAACACATCAACATGGGACAGAAATATGTGCTTGTAAAGCCATTTCATGGGGTCTTTAAGAATATTCATCTCACATAAACTTATACATTTGACATAATAATTAATTAAAGTAAAATGGGAAATACAATGGAAGGGAATGGAACCAATTCATAAACGTTAAAATACACACTGATTCAAAGTATAGCCACAAGACGTAAACAATATCCATTGAAAGTGCCTCACTGTAACCTAAATTTTTGATTTTTAAAAAGAAAATGACTGATGAGTGAAAATAATTTGTTGTGGTAATCAACATTATGGCAAATGCTTTCGATTGAGCTTAACTTGTATTGAAACCAGAATATTCCTATAAGCGTAGTTTGAATCTTAATTTACATTGATGCATTTGGCAGACGCTTTTATCTAAAGCGACTTACAGAGCCCTTATTACAGGGACAGTCCCCCCGGAGCAACCTGGAGTTAAGTGCCTTGCTCAAGGGCACAATGGTGGTGGCAGTGGGGTTTGAACCAGCGACCTTCTGATTAGCAGCCCTGTGCTCTAGCCACTACGCCACCACCACCTCTAATTGATGATTTAAATAAATCAATTGAACCTATTTACTTTCTTAATGCATATTGTAGGTCTTACTGTACCCAATACATCAATAACATTATTATACAAAATATAATTTTTTTGTGTGCCGTTATAAATCCATATTACTTTTCAATCCCTCCCCTGCAAACACCTGCCTTCATTCTGATTTGTAACACCAACTTTTCATGATCCAATCAATGCCTGATGCATAAATTCAAACTGAACATCCTTTTTACTTGGACAACATCCGATTACGAAAGCAAAAAGTGTTGTAAATGTTGTTTCACATTGACTTTAAAGACAGTATTACAGAAAACAAAACATAAGTGTTATTTAGAAAGACAGGCGTTTAAGTATTTTCAGTATTTTTTTCTTTTTTTCAAGCAAATCTTAAACTTTCTTTTGTTGTCTTTACAGGGTTTCTTTGTGTCAGTGTTCTACTGCTTTTTGAACAGTGAGGTAAGAAAACTCTTTTCCTCTCTTACTTCTGTTTTTGCCTTCAGCACTATTTTTCCCTTTTTTTGACTCATAAGCATAGTGTTAAAAACACTCTCAAGTGATAAATACATTCTTTGAAGTGCAATGCAAACAGTTCGAATAATTTGTGCAATTCAGATTTCTTTTGACATTGCTGCCTCATCAGACCTACCCAAAATAGAATTACACTAAGACTCCCACCATTTAACTCTCAGTTTACCCAAAACCTGCCTTTGGCAGTCAATGGCTGAGTTTCCCGAAGCAATAAGTAGGATGTTAGAAGCACTTAAGTAGTACTTAATCTCTAAGGCACATTTTCCAAAAGCATCGTTATCTAAGTAGTTCGTAAAAAAATTCGGAAATTAACGAGAGCTTTAAGTGCAAATTAAGCATATCTTTTTGGCATCTTTCACAGGTTATCAAAGACAATGGGACATTCAAAAAAATTTATTAACATATTTTGATAATTGGAAAGCCACTGTAAACTATTTCAGAGGATAAAAAAGTGTTGAAAAAATCACATTGAAATCAATAGGCAGTCTCCGCAGTCTGTGCGTGGGACATGATCTAAATTAAAAGACACGTACTACAGTATAACGTTAGATTAGCCTTCTTTGATAAGCATAATTGTAATGCAATAGAAAGATGATGTTTTTATTAAACATATTTTTTAAGAAGACATACGTGAGTAATGTGACCATGCAGTTTAAAACTTAAATACTTATGCCTAATAAATCATTAAAATGTTGTTGACAAAGGAGATTAAAGTGAGAGTGTGCAGTGAGGAATCTCTCTCTTCCTCCTCCTCTTCCTCCTTCCTCCGATGGATGTTTAAAATCTGCTCGCCTTTATTTTAACAAGGCAGTAACAAATTGCATGATGCATAATGGCAGTAAGGCTACAAGTAGCCTTCACAGTGCCTCATACTCTAACCAGATGATTTATTACTATTTAGATAGGTCTATGAGTTGCTAAATACTGATGCCTGTCCTTTTAAAAATGTTCTGTGTGCATTTGTTCGGTTTCCAGCAAAAGGAACTAAACTTTAGGCTACACGAGAGCCCCTTATGATTCATATTGCATTCATTCACAATACATGCATTTATTGTGTCACTTTCATTTTAATCTCTATGATTGAGCATCAATCTGAAACTCCGTCTTACTATAGCTATCATTATTTCTATAAATTCTGTAATAGTTAATACATTTTGTCACCTTGGCAAGGTTACAAACAACTCTTGTTAGTATTTTCATATTATTTTTAAGTTGAGAAGACAATCTTCTGGACATACGGGTCAAAGTGATCAGCATTCATTGGGACTGGACAGCTCCTGAAATTAAGCACTTAAATTCAACTTCATAAAGAGCATTGTACATGCCGGATTGGCAAACAGGCATTACGCCATCATAAAATAATGAGCAATATTAGTTAAGATAAGTTGCAACGTTATCGGGAAACCCAGCCAATTACTTTAAAAACACTCCACTCAGTGGGGCCTGGGTAGCTCAGTGAGTATTGACACTGATTACTACCCCTGGAGTCACAAGTTCATATCCTGACTCCAGCCAGGTCTCCTAAGCAACCAATTGGCCCGGTTGCTAGGGAGGGTAGAGTCACATGGGGTAACTTTCTCGTGGTCGCGATTAGTGGTTCTCGCTCTCAATGGGGCAGGTGGTAAGTTGTGTGTTGATAGTGGAGAGTAGTATGAGCCTCTGCGGTGTCATGCACAATAAGCCACGTGATAAGATGTGTGGATTGACTGTCTCAGAAGCAGAGGCAACTGAGACTTGTCCTCCACCACCTGGATTGAGGTGAGTAACCGCACCACTACGAAGACATACTAAGTAGTGGGAATTGAGCATTTCAAACTAGGAGAAAAGGGGATAAAAAAACACTCCGCTCATAAAATATGAATGCATGCAAGGGCTAAATTTGGCTTGCATTACATGCCCTTCTGAAAAGGACAGTAAACCTTTGGGAATTCCAGCCAAATATTCCTCTTTAGTGTCAAGCCCAGACCACAAACGCAAACCCATCTTATGCATCTTGTTGATCCCCCAAAGTAAACATACGTATAGGTGCCGTAATTGGATCCTGGATCGGATCAGTCTGGACAGTTTTGTTTGTAATTTCAGCCAACGAACAAGTCCAAGGTTTGCAGAACAGTGTGAGACCTCATCTAAGGTCACCCTGAATCACAGATAGATATCAGAATACACAAGCAAAGCAGTGAAACAGTATTTTTTAAAGTCAAGCGATAGCATTGATCTGTTCCCGGTATATATGAAAGAGACCCTGCACTTTGAGATGCAAGTCCTCCAAAAAATTCCAACACTGTCGCGGCTTTGATACTTAAGAATGAGCCCTTGGTTCCAACTTGGCTTCACAAAGTGTGCTCAGCTAAAAAGTGTTGGTACCAAATTACAGCTTGGTGCAAATTATTCAAAGTCAAAAGAAAACAGAGAGTTTATCTGGCTTGAAAGCACAATGAAGTATTGAGAGACTTTTATTCAACCAGATGGCCATTTGGTCACTTTCTCTTCATGAATATGACTTGCTTGCTCACAGGTTAAAACTATTAAAAGGTATATTTCAATCAAAAATGAAAATTCTGTCATCATTAACTCACCCTTATGATGTTGCAAACCTGTCTTTTTTTTTTTCTTCTATGGAACACAAAAAGAGATATTTAGCACAATGTCCATACAACTAAAGCGGATGATAATTCACATTGTCAAGCTTAAAAAAGGACAAAATAGTATCATAAATTAGTCCATGTGTTTTCTGTACTGTATTCACATCCTTCTAAATACATACAATAGCTTTGTGTGAGGAACAAAGCAGCCCTATTCATTATGAATAAATCACTCCTATATGCAACCAAATTTCATGCTATATGCGACTAAAAAATGTCTGTTATTAGCCACTGGTTAGAAATTGTTCAGATTTCACTTGCCAGTGATTTAGTTGTGTAGTTGTGAAGAACTTAAGCACAGCGATCCTTTTACTGAATAATTTTTTTTACTGCTTGCTGTCTCGTGAGTGCACACCCTGAAGGATATTTACCTTATTTAGCTGCAGTGGATCCTGAGGTGTCGTGATCGCACAGTCACCTTCACTTTAGTTGAACGATGATGTTCCGTAGTTATGTTAACCTTGCATTTAACACCGTCAACTCTGGTTTTGCTTAAACATTTCCATGGACTTTACAGCATGGCTAAAGAACAGTAACGCATTTGTTGGATGTCTGTTAGAAGGAAAAGGGTTGCAAAACTCAAAATCTTGAATTTGAATTGTTTGTTCACATTACCAAATGCATGAACTAATGTTAATTGAACCTTGAAAAGTGTTACCATTGTTCTTATTTCCATGGAAGAAAGAAAGTCATGGTTTGGAATTGATAGAATTATTCCTTTAAACTGTGACCTAAAGCTTGGCAAATTTTGGCAAGAAAATTATATAAAGATACTATGAAGTTAAATATAGATGATAACCTGTATAAAACTACATTTGACTTGATTTTAAAAACAGCTATCTACTCTGGCAACTCTATAATACTCTCAAACACATACAGCCTCAGTTATAATGATATTTTTCACAGAAAATCACAGTTTGCACTTTTTGTGCTAGTGTGAGTAGAGAGAAATTAATGTCAGGGAATATGTTCAGCAAATGCTCTCAAAGCTCATTCCTTTAAATGTCAGTAATAATTGACTGACACTTTTTTGCAGGTTGTTCAGTTTACTTATTTTAAATGAATTAAAGCAACACAATTCTAGAACATTTTGTCTTAACTTCATTTCATTACATTCTATTCAATTAAATTTGTAAAAATGAAGTTCACTCAATCAATTTGAGTTAGCACTACATGAATACTTTGTACTTTGAAGCATTGATGAAACTGGGCAGGAGATTTACATTTCCCAGCATGCTTTGCAGTTGATTGGATGGGGCGAACAAATGTTGAACCTAAGTGTTATTTTATGGATTTTTTATTAAGATAAGAATAAGGGAAGATTTGTTCATGTTTAAAGTTGTGTTACATTTTACAAATATTTTTTTGTTAGGCTGTTTGTTAGGACTTTTGGGAGTTACCATTGTGGTGAAGATTGTTGCTTGTTCTTAGATTGAGAATGGACTCTAACGTTTGGTAATGTTTGATTTGAGTGTTGCTCATCTCTCTAAGCAGTTGTTATCAAACTGACAGTGCTCCAAACCCAGGAACCAGTCATCAAGCCACGAGGGCTCAGGGCAGGGTGGAGGGTTCCACTTCAGCCCAACACTCACGGCGGCCTGGGCAAGTGGCCTCAGACTGGTTGGCCACACCCGAAGATGGGAGCACAGTCGAGTCCTCAGCGTCCGACTGCCCCAACCCGCTCTCTGATGCAGCGATCGGGAGCTCATCCTGCTCTTGAGCCCCGAACGAGACAGGGGCAAACGAGCATACTGGAGAATGGGAGGTCCTTGGGGGATTACCCGACGGAACCACTCCCATTGGGGTCCCCAAATCGCCCCCAGCGCTAACTGTTCCGGCCTCGTAAACATAGGAAGGACTGGGTTGGGGAGCGACTGGAGGGGATTTGCCCCGGAAGAAGGAAAGCAGAGACCACAACGTTGCCATGGTCATGTTCTCGCAGTGTTATTAACACAATTTTAAGAGAATTGGTACTTGAAACTGCACTTCCGATATAGTCTTAAATCAATTCCACTGATCTAAAGCTGTTTTTAAATATTCTATTTTTATTGAACAGCATTTTAAATTGACTTTAGTACTTGATGCAGTTGGTATATATCTGATACAAATATAATCTGTTCAATATGGAATCCTCTTTCATTATTTAATCATGGTGAACAAGAAAACGGACTGAGATATTTAAACGTTTGTCTGCTTCAGTGGCTTGTGGAGTGTTTACTGGTTTAAATTCCAGCACAGACATGCTTGCTGACACAAGCTTTGGCGACTCTGAATCAGAAACACCATCTGGCGAGAGAGCAACAGGCATACGGCTGATTTTTTTTTTTCCTCCAACTTCTCCAAAGACCGGCCCTCCAATAAAGTCTTTTGAATGAGGTGGAGATGTAGAAAAGAGGTTTAAATGTTTACTCTGACATTGATTTGATTGATTTGCAGAGAGTGAGGCCTTTTTAAGAGCTCAGACTTGACTATTGAATTGATTTAATGAAACACACTCTCCGATTTACTGTCTGAAGCTCTCTTGATTCCTCGCTCCACCACTATAGCATCTGGTTCCCTTCCATGTATTTAAACTGCATTTGGCATTTTAGATGTCAAACGATTGTAAAAATGTCTACTTCTACTGACAGCATAGCTTAAGGAAATGCCATAGTTTTGGTTGTTAGGAAGAGGGCTCTCTGGTTGCTATGGTACCCCACTAAGTATGCAAACTATGTACAATTTCATTGGTGACATATACCACTGTTGAGATTTAAATGTTAATGATTTGACTGTGAGATCAGCTTTTGCTGGGAGCAGATCTTTACTGCCAGCTTTTGACCTGTCCTCCATATCCAGATTTATATCTGTAGATTTCCTTCTCCATCCATGTGTTATATACTGTACAGTAGGGCCTAAATTCTGAGACCAGATTGAACATCTGTGACTTTTTCTTTTAAACCTGGAAAGTAGTATACAGTTTTTAGGATTTTTCAAGTATGACAAGATGAAGAGGAAACATTTGAGATTTGGAACTATTTCTGTCTCAAATGTGTTTGAGAATTTTTGACATTGACCATGTTAACTCTGTTATTCTTGAATCCATATTTTGAACATTCCTAATTCTCATGCTGGATAACATGGAACATCAGGTTTTGCACAAACTTGTGGAGTCAATGCCAGCCCTAGTGCATGCTGCCATTAAAGCAATCTCACTCACTCACCCACATTCTCCATATTTCATTTTTTTTTCTCTATGTCCGGCCTCCTGTAAGTGAAACCTCTTTTCTTTGACAGGAACTCACACATTTGCACATTTTTAATTCCTCATTCACCCACATAAACACATACGCACCTGCTCTCGTTCTTGCTCTTACTTTTTCACGCATACAGACAAGCAGTATAGATATTATTAGTCTTGTTAACATTGCCACAAATAAATTAATTTTATATTGCAAAAAAGTTACTATTATTCTAATATTTGTGCATTCACACAATATAACTTTAATTTCGCTTTAATAGCAATCAATTAACTTTTTTTATAAATCAGAATTTGGGTGTTAGAATTAAATGTGAATATGATGCATGCTGTTTTTGCAGAGCAAAAATACATCAATAAACGTCACTTCCCTTTTCTATTACTTCAAATCATAAATGCAAACTCTAGAGCTGTTATGAGGGGCAGCTAGCATGACTGGTGACATGTTTGACAGAAATTACATGCTGCTCTTTGTTGCCATGTTTTGGGCATTGACAAGTGAAGTGGTAAATGACTGACAGAACTATACATTAGTACAATTAATGAATGAGGTTCAACAACTTTATACAGGTGCACCTCAAATAATGTGAATATTGTGGAAAAGTTTTTCCGTAAATTAATTCAAAAAGTTGGACTTTCATATATTCTAGATTAATTACACGTCAAGTGAAATATTTCAAGCCTTTTTTTTTTTTGTAATCTTGATGATTATGGATAACAGGTTATGTAAATAAAAAATTCAGTATCTCAAAATATTAGAATAAAGAATATATAATACAGAAATGTCGACCTTCTGAAAATTATGTTAATTTATGCACTCAATACTTGGTCAGGCTCATTTTGCACTAATTACTGCAAATAATTATTGCTCACTGGTCCAAAGTCCTCTTTTAAGATGAAAGTAAATTTAGCATTTCATTTGAAAATCAAGGTCCCAGAGTCTGGGGACGAGTGGAGAGGCACAGATTCCAAGTTCCTTGAAGTCCAGTGTGAAGTTTCCACAGTCAGTGATGATTTGGGGTGCCATGTCATCTGCTGGTGTTGGTCCACTATGTATTCTCAAGTCGACAGTCAATGCTGCTGTCTACCAGAAGATTTTAGAGTAGGGCAGCAACTAACGATTATATTGATAATCAACTAATTTAATGATTATTGGAATGATTATTCGACTATTCGGTTGATTATTGCAACGATTAATCATTAGCATTAAATGACAAATGTACCTCTGAACCTGAGAAAAGGCCAATGTCAAGTTGGCAGACAGAATTTGCATGCCCGCCCCGGACATACAGGTATAAAGGGAAGCGGGGCAGCGAGTGCCAGTCAGAATTTTTCTTCGGAGCCTAACGGTTGTGCAACAAGCAAGCTGAGTTCACCACTGTTCCACTCACCTCTACTGGCGATAAGCACTGCTGTTGGATCTACGGCGCATTTCCAGCTGGCGTTCTCTCTCAGCACGCTGTGCAGTCTACACCCCTGGGCGCTTCGACAGCGCTTTCATTGCCTGAAAGAGTGTTTCTCCTCCTAAAATGAGTTTTTTTCCTTTAAAAGAGGTTGAGTTCCCACTCATAAAAGAGCAATACACAGCAGGCATTGAAGTCTGTGGAACGGTGGAGGGCGGGACCGGCACGTGATTGCGCACGCCCGGTCCCGTATCAGGCTAAATTGAGCCGACAAGAGGGATAAAGGCCACTCGCAGACGGTGATCGAGAGAGAGAGCTTAATCAGCAGACATGTCTGCTGTCCTATGTGTTTGTTTTAAGTTATTCATTAAATTATTATTTATTTGACAAGCCGGTTTCTCGCCTCTCCTTGCCCGTAACGTGAACTGTTTTACATTGGTGCCAAAACCCGGGAAGGAAGAGGGATACGCCGTAGCGGAGTTCTCGCCACTTCTCAATGGAGCAGCCGCGGCCATCTGCCGGGAGACGGAGGAGCCCAGCCACCTGGACGCGGAGGAATGGCCGCCGACCGCGAGGGGAGGAGGGGCTCCTGGCCGACCGCCTGGAGCGGTTAGGGCCGCTGCCAGGGGCGGGGGAGTCCCCTAGTAGCCGCTGGAACGCGGCGGAGTTGGAGACTGCCGACCGCGTGCGGGGAGGGGCTCGCCGCCGACCGCCTGGAGCGGGAGAACCGCTGCCAGGGGCGGGGGGAGGCCCCTTCGATACCCCGGGAACGCGGCGGGGCGTTCCGTCCGCCAGGGGCTGAGGACTGCCTCCGATCTGCCCGGAGAGGCGCGGCTGCTGTCCTGAAGAGGGTGCAGAAGTGGCTGAGGAACGAGCTACGGCGTATCAGAGAACCGGCGAGTACGTTTTTTTTTCTTTCTTTCCTTTAATCTCTCTCTCCTCTCTCTCTCGATACCGCTCTGCGTTGGCCTTTTCCCTCTTTTTTTTTTTATTATGGTGTTTGTGGGAGGGGAGGTACTGCCCAGTGCAGGAACCCTCCCCCCCCCCCATTTTTAATTGTTGTTTCCCTCCCCTTGCCCCCTCCCTCGTCCAGGCTGATGGGGATGACCCGCCGGCAGACCGCGCGGGAGGCGCCCCCCCCCCCCCGGGGATGTACGTCAGGCCGGGGGTCCCCAGCCTGAGAGAACGGGGGAGGAATGTGGCACGGTGGAGGGCGGGACCGGTGCGTGATTGCGCACGCCCGGTCCCGTATCAGGCTAAATTGAGCCGTCAAGAGGGATAAAGGCCACTCGCAGACGGTGATCGAGAGAGAGAGCTTAATCAGCAGACATGTCTGCTGTCCTATGTGTTTGTTTTAAGTTATTCATTAAATTATTATTTATTTGACAAGCCGGTTTCTCGCCTCTTCCTTGCCCGTAACGTGAACTGTTTTACAAAGTCCTTTTCAGTACGCATCTTTTTAAAGATGTCTTTCCGCCTCTGTGTAGTTCCTGGATGCGCTTGATTTCTCTCCACTTCTGACGGTCATAAAAGCTGCCTCACATGCCTGGGCTGCGATCACACACAGGCAGCGTTTTATGAATGGTTCATGTTCTCAGTGCAAGAACATAGCCATGGCAACATTGCGGTCACGGCTTTCTTTTCTCAGCCGCCCCCCATGTGTCGTTCCTTCTTCCCTTGGGATTGAGGACAACCCGGCTGGCGATGAAGGCGATTTGGGGATGACGACGGGCTCGGTTTCACCGGGGAAATCCCCACGAACCATCTGCCCCCTGGCACGTTTTCTTGCTTCCGTCCAAGCTCGGGATGAGTGTGGCTTGCCTCGCGGTCAGCCGGCATTCTCCCCTGAGCCCCAGGAATTGGATGACGACAACGCCGCTGCATCGGAGAGCGTCACAGCGTTGTCTGACGCTGATGACTCATCTGGGCTGCCACCTTCGGGTCTGCTCGCCCAGTCAGAGGCTGACTCGCAGATGTCCCCTATGCTTTCCCGTACTGCCATGAGCACGAGTCTGGACTGGAAACATCCGTCCCCCTTCACGGCTACTCGATCGGTTCCTCGGGTCAGGGCGCGAGATGCACAACGTTAACAAGGCACGCTTTCTCAACACCCAACAATTTTTTTTAACTATGATAATATAAACAGAGTAAAATATGAACGCTATTTCAGATTTTATTGTATAAAAATGTTCTCTACCACACCAAACAATTTAGCCTGTTATAGGGTTACCACCTCTAATAATTACTTGTTAACCACCTTGATAAAAGTGTCAGAAAAGAGTATGCTTGAGATGAAATATGGTACTTGAAATGTGGGAAAGTTATGTTTGACAAATCAATGTATATATCACTTGTGAGGATTTCCTTTGATGTAATAAAGTCATACTTGATTAAAACAACATAAAGGTGAGTAAATTATGGCAGAATTTTCATTTTGGGGTTAAAACTAACCCTTCAAGTCCCTTTTTGTGCAATTTCAGCATGGCATATGATATAAATTTGTTTTGACATTTTTATACATTTTTCCTGGCAGGTCCAATTACAGATTCGGTGAGCATTCACCACATCTCTTTCTTTGTCAATAGGTTCGCTCAGCCGTTCGTAAACGGTGGCATCGCTGGCAGGATAAGCACTCCATTCGAGCACGAGTGGCACGGGCCATGTCTATTCCCACATCTCCAACGCGGGTTAGTTTCCACAGCATCAAGCAGTCGTCTGCCGTCTGACATCAACAAAAGTGATGCATCCATCCCCGTTTCTTCTGCTTTCCCTCTAACAATCCTCGGCTAACCCTCTCTTCTACAAAAACCCAGGGATAACAGCTATGGGCCAAACAGGGTATTATCCTCGGTTGAGACACAGATGGGTGGAGATATACACAGACAATGAGGTCCACCTGCTGGTTTCACTGGAAGAGACTGCAGAAACAGATTAGAGAATCGGTGGTCTTGGACAGTGACAGGAGACTGTGGAAAGGAAAGATGAAGCTGGCACCAAAAAAGATCTATATGCAGGCAGGGTGTTTTTTTCAATTTTCAAAGCTATTTTTCAGTTCCTCTCATCCTGGTCAGCTCTTATATCTCTTGTCTTATCTGGTGGGATACCTCAGTGTTATTTCTAACTTGATTCTGGAACTATCAGATTAGGATAATATGGAATATTATGGAATACTATGGAATATATTATATTTAGTTTTTAGCAATTTTACAAGAAATAGATATAAAGATGGAAAAAATGTGGTTTCCAATTAGAGCAATTGGAAACCTGACTTCAACAAACTGTTTTCCAACAAACTCCATACCGAATTTCTCAGTTTTTGGGAAACTTTCTCTTTGAAAACTGATTGTTTTTGATTCCTTTGACTGGATACTAAAATATTATGTTCTCCAGGTTATTCCAATTGAGCCCCTTAAATATTATTTTCTTTCATGTCACTTGCTGATTTACAGTTACCAAGTAATTGCAACTAGTAATAGATCCCCTGATTCTTTCAATTTCAGTATATTTGTGAGCAAACTTGTTCAACATGGATACTTTATATTACATGTACATCTATTGCTGCATATATTGTGCAATGCTAGTAGGAAAAAATTGTAAACCTGCTCACATCATGTAAACATTTGTCATCTCACTATTTTATTTTAAAAAAGATGAAAGGTGTGTGTTAATGCACTCCCGGGACTCCCAAACCTCAAGGATTTATTACAAATCCTTGGCTAAAGAAGAAGGAGGCTCACAGGAAGGGAAGAATATCATGAAGACTGGTAACGTAGAAGATCCCTGGGCACATTCTCACTTTTAACACATAAAAGAGTTTTTATGACAGAACAAAGATTTTGATTTTATCCTGCATTGGGAGTCTCAGCCAAGCGGGCAATTGAATATATCCAATTATCCACTCTAATTCCCCATTATATGTAGTTTTATTCTATATATTCCCAGATTACCAAGCAGGCTAACAAAATAGAAAAAAATCATAGAAGCTGGAGCCAGACTCCTGGTCTCATAAAATCTTGTTACACTACCTACATTATTGCTAAATTAGTTTTACATAGCTCATTTTAAGTATCATACCAGAACGGTGTTATAGAGCATTAATGGAGCATTAATAGAGCCTTAATCTTAAAAACCTCAGCTCACTTTTAGCGCCACACAGTGTAAATCAAAAGATGCAGTCAATATGTCTCAATATGTCAATAACGGGTAGGTTCTACGTTTCAAGCTTATCATAAATCTCTATTTATTCTCTCTTTATCATATGGCAGGTCAGTCGCAATTGGATTTGTATTACCCAATTGTAAAGCCCCACCCATTAATTTACAAAAATGGGAACAGGGGCTCTTTAGCTTCATAGAGAAGGAAAAAGCACCATAAAAAGATGGTAAAAATAGTATATACGATTTCTATTCCAGTATTCTGAAACTTTATGTGAGCTTTCAAAACACAAGCATGCTGACAATGCACGCCTGATTAAATTGTCTCAATTAAAAAATTATACGTTTAATACAAGCCCACTCATATCTTATGATTTTTCCAAATGGTTAGCCTAAATAATTACAACTTCAACATGGGTTGCAAATCAGTTTTGAAGACATGATGTTGTTTGTGGACCATACTTATTCATGCTTCACTAGACAACTGTTTTTGTGAGGTAGGAAATCTCTAAATTTGCTAAAGATAAGTATTTCTGTTTTGTGTAGATCTAGGACCAGTTTCTCCAATTCAAATCCCACCCTTAACAAATAAGAATCAGTTCTCATGTCAGCCCAGAAGACCACCTCTACAAAACCTGTTTATGTAGCACCACTCAATTTACTTTTATAAGAAAATTCCTAAGAAAACCCCTGCTTCAATGTGATTATAGAATCAACACATCTGCAAGCCTCAAGTAGAGTATTTTAACATCCATCTATGTATTGAGATTCTTGCTAAGCCTGAGCTACCAATAACCGTGTCCTGTGACCGCTCACTGCTGACTCAGCACTGTAAAGCAGATAGGGCTTTTGTGCTCACAGTACATCCAATCAATCATATCTGATAGGGATGGAAAGAGAGCAAGGTTGTTTAAAAAAAAAAAACGTAATCTATAATTTTGTGCTCTTCTGACCTCAATGCACTTGTGCTTGAATAATTTGTAAACGCCTTTGCAGAAACAGCTTCAACATTCTGCCTTTCAAACATTCAGCTATGCTTGTTGTGTAAACATCATTATACACGCCATATATATATACGGGTTAGCCATTATTTACATATAAGGTGACTAGCATTGTGGACTTTGCTAATTACCATATAGCAGTGTATTCTGTATACCTGAAAAACCAAGGACCAAGTTACAGCTAGTTAATAGCAAGACAAGGTTCATTTTAGTGTTGTTAATAAGTTCAGGACTAAAGGAAGACTCATAATGAACTGTTTTTATCTGGTGCTGCTCTCATTAACATTAAGTTGAGCTCTGATCATTTTCGCATCGCTAACAGTTGCTGTCAATAGTAATACCAGAAATGACCAATTCTTCCGGTCTCTTTGTAGTTACAAATTGCTGTCAGTGTGAACAACCCTTAACAATGTGTCCTAACCAGTTGTGATGCAAAGGTTTCCAGCAACAAGAGTTTTGTCTGTCCACACTGAATGCAAATCTGCTGCACAACATGACATAATCACAGCTAATCACATAACATTTAATGTTTAATGTACAGATATGAGAAGCAGAATTTTGGACCAATGAGATTCAGCAATAGGTGGAGTTACCCAGCATGACGCAGCAGAATTAAAAACCAAGTTATCAACAAAATATCCTGTTGCTACGTTTTTGGGCACGTACAATGGCTGAATATGACTTTATAAGCTCTTTTTTTCTCTTCACTTTGTTACTCGCACACTGCCATGTTATGATATGAAAACACATTTACGCTCATGCATCATTTGAAAAACGTATACATTTTAACACTTCTATGACAGACACACCTACTTATTCAAATCTGATTAACTCCTGCGGTAGCTCGCCTGATCGAGTGTTGGACTTTAGACTCGGAAGTCTGCGGTTTGTGTCCAGCCAAACACATAAGCTGACACATGAGATTAAAGTGTCATAGGAGCGACACAAAACAATATTGTTGCTTTAGAAAATGTGCTTTCTATGTTGCGACAAGAACTCTATTGTTAGGTTTAGGTATAGGTTAGGGGAAGGATGTCTCTTTTGTTCACCTCTCATTTATCTTTTAGGACTCTTTTAGTTATGTTTAGTTTACAAGTGTGTTTTTATGTATTAAAACCTAAATCTAAAATTCATTTTAAAAACCTCATCTGATTTCAACATTATTTACTCGCTTTTGGCACCCTCCGCTGGACATTTCACTGGAAAACTGCAGCCAAATGTGTAATAAAGCATGTCAATTTGGTTTGCAAAAATGTTGCCATGGTCACGTAAATTTGAATGAGATTAGTCTGATTATGCTGCTAGTGTTGCAGAAATTACACACTTACAAAATTAATCTGATTTTGTGGCCTGTGTGTCATTTCCCCTGTTCCTGAATCATTAGATACATTTTTCCTTTGTCTTTTGTTTGGAATGTGGGTCATGTGACCACCAGACAATAGCCTTGAACAGTTATCATACCCTCAAACATATGCGGTATTCCAAAGCAAGGCATACATGATGTGCACCTCAAACTTTCTTTAAAGAAGACGAAGATTGCTGAAAGAAAGAAAACTGGCTAAAAGAAAGAAAAAGAGCAAAAGAGACAGTCTTTCCTAATGACTTATGATTTAATCTTAGCAAATAACTCAGATTTCTTCTAATGCTCATATATAAAGATGTTCAGACTCACCATTCTTGGAAAGGTCAAAGTCTATATTAGGTTTGTTGGCCGCCATCCTGCTGATGGAATTGTGAGTTTTCAGTATTAGTCTGAGAATTTCTATTCATTCCATTTCTGTGTTGCTGCGCTAACATTAGGATTAAAGGAATAGTTTGTCAAAAAAATAAAAGATCTGTCATTATGTACTTGCCCTCATGTTTCTACAAACCCATCTGACTTTCTTTTTTCAGTGGAACAGAAAATGGGGATTTTTGAAGAATATTCATCCCACTCTTTTCCATATAAAGAAAGTGAATGAGGACTGGAGCTGTCAAACTCCAAAATGACAAAAAAACACTATAAAAGTATCCTAAAAGTGGTCAATATAATGTTTCAAGTCTTCTAAAATCATATGATAGCTTTGTGTGAGGAACAGACTGAAATTTAAGTCATGAGAGTGAGTAAATGATTAAAACATTTTATAAATTTGAGCGAACTACCCCTTTATCTCTTCATTCCTTAGTTGATTTCCTGTCTCTGTGAAAACCAATGCTGATGTCTGTGTTTGTTTGTTTCGATTTCTTTAATTTTATTTAAGTTCCTCAAATGTTGTGAACTGTACAGAGGGTAATTCTATTGTGTTTAGTCACTGATGTGAAATTGTACAAAGAAAAATATATTTATTTATAAATATGGCTTATAAAAAAATACATTTATCTCACTATTTAAATAGAGGTCAGAGAACACGAGCCCACACGAGACTCATATCAATATATCCATAACACTAATGTCCAGAATGTGTAAATACAAAGAAATCTTGTATTTTGCTTTCTGTGGTTCTGAGACAATCTTGCCATCTTTTCTGTAATTTTCTGCAGTGCTAAAAGAACATTTTATTGTTTCTCTGTTTGTTTTATGATCGAGTTTGTTATTTGAGGGAATTAAGGAACTGTACAGAAATTTATATTAAATAAACTACACAAAGAGTAAAGTCATATGTTGAAGGTATATAAAAGATATGAATTACTATTGTTGTTATTTTCAAAATCTTCTTCTGTTGATGTGTTTACATTCATAGCTCTATATACAAATGAAAATTCTGTCATCATTTACTGACCATTTTGTTATTCTACACCTATATTACTGTTTGTTTTGTCTTCTTTAAAACACAAAAGGAGTTCGGTAGAATGTTAGCCTCATTCACCATAATGCTTAACTTCTTTTAAGTTCCACGTAAGATAGAACGTCGTACAGGTTTTGAACAACATGATGGTGAGTAAATGATGACAGAATTTTAATTTTTCTGTAAAACTATCAACTATCCCTTTGAAATATGCCATACTGGTTTTAAAACAGTGGTTCCCAAGGAATTTTAAGAGCATTTTAGTTTACTTTTATACCATAAACCATTGTTTGTGTTGGATTTCCATTTGATGTCTAATGTAATATCTGGGTTGTAAAGCAAAACTCATTGAAAACCATTGCTGTAGTAACATAATGCCATTTCTCAGATATCAAGTTCCTTGACAAGGGAATGCCTTTGAGTATGATCCTTTAAATGTCATTACATCATTTTTTTGTTGTTCTAGACACATTTTCAAAGTACAAATTACTTTTTACATTGAAGTGACATATGAGCTATTTGTAATTCAGTTCTTCAGGACATAAGTCCTTTATAGCTCCAAAATAGTGAGGAATCTGACCTTGACAGAACAATGTGAGAAAGATGATTGTAACACAGTTCAATGGAAAGGAGGCAGCGAGAACCGACTTAACAATATAAATAGTATTTAATATTAAACATAAGCAAAAAGACAAACACACACACAGGTGTCTGGCAGCTGCCCGTATCTCTCTCTTTCTGTCGCACTGCTGTCTCAGGTCGCCCCTCTCGGGCTTAATCAGCCTAATTAGCTGTCAGTTTTGCAGCATCATGGCCCGGCCCCGCCCTCCGCCCAGCCACATTGATCTATCAAATAAGAGAAAAGGTATCTGTTTCCTTTTTCAGATAAAACAAAAACTATTTTCGTTTAGTATGTTGTGAAAATCTGAATAAGCATTTCTCTATACAAAGTGGTTACCCAATTCCCTAGTTGTTTTTCATTGTAATGAAAAGCTCTCTGTTAAATTGACACCTCTTTCCTGTAGCCTTTCACTCTCCTCTGATTTTTTTATGCTTTTCCACTGACAAAAAAAAGAAAGAAAAGAAAAAGGACCAGGTTTAATTCTATGGATTCATTTGCAACCTGACTTGCATGTCAAACAGCTGACCCCATACATAAAAAATACCACCTAAAATGAATCCATCAGTAACAGTCAGGTGTAAAAATGCCACAAAAGGTCCAGCTTGTGAAGACACATTGCTAACACATGACTGACAGCACATTTACACTTGCCAAACAAAAGCAAATAACATTGCGGTTGTGAGACAGGTGTTAATGGCATTTTTGTTCCAAATACAGCAATGTTCATGGTATTTTTGAAGGTACCAACACCCAATAAACTTAAGTGAGATAAACCAAGGTGTGTTTAAATTATTTGGATGTGGACAATTATAGGTGCTGATAAACACCTGGCCTTGGGAAATCTCTAAACTTTTAAAAGTCTTGTGTAATATACATTAAATGGCTGAGTGTTGTAATACTTTAGGAAAACCTGGAGAGATACTTATAAAAATAATTTACAATATCTACAGTATACAGTTTATTTTGGACCAAACACATAAACAAGATAGGGACTGCACATTTAAGAACAGCATTTATTAAATCAAAGAGGGAATATCAATAAAAATGTTTTAAATGGCCCATGTAAGGCTGGTTGCCATTTAAAATTAAATAAATGCCCTCAGTCAGGATGCATTAGTATAAAATGCATAAATAGGTATTGAGATTTTTGTTATCTGAAGTTACATTTTTTGAAATGATTAATGGTATGATCATGCTTTTGAAAACAATCCTTGTCAGAGCAATTACAATAATGGGGCTTGAAATCAGTTAGAAATTCATCAACATATTAAATGAAAAAGCTCCTGAAAAGGATGCATACAAAAGTATTCAGCTGTGTTTGCATTGGCTGCACAGCACCATCTACTTGAATTCTTTATTTCTGCTGATATTTTACTCCAGTCTGTTTAAATTCCAACACAGGCCATGGGTGGGGTCAGAGTAGAGGGCAACCATTACTATGACCTCAATAAGTTTATAAAGATCAGAGAAGATATTAGATTTGAACATCGAAAATTCACCCAACTCACCCAAGACCACACAAAAAATGTTGTTGAAGTCTTTAGCATAGTGGCCAGAGGCAGAGTGAAAAGAACATTTGAATAGTACTTGGAACAAGTCCCATGCTCTTCCAGATTTTGGATCAATTAAAGTATCTGTAAGGAAGTCGACTCACTGAAGAAGGCGGTAGACTGTCAAATGAATACACATTAATAGGGTGCTTTTCAGCTCAACATGAACACACAGCTTCATTGGTCACTCTCTCTCCCGGAGTCTCTCCCCAACTGCTGCTCTCATCGCGGTTTTTATCTCTTGCTCGTTAAGGCTTCAATCACCTACAGCTGGCCGAGATAATCCGCTGCAGGTGTCCATCCCAGCCTCGTTCCGCACAGTTGACGCTCAGCCTGCCCCGCTCTCGACTGTATCATATACAAAGCTACTGCAGCCTCATAGAGAAATTATTGTACCAAAGAACTTAAGACATACTGTAAGAAAAAATATATTTTAACAAATATGAAGAACATATGTTGAACTAAGGCCATTATTCTTGTGTATAGCAAACTTTGAAAATGGAAGGCAAGGTCTACTACAACCTGAAATCAGACCAGTCAGAAGTTGAATATTTTAGGTTAAATGTAAGTTAAGCACAATTGACAGCATTTGTGGCATATCGTTGGTTACAACAAAAATGTATGTCAACTTGTCACAAATTTATTTTTTTTAAAAAGGAAAGGTCAAAGTATGGCACTTGCAATGGAAGTAAATGGGGCCAATCCGTAACTTAAAAATACTCACTCTTCGTAAAGAGGTACAAAGTTAATTTCACTAACATTAATTCATTCTCTGTTCTTCTGTGGTGGAATGAGCTTCCAACTTCCACATGATCTGCTGATACCATCTCATCATTCAAGAAACAGCTGAAAACACACCCGTTCCATGAGCACATAAACAATCCACACTAGATGCAAATCCTTGTCTGACTCTTTCTTTTGTGCTAGCAACTTTACTACTCCAGCCACTGTGAGAGCTTGGCAGTGCGAAGAGGCACTGCTGCCTTGCTGCCTATATAACACATGCAGGCAGTTGCCTTCTAGGGTAGAATCCTAAGTTAAATATAACCTCAGAAGAGACTCTACATAAGCATGCAACATATTAGCAGCTTTTCTACTATCGGGCCAGAGCGAGCCAGGGCTATCACCTGGTCAGCTGAGGCTAATAGCCATGGACCTCGAGACGCGAGACCAAAATCGATCTTTGTTCCTACCATTGGGCCCATAGCCCTACAGCGTTGCACTAAAACCCACTTTTAACATGCCACCCTGGTGCCAACATCACACACCCTGCTCATTTCACAAGCAAGAAGGATGCTGAAAATCATATTATCTAGTTTTCTAAAATATCACATTTATATTGAATGTAAACAATAACTAGCCAGATAAATTAGGGTTGACAACTCACTGACTGTAACTGCCATGGTGTCCCGAGTGGTCTCTCCACTAACAGTGGGACGATGTCCTAGCACACCATCCATTATCTCGAACCATGAAAAGTTATTTCTTTGGGCACTGCTTTTTTCCATTGTGCGGTTTAACAGATTAGCACTGTACCTGCAAAATTCCACCTTCGACATTGACCCTGCCTCATTCCCACATTGGCCTTGTTTGGCCCAAGGTTAATCGGCAGGCCAAAGTCCTCCCCGAGAAAGCCCTGAGGCGGTACGATGAAGCCCCGGAAGGGACAGTGGGAACGCAACATGCCCTCATTTGGCCCGATAGTGAAAATGTGGCTATTGTGTCATAAATAGTGCTGCTCATGTGATGCATGTGACTCAAAGTTTATTAACATTTTATTTGCCATTAACATGCAAAACTAACAATGCGATATTCACATAAGCAGAAATACACAAAGCACACAAATATTGAATAAAATAGTCTTTAATATTATATTAAACTAGTTTTATCAATACTTCTGCATTACTGAATGAATTATAAGTCTATTTATAATCTCAATTTCTCACATTTATCTTGATATTTACTAAACCCGTACTGTTATACTAACTGATAATTCAGCAGATATTTTTATATTAATCTGAGCATCTTTAGAACCAATGGATTAAATCTAACTAAAACAGGACCAATAATAACTTCCTTCCTTTCCTTCATTTAAGATGCCTTTGTGAATGTCAATTAATTTGAAATTTATGGGAGATTGTTAATATCATTCATTATTCATCATCGTGAACCTGACATTGAGTAACAGCATTGTGGTTCACCCTCCCACATTACAAGTCTTCACATATACTGTATCTGTCGAAAATGTGCTGAGGATAATTGCATATTTGCTGTTCATTTGTGCCCGTTTAACACGCACACAAGTATTGTAAATCTGTAGCATGTTTCATTTGAATTTACAATAGCACAAAATAATGACAGCTTGGAAGAGCACAGCGTGTATTTGTGACACATTTACATGATCTAATGCAGTAGTAATGCATGGGCAGTCTCCCAGTCCCTGCTTCGTGTCAGGAATTGCGTCATCACTTTTCCCAAGCGCGTAACGGCCAGAAAAGAGGATGCTCACTTCCTTTTTACTTCATTATAATTCATCTTTATCAGATAGCTGTAAAACCAATTAGAATGTCTAATAGCCAAAAAACTAATTCATGCACTCCACTGCAGTGTACAATAGCACACAGCTATTGCTCTAAGCTCCAGTGTTTCCACTAAAACCATGAAGTGCTAAACAAATAAAAACTAAAATATGATTGTTCCACAAGTTCCTAAAATTGTGTTGTGGCATACGTACAAGCTGAGCATCATTCAGAATTAAATATAAAATGCCTGTTATGTTCCAATTCTGTTCCGGAATTTGAATGGAATTTGAATTGATGTATAGGAAACAGGATGCAGAATTGTAATTTGAATTTCATTTAAGGAAAAAATTATTCATAATCGTATGATTATTACACTTTTATAACAGGTCTATTATTATGTTATTACAACAACATGTGTTCTCATGCAAATTTAGGCATATACGCTATTTGTATTTGTGTGTATATGCAGTCGGTATAACTCGATTTACTGCAAGATTGAAAAGAACACTGATTTATTTGAATGATTGCCATTACTAATTGAAAGTAGGCCAGCATCAACACATTCAACAGTCATTTTGCTAAGTGCAATTTCCGGTCCATCCTCCATTATAACCTAGCTTTTAACTTCATAGCAATGCCAAACATATGTACTGCTTTAAAGGCATCACCTCCGGACAAGTGGTGAGCAAGGTTCTCTTGTAACCCAATTGGTAGACCATGGCTCTAGTAATGTCAAGATCATGGATTTGATTCCCAGGGAACACACACAACTGATACATTGTTTACCTTTAATGCACTGTATGTCACTTTGAATAAAAGAGCCTGCCAAGTGCATACATGTAACTGTAATAGTATGTTAACGAAACAACATTGTCTTTGTCACCCTTACCTTTATGAGTTTCACCTTTACCTGAGCTATTACAGGTCTCTCCTGTACCTCAGTGGAAAAGACAGATGTATTAATAGCAAGCTTCTCAATTGCACCTCCACTCCTATATCTAAACTGTTGCTCAAAGGAGGACAGGAGAGGTAAGATTAATTTCTGATTCCATTCTATGACCTTGATAGAGGTAATAAACTATGGGTCTATTGAAAAGCTCCACACCTCCATTGAACTTTAATTCTAGCTACATACTGGGACATTCTGTCAGGTTGCGTGCCCCTCATATTGACCTAATGAGACTACAAAAGGAGAAGAGCATCTGGTCAATGTCTTTATCTGCCTAGTTATTGACAGCTTTCTATTGGGTCCTGTGCTCATTGCGCTGTACAGTGAGAAGACAAATACTATGTTATAACAGTGCTATTATAAGTTTATTACAACAATGTGTGTTCTCATGCAAATTTAGGCATATAAGCTATTTGCATTTGTATGTATGTGCAGTCAGTATAATTCAAGTTACAGCAAGATTAAAAAGAACACTTATTTAGTTGAACAGTTGGCATGACTGATTGAAAGTAGGCAGAGCATAAACACATACAAAAGTATTTTGGCTATGTGCAATTTCTCGTCCATTCACAATTATATCCTAGCTTTTAGCTTCATTGCAATCGTACACACATGCACTGCACTAAAGACATCAGCTATAGACCTTTTTTCTGCTCAAAGCAAGGTGCTGATAAGGTTAAGTGCTCAGGGTACAGGCCTTGCTCTAAAAACATCTCTTATTGGCCCGGCCACCCCAAACACCCTGGTTGTGTTTTAGAAGACACACTGCTTCATAGATTAAATTGCTGTGGTTGGTCGATAGCTACAGATAAAGAATGTCAGATAATTCTGTGAGCCCTTGAGAGAGGAGCTAGCTCACAAGAAATGGTTTACAAGGAGAAGAAAATTGATTAACACAGATCATTTCAGTGTTACACCTTTGTTTGAAATGTATAAAAGGCATGCAGTTTAATTGAATTTTACACTGAAAATCAAAAGTTTAGACACACTTGACTGAATTTATGTTTCTCATAAACCTTTCATTCTGAAGGCAACACTTAAATGATAAAAAATAGTTTTGTAGACAACAATAAATTGTCCTTTAAGTATGAATTTATTTAAAAACTAAACCACCGGTGTAGTGGTCTAAAGCACATATCTGCTAATCAGAAGGTCGCTGGTTTGATCCCCCCCTCGAGCCACCACCATTGTGTCCTTGAGCAAGGCACTTAACTCCAGGTTGCTCCGGGGGGATTGTCCCTGTAATAAGGGCTCTGTAAGTCGCTTTGGATAAAAGCGTCTGCCAAATGCATAAATGTAAATGTATGTAAAAACTAAAAGTATTATTTCTTTAATATATGAGTTGGCTAGGATATATTGGAACTCCTGCCATTCTATTTCAAAAAGCATCCCAGGTGGCACCTCGTGAAGTTGGCTGAGAGAAAGCAAATATAAGCTTTGATATAGATGTAACCCTGTGTTAAATAGGGTTAATAAATAATAGCACTAGGTTAGAGTCATTTGTTAACACAAGTGTAATATATGAGGGTTATTGTTGCAAATATCTCTTGATTAATAACTGTGATATAAATTGTAATTTGGGGGTGTACTTTAAGTCAAACACAGTTATATAAGATATTTACCGTTAAAGAACCGAGAGCTCATGGGAAGGCTCGTTGAGGGAAACCCCATAAATGTATATAGTTTGTGTGAAATGTACTGGTGTGAACATGTGGTAACTATCAGTTTGTATGTCCATCATGATGTGATAGGCTAATTCCTTGTTCGTGTACGCCTTATTTGATGCTTGGTAAATATTTAACAGTGTCCTGACATGTCAATCAAGGGAGTGTTTGAAGTATGTATATATAGAGAGACGAGAAGAGATGTGAAATAGAGAAAGAACGGAGATGAAAAGTTGTGAACAGAGATGATTAGTATGTAAATCGCTGTATTGTTTATTTAAAAAAACGTATCTTTGTGTTATATTGAGAAGAGATAACACGGAAGAGCTTTTTGTTTTGTTGAGTGAACTGACGCTAAAAATCCGGAAGATTTCATGTGTGATTGTTCACTGACGGAAATCATAAAGATGGTTGAAACATATGAACACGTAGAGACTCTGTATACTAAGCACGAGTGTATTTTAGTAGTCGAAGGATTTGTTCAGACACTGTGGAAGAATCCAGATAGCTCTTTGAGTCACCGGACGCACTCAAAGGTCCTCTGGCTACGGGGGATTCAGACGGTAAGAAGAGGCCGAGAGACTGAATTACATCGGCGTGTGATTCATCACAGTTCGCTGGAGAGGAGGACTGTGAGACCGTGTGAAAGCTTAAATCCAGTGAGAGCATGATTATCGGACATCGAGGAGTTTCAGGTACTCAATACATGGTATTGTTGGCTCTAAACGAGTGAAGAGGCCAATTTACAGTTTCAAAGGCCACTCTGAACGCAATCTATGACACAGGCCTGCAACGGTGTGTGTGTGTGTGTGTGTGTGTGTGTGTGTGTGTGTGTGTGTGTGTTTGTGTGAGTGTGGGCACACTGTGTGTACATTTGATGTTGATCGATGTTTATTGTATAGTTATAAGGATTTAAGTTTAATATTAACAGCGAAAAAGGTTATTTTTGGTTAAGTGTATGTTCCTGTGAGTGTATGGGACACCTAAAGGGTTAAAATACCAGAAAAGGTAATTGGTATTATTTTTTATAAAGGGAAAGATAAATATTTTTTTTTTTTTATTTAGACTGATAATTGTATTATTTTGATCTTTTTTTATGTAAATAAATATAATTGTTTATTATACATTTGAGTTAATGTGCATATGTTTGGGGAGTTATATAATTTTGAAATCGGGGTTATTAGAAGGTGATAGTCGAGAGGCTAAATCTAAAAGAACCTGGTGCTCCTTCCGTCAAATAGGTTAGGTGCAGGGACTTACCTAACGGGAAGGAAGTGTTACATAATCCTTTGCATTCAAGTTGAAGCACTGTTTTTAAATGTAATCACAGCTGTTACATTACATAAAATAAGTGGCTCTTTTCCAGACCTCTTTCTGTCAGCTGTGAACAGTGAGTGTTTTGATGAAAAATCATTGTGTCATCGCAGAGGCGCTGTGATGACACAATTTCTGTTTAGTGTAAGTAAATGATGTCAGGTTACGTTTAACTCTGCCTCCAAGAGAAAACAATTGGCATATTCATTAAAGGTCATATTATAATACATTACTTAAAATGCACAGACCTAAAAGACTATATCACCCAAACATGATAATTCTCTCATCATTCACACAACCTCATGTCCTCTCAAATTAGAATTAGAAGTAGACTGTCGTGCACTAACCCTTCAAAACCCTGCCCTCCAAAGACATGACAGCTCAACTCAGTCATGTTAAAGGCAGAGAGATTGGCTATGTTTTCTGATTTCAGGGTTATAAAACAGATATGCAAAACCAGTATTTTTAAACAAAGCGTAACCTCAGATGTTGAATTACAGCTCCCAAGTGCCATTGCTTCTGGCTTTGTCAAATGTATTTGGTTATCAGAAAATTTGCTAAATGCATTAATATTCTGAAGAAGAGCTGGAATTGATGTCTGAGGACTAGAAAGTAATGCTAAGACAGCATGTGCATACAGGCTTATCTTGTGATTCATACAATCAAACTTGCAAGCAAGCCCTGAGGGCTTTGGGCTAATAGTATCAGTCAATGGGTCAATTGCAGCCGCAAGCAAAAGGGCCAACAAAAAATAATGAAAATGAATGAATATTTGATAGTTATGATCAGTGAAAGTGGAAAATAATATTAATATATAATATTTTTATCAACTATCCAGATCCTTGCTAATTTATGTGATTATTTTCTTATAGTTTGCATCATATAATTGATCTAAAGAAGAGGGAATAGAGATAATTATGTATTTAAAACAATACTTAGGCCATTTAAACCTACTCCTGATTTTGGTCTGTTTTGAAATTTGGTCTTTGGCATTCATGGCCTCAGTTTAATCCATGTTCACCTTATATCCTGAGTAGTATCCATACTGAAAAATTAGAGTTTTTAAATGTGGAATTGTTGTTTCAATTTCTGTTTGGAAGAGAAGGACATCATCGGCATACATTAACAACTTATGTTCTTCTCCGATTGCGAACAATAGGGGTGACAGTGAGCATTTTTGCCTACAATGATGTTCCAAGTTAAACCTCTCAGATCTACACTCACCTAAAGGATTATTAGGAACACCATACTAATACTGTGTTTGACCCCCTTTTGCCTTCAGAACTGCCTTAATTCTACGTGGCATTGATTCAACAAGGTGCTGAAAGCATTCTTTAGAAATGTTGGCCCATATTGATAGGATAGCACCTTGCAGTTGATGGAGATTTGTGGGATGCACATCCAGGGCACGAAGCTCCCGTTCCACCACATCCCAAATATGCTCTATTGGGTTGAGATCTGGTGACTGTGGGGGCCATTTTAGTACAGTGAACTCATTGTCATGTTCAAGAAACCAATTTGAAATGATTCGAGCTTTGTGACATGGTGCATTATCCTGCTGGAAGTAGCCATCAGAGGATGGGTACATGGTGGCCATAAAGGGATGGACATGGTCAGAAACAATGCTCAGGTAGGCCGTGGCATTTAAACGATGCCCAATTGGCATTAAGGGGCCTAAAGTGTGCCAAGAAAACATCCCCCACACCATTACACCACCACCACCAGCCTGCACAGTGGTAACAAGGCATGATGGATCCATGTTCTCATTCTGTTTACGCCAAATTCTGACTCTACCATCTGAATGTATCAACAGAAATCGAGACTCATCAGACCAGGCAACATTTTTCCAGTCTTCAACTGTCCAATTTTGGTGAGCTCTTGTAAATGGTAGCCTCTTTTTCCTATTTGTAGTGGAGATGAGTGGTACCCGGTGGGGTCTTCTGCTGTTGTAGCCCATCCGCCTCAAGGTTGTGCGTGTTGTGGCTTCACAAATGCTTTGCTGCATACCTCGGTTGTAACGAGTGGTTATTTCAGTCAAAGTTGCTCTTCTATCAGCTTGAATCAGTCGGCCCATTCTCCTCTGTCCTCTAGCATCAACAAGGCATTTTCGCCCACAGGACTGCCGCATACTGGATGTTTTTCCCTTTTCACACCATTCTTTGTAAACCCTAGAAATGGTTGTGCGTGAAAATCCCAGTAACTGAGCAGATTGTGAAATACTCAGACTGGCCCGTCTGGCACCAACAACCATGCCACATCAAAAATTGCTTAAATCACAGTTCTTTCCCATGAAGGAGATTGTCTTGACCAGGACCACACCCCTAAATGCATTGAAGCAACTGCCATGTGATTGCTTGATTAGATAATTGCATTAATGAGAAATTGAACAGGTGTTCCTAATAATCCTTTAGGTGAGTGTATATCCATTGACTCTAACAGATGTGAGTTGGCTTGAGTAGAGTGTTTGTACCCCCCTTGTGAAATTGGGACTGAATTCAAACAGTTCAAGAGTTTGGAATAATTGCTGTCAGGACACACGGTCAAATGCCTTATGTGCATCTAGTGATAGAAACAACGCCTTCTCCCTTTTGGATTTTGTATAGCTCATTATATTGAATACTCTGCAAAGGTTATCCTCATAATATCTTTCTGAAATAAATCCAGTTGGGTCTGGATGTATAATTTGATTCATAATTTTATTTACCCTTTTATATTGAATAGCCGTTAATGTGCAGATATCACTGTTCAGCAATGAGATGAACAGTGATATACAAAATGTCCAGATAGTGCACTCTTCAGCACTTGCTTTATTACAGATAATATTTCTGACCTCAGAGAGGAGAATCCATGTTTCCATGTCTTCAAAATCCATGTTTATATCTTCAAGCCTCCCTTTGGAAGTAGCAGGTCGGCTGGGGATGCCTGAGGCACTCTGTCCCGAAGCTTCAGGCCTTGCACCAGAGGGGCTGGAGTACTTGTACTTGAGGAGATTCACTGCCATCCATGACAGTGATACTAGTCCGGTGTCTGTTTTATGTTTATTTGCAGCGAGTGTAGTGAATACCGTAAGGTTTCAGACTTAGAATGCTGTTGGAAAAGTTAATTTATAACAGGTTCTGCAGGAGCTATGTTAAAATGCATCTTACTCCATGTCTTGCCCCCCACCCCCCGTACCCTGTTAATTTTAGAAACAGTCCATTAGTTGAAATGGTTGCCTGGGGACTGTAAAATGGGGTCTTGACACATTCAATAAAATCAATAAGGCCAATTTTCTTTAAAAGAACAAAGACTCCTCATGATTTGATATCCCTTTAAAATGTTGTTTATTTATGGGTTTGTTGTCATGTTGCTGGTTTCAACATAATTTGTAATTATTCCAAGTTGTTTGACATGGCATGACAAATATTATCTGGATCCCCATATTTATTGTTTATTTGCCTGACAAATCTCATGACAAAAAAGATTAATCTATAGTAGCTGCTCACTCAATGCAAGCTTTTTTCTGAAAATAAATTTTTCATTTCCCAACTTTTGTCATTTTGAACACTACAGTCAAACTCTATTTTATCATACATTTTCCATAGATTATTCCCCTGAAAAGTGTAAATACTGTGGCTCTGTGGTACTATCAAAACATTGCTTGATTGTTTGAGCATCGCGGCAAGGGGTGGGTTTCCCAAAAGCATCGTTAGGCAACTATGGTCACATGTTCCATCATTAGCAACATAGTTCAACGATTTGGTGTTTCCCAAAACCATAGTTCCAACGAACATTTGAAAACAGCATCGTACAGTTGTGTGCTTAGAAATACAGCTCTTTACCTGTTGTTAGAAGTACAGTTCCTCATTAGTTTGCTGTGTGGTCATTATTTAACTTCACTAAGGCTTCTTTATCATTTATTGCAAATATATCTTTCATTCTGTCAACACTTTGAACACGTATACATGCATTAAAGAAAACTGCTTTTTTATATAAATGCGGTGTTCTGTAAAGTTGGTTAAACACGATTGTTGCCATTTAAGAGAAAGCATTCTATCAAACATGGTTTCTGTTTATATGTTTTTGGGGAGTGCGCATGTACATATGTGCTCAAGTGTATAGGGGAACCTCGAAGTTTGATTTAGAGGGAAATCCATCTATTGCAGCAAATGTATCTACACAGTGCATGCAACTTTCTTGTAATAAACGGCTGTAGTGATGGGAGTGTGGCAGAGCGACGTCTATAGAAAGCGAGGCCGGGAGAGTGAGAACAGTATGGAGTGACACCTGTGGGAAATTATCTCTAACAACTGTTTGTGTTTGCAGTGAGTGCTGAGAGGGATAATATGGGCAGTCCAGACCACCGGAGGGGAGAGAGATTTACGTTTCAAACGCCTGAGTGTGTGTGTGTGTGCGCTGAAAAGCCATGCTGTCAGCTCTTACTGCAAACAAAAATGCTGTTAAGAGATATTTTAGCACAGGTGTCAATCCTTACCGTTCTCACTCTCCCGGCCTCGCTCTCTATGGACGACGCTCGGCCACGCACCCATCACTACATCGTCTTTCTAGTGTATGTGTAAATGAGCTTTAATAATTTAATATTCGCTGAAGTTATTACACCACCTCCTGTGTAACGTCATTGATGACAGCTCTATGTTGTTGAACCAACGTGTTCTGAATTATGTATTTAAGACATAATGTAGTTACTATGGTTTTGGGAAACAGTCGTGACTATCTAGTTAATTTATCCAACAATGCATCGTACTAGGGTCTTTGTACGAGAAACACACCCTAGTCCTACCCAACAATTAAGTTATTTACCAATGGTATTTTTGCAATATTGTTTGGCAACACTAATGGAACAGTAATTACACATTAAAAATTCATTATCTGATCATTTTAGTGAAACAGTTATGGAACATCAAGAGAAATAAATTATGTGGTTTGTTTTTCAAATTTTCTAGATACTAGCTAAATAAATCTATCCAAATAGCCTCATTACCAGTTAACATTTATTGTGACTAGAGTGTTTAGAAATGAAATTCAATCCTATAGCAACCCCAGAAAATCATTACACAACTGTTATTCTATTTGCTTAGATTCTTAAATTGAATTGTTTGACCAAAAAAATCAATAACATCGCTCAACAAGTGCTTGCATTTGAAAGAAACAAGAAGAGTTTATTAGGTAAAGCCATATTGTGAAAGGGCTAGTCTGTGTTTCTCTTTGAAACCTTGTGTAACAAATCTGGCAATGAAAGCCAGATGAAGACGATGATGATGTGAAGAACCCAAGTGCAGTATATTTACAGTGGCATCCAAACATGAAACATAAACTTGACTAGACTAGACTAGACTTGACACAATGCTACACAAACAATACCTGACAAAGGACTATGGCAAACATGAGGGTTTACATACACAGACATGGGTAACAAGTAAACAAGACAACTGAACTAATAAGAAGACAATGAAACTTGAACCAATGGCATTTTCAGAACTGATAATCTAGATAACAAGACTCATGAACACAAACCAATGAGAACAAAACACATGGAACAAGAGAGGATCACATGAGGGAACAGATCACATGATATGGCAATGAAACAGGAATAAACTTTCAAAATAAAAGACATGAACACAAAACATGAACAAAACACATAAACGTGACATATCATCTCCACAAGTGGCGGCCCCCAACGCCCAAACAAAAACAATTCAATAGTGAGCTGGGGGTGGGGTCCTTGAGGCATGGCCTGGCGACACATGGCATGGAGCGTGGCCTGGCAAGACAGGGAGTGGACTGTGGCCTGATGAGACAGGGCGTGGAACATGAGACCAGGGCGGAGCCAGTGGAAGGTGGAGCCGTGAGAGGCTCGATGGGCAGAGCCAGTGGAATGTTGAGCCGTGAGAGTCTCGAGGGGCGAAACTGGGGAACTTGGAGCCCGGAGAGTAGCCGAAGGCTCGAAGGGCCAGGGTGGAGCCTGAGGCTTGGTGGACTAAGGCAGGGTCACTTGACGTGGCAGACGTTGTAACATAGCATGATTAGGTAGGAATGGCAGTATGGCATAATATGACCGCTGAGGCTTGCAACGCTCTGGGATGGACGAGGCTTGCAACGCTAGCCGTGGCAGGCGTGTGTGCTGGCTCATGCAGCAGAGGCAGGGGTGTGCGCTGGCTCGTGCAGCAGAGGCAGGCGTGGGCCTGGACCGTGAAGCAGAGGCGGGCCTGGACCGTGGAGCAGAGGTGGGTCTGGAAAAGGGAAAGTTGACCATCAGGCATCAGGGAGTAGACCGGCTTATTCAGCCCAAAACTGAAAAAGTCCTTGAGGGCAATATCATTAATGTCCACCTGGCAACAGAAACCACAAAACTCCTCAACATAATCCTCCAGGGGATGATTCCCCTGACGTAGGTGCAGGAGCTGGACTGCTGGGTTCATAGTTGGTCAGGTATTCTGTAACAAATCTGGCAATGACAGGCAGACGAAGACGATGATGATGTGAAGAACCCAAGCGCAGTTTATTTACAGTGGCATCCAAACGTGAAGCAAAACATAAACATGGACTTGACTCAACTCGACTCGACTCGACGCTACACAAACAATACCTGACAAAGGACCATGGCAAACATGAGGGTTTTCATACACAGTCATGGGTAACAAGTAAACAAGACAACCAATCACAAGACTGAACTAATAATAAGACAATGAAACATGAAACAATGTCATAACAGGACTGATAAACAAGATAATAAGATTTATGAACAAACCAATGAGAACAAAACACATGGAACAAGAGAGGATCACATGAGGGAACAGATCACATGACATGGCAATGAAACCGGAATAAACTTTCAAAATAAAAGACATGAACACTAAACTTGAAAAAAAAACAAAACACTTAAATGTGACACCCTGAAGGCTTGGAGAGAAATCATAGGATATTTCACAGTAAATTAAGATAATGGCCGAAGCGGAATACGTAAAATGACTGCAGGCAGTCAGGCAGTGACACAACCAGGCTGCATTTATTTACTAAAACATAAAGCCTAATGGGTCAGATTTTAAATTAGATCATGCCAAGTTATATTAATAAAATTGGCTGAAAAAGAATCATGTTGCTGTGCATTTTAAGGAAGGCACAGTTTACATACCAAGCTCATGGGGGACTTGAACATTTATTCTAAATGCAAAATTTCCACCCAAATTTTATCAAAATTCCTTTGTCTAATCTGTCCTGGTGCTAATTGATATCTGTCAAGTCATATAATGACACACATCAGTCATGTCTGAATAGAATATTGACTGGCATTTAAACGCAAGAGTCACAGAGAGAAAATGTAAGAAGACTGACAGCTGGATAAGGTTCATATCTTCACTGTGGAAACCGAATTGCTTTAGTGATTATTACTTCAAGCAGGGTTATTTTAGTTTTTAATTTAGTATTTATTTAATTTAGTTTTCACTGAATTTCACTCTATGACTGTTTGTTTCAATTTAGATTTTTTAGTATTTGATTTTAATTTGAGTTTTTAGTGTTTAAGGGCAGCAGATTTAAATATGCTTATCATGCCCAAAAAAATATTTTAGCCTATTTTTAAGTTACGCATTACAAGTTCCATTCAAATTTAATTTTTAACATCAAATGTTTAGTTTTTTTAATTTCATTTTGTTAAAGATTACTCAATTAATTTTGATGGAATTTTGTTATGAAATGTATATATGTAAATCTCAAAATATTACTATTATTAATATTTAATAATTTTTTTGTGCAGTTTTAAATATCTCAGGGCTACCGAGTGTTATCACTATCTAGTGGAATTAAATTGTCATGTTTAATGAAGGTGCGGTGTACAGGTTGACAATTTTTGAATATACTGTGTATTAACAAATCTAAAACTAAAATGAATTGATAGTCTTTTTTATTTTATTTTAATTTATTTTGGAGCCAAATATATTTACATTTGTTTGTTTTTGCAATTATATTAGTTTGTATTTGAAGGTATTGAAAAGTTTTCAATTAGTTTATTTTTACAATATTGATAATGACAACATAAGCTTGGTTTAATCTTGTATAGTTGAACAAGACCTGCTCAGACATAAAAGTTTATTTGATCTCTAAGAACTACAAACCAAGCTGTGCAGTTTCTTTATATTTCTTTAGCCTTGATGTCTCTTCTTACAGAGAAAGCCAATAAGAGTTACATTTATATTTACATTTATTCATTTGGCAAACGCTTTTATCCAAAGCGACTTACAAAAGAGAACAGCATAAGCGAATCATCTTAAGGAGATAGTGGTACGAAAAGTGCCATACTACAAAGTTTCATTAGCATCAGAATAGGTGAATTTTGTGACAAAACAGATTAAAGTGCAACAAGATTTTATTTATTTTTTATTTGTGATTGGTTAAGTGCTCATGGAAAAGATGTGTTTTAAGTAATTTTTTGAAGACAGAGAGTGAGTCAGCTTCACGGATGGATTTGGGAAGGTCAAAAGGTGAAAAATAATTAACCAACAGCTGATAGTTTCAGTATCCAGCTTAAGATTCTTGACACTTACAACAAGGTTCCAATTGTTAACATTAGCTAACAATATTAGTTAACATGAACTAACACTGAACAATTGTACTTGTATTAATTACATTAAAAAAGATTAAGAAATGCTGTAAACAATATATTGTTAATTATTTGTTCATGATACCTAATGCATTAACTAATGATAACGAATGGAACCTTGTTGTAAAGGCAAGTCAAGCCATTTTTATTTGTATAGCGCTATTCCCTACACACATAATTTCAAAGCAGCTTTCCAGAATATCATACCTTTACACAAAATGAAACTCTAATATACATAAAGTCTTATAGTCATCATTGTGCAGTTTTATTAAATACTGATATTGATGGTTTGCTTAGCTGTTTTTTAGCCTCTTTGCCATTTTTAATTAGATGAGAGTGCATGGAGACAGGAAATGCTGGGGGAACAGAATCGAGAAATGTCAAAAAATCCATTAAATGTCAAAGCACATGCACTGACTGCTTGATACTTGACACACCATTTGAGGTTCGTCAGTTTGCCAAACTGCACTCAAAAAACAGTTTTTGTTGATTGTTTAATTTACTTAATTATAATGAACTAAAGCAACACAATTCTTGAACATTTAGTCACAACTCGATTTCATTGCATTCTATCCATTTAAATTGGTGAAATGGAAGTTTCTTTAATCCATTTGAGTTGGGACTATATGAATATTTTTTGTGGTGTTAATGTAGGCCTATTATTGATGAAACTGGACAGTTTCATTATGTAAATTATGCAACTATGTTCCAGATGAATATAAAGCAGAATACTTGTTGGTGTTTACTGTTTGGTTATGTCGAGATTTAGAAGGGTTTCTGTTATATTGGAGTGTCACAGAACCCTGTAGAGAACCTCTTGCCACCCTTTCTAAAAGGGCAGTCCTCTAAGGAACCCATAAGGTCCAAGTGCTAGAACACTCAAGAATGACAAAATTAAGTAACCCCTTCATAAAGGTCTTTTCATTTTTAGGCCACAGATCTTTTATATCCCTTTTTGAGCATTTTCCAGCAAATGTATATTAATTTATACCAAATCACACCCCTAAATGTATACGAAAAAAAATAAGTAAATTTTTCCTAAATCATACGCTAGATTTAATTATATCTTATGGAACCAATCCAACCGATATAGATATTATACCGCAAAATGATGATGTCACTGATCATTACATGGTAACTTGCATACTACGTACCACTGAAATCTGTCATATTGCGCCACGTTATCGACCAAGCAGAACAATCCTTCCAACCACAATAGATAGATTCACAAATAGCTTACCTGATCTATCTCAGCTGCTCAGTGAACCCAAACAAACAGATGAACTAGAGGAAATGACTAGCAGTTTGAGCACCATTTTCTCTGGTACATTAGATATTGTTGCACCAATTAGATTAAAAAAGTTTAGAGAAAAAACTAGAGCACCATGGTACAACAGTGCTACGCATGCTATCAAGAGAGAAACTCGTAACTTGGAGCGTAAATGGAAACAAACTAATTTAGAGGTCTTTAGAATCGCATGGAAAGACAGTATGTCACGTTACAAAAAGGCTCTAAAAACAGCCAGGGCTGAGCACCTCCGCAAACTAATAGAAAATAACCAAAATAATCCAAGGTTCTTATTTAACACCGTGGCTAGACTAACAAATAAACAGAGATCACCTGAGCAAAATATTCCTTTACAGTTTAGTAGTAATGATTTTATGAATTTCTTCACTGAGAAAATAGAAAACATCAGAAACACAATTGTAAACACAATTGTTAATGTACAATCTTTAATGGTGTCTTATGATTCAGCCTCAATTATCGCCCCTCAAGAACAACTACACCGCTTTACAACTATAGGACAGGAAGAGCTAAATAAACTTATCATTGCATCTAAACCAACAACATGTTTACTAGATCCAATACCCACTAAACTACTGAAAGAAGTGTTACCTGTAGTGGAAGAGCCTCTTCTCAATATTATTAACTCGTCTTTATTTTTAGGTCATGTTCCAAGAATATTTAAGCTGGCAGTTATAAAACCTCTCATTAAGAAACCACAATTAGATCCAAATAACCTAGCAAATTACAGACCCATCTCAAATCTTCCATTTATGTCTAAAATATTAGAAAAAGTTGTGTCCGCTCAATTGTGCTCTTTCTTGCAAGAAAATGATATCTATGAAAAATTTCAGTCAGGATTCAGACCGCATCATAGCACAGAAACTGCGCTAGTTAAAATTACAAATGATTTACTTTTAGCTTCTGACCAAGGCTGCATCTCAATATTAGTTCTACTCGATCTTAGCGCTGCGTTCGACACTATAGATCATAAAATACTCTTGGATCGACTACAAAACTACACTGGTGTTCAGGGACAGGCATTAAGCTGGTTTAGATCGTACTTATCAGACCGTTACCATTTTGTCTGTTTAAATGGGGAAAAATCAAAAATAACGTCAGTAGACTATGGAGTGCCACAAGGATCTGTGTTAGGCCCTCTATTATTCTCAATATATATGCTACCACTTGGTAAAATTATAAGAAAACATGGAATTAATTTCCACTGTTATGCTGATGACACTCAATTATATATCTCATCACGACCAGATGAAAACATTAACTTATCTAACTTGACAGAGTGTCTTAAAGATATAAAATGTTGGATGACGCGTAATTTCCTGTTATTAAATTCCGATAAAACGGAGGTATTACTTATTGGTCCAAAAAACTACCCACAAAATCCCTTACAATACAACTTTAATTTAGAAGGATGTCCTGTTACATTATCCACTACAGTAAAAGACCTGGGTGTTATACTAGACCGCAACTTGACTTTCGAAAATCATATTTCATCTGTTACGAGAACAGCCTTTTTCCACCTTAGAAACATTGCTAAGCTACGTAACATGCTATCTGTTTCTGATGCAGAAAAGTTAGTTCATGCATTCATGACCTCGAGACTAGATTACTGTAATGCTTTATTAGCTGGTTGCCCTGCATCCTCAACAAACAAGCTACAGTTAGTCCAAAATGCAGCCGCTAGAGTTCTTACTAGGTCAAGAAAATATGATCACATAACACCGATTTTATCATCTCTACACTGGCTACCAATTAAGTTCCGTATCAATTACAAAGTATTACTACTGACCTATAAAGCCCTAAATGGTTTATCTCCTGTGTATTTAACGGATCTTCTATCGCCATACAATCCATCGCGCTCTTTAAGATCACTAAATTCAAGGCTTCTGGTCATACCTAGGATATCTAAGTCCACTAATGGAGGGAGGGCGTTCTCACATTCAGTTATAATGCATTAATATTATGAACATCAGCTATGCTAATTATTTCCCATCTGCTTTTCTGCTGTTATCTCGGGACGCCAGTCCCAAGGTAAATAGCGTTCGTCAGCTCCAGTTTGTATCCAGCCTCTCACGGAGACTTCAGATGCCCCATCACCATGGACAAGGATCTTAAAATGGGATACATAGACTAATTATTGCCAACAAAAGCCTTCATCAGCCAAACAAGGACAATTGCATCTAAGTGAACTTCTGGAATTTAATCAAGGATGGACTTCAAAGACACTGGTCACTAATCTTGCAGTTCAAACACATTCACTGTCTAAATACTGACCCTTAGCACTTAATAAGTTTAATAATTTTTTAAATCATGTTTTTTGACTATAAATAATTCTTATTTACATTATTCATGATGTTAGCCAGAGGGGAACTGGCCCCCACAGTGAGTCTGGTTTCTCCCAAGGTTATTTTTCTCCATTAACAATCATCTTTTGGAGTTTTGTGTTCCTTGCCACAGTCGCCTTCGGCTTGCTCACTGGGGTTATTAATACAATTATTATTTAATTATTTTTAAACACGATAAAGAATCATATCTTATCTAATTCCACAACAGGGCTCCAAACAAAAAAAAAAATCAATTAAGGAGCCAATGGCTCCTACAGGGGGAAAAACAGGCGCCAAATATTTTACATTTTTTTAACTCCATCCATTCCTTTTCGTCCCGCAGCTCGCTAACAGTGTAGTCTGTGGAGCATTCTTCGCAATTATGTGATCACGTGCATTTTTATGCTTGTTACTGTCACCGTGTTTTCTAACAGTCTCTTTTTTGAAATTGTTAGTTCCTGCAATGAACTCTGTTTTCCCCGCTATTTCTTTGATATAAACTTTTGTTATGTATCTCGGGAAATGTAATGCAAATTTTAAAATCAAAAGGGAGTAAACTTTTACTGTCGCCAATGGCGACCTTGACAGAAATTACACTCACAAATAAATTTATTTGGTCACAAATGCGACCATTTTTAGTCGCAGTTTGGAGCCCTGCACAAGGATGATGATTTATCGACTTTATAGACATTACATTTTTATCGTCTGTTAATGCTGAACTTCTGTAAAGCTGCTTTGAAACGATGTGTGTTGTGAAAGGCGCTATACAAATAAAATTGACTTGACTTGACTTGACTAAAAGCCGTTGTGAATCCTTTCATGTTTCATGAGGCAAAGCACTCTGTTTTGTAGGATTGGCAGTTCCAGAGTTCCTCTGGTGAATCTGTTATTGATGGCTGGACGAGGGTTGAATAGGACTCTGTCGTTGGACTGTAGCCAAAATGGGAGACGAGCCAGCAGTCTCAATGACAAGCACAAGGCCATCTGTTGGTCTCTCATACACATGAGAATCTTCCACCAATGGCCGTCCTCAGGGTAAGCACATGTCATGAGCACAAGTAGAATTGACAAAGGCAGTTACTTTAGTCGCCTTAGTTTAGGCATTATGAGATCAACTGGCATGTCTGGTGACAACATAATCTCAAAATGGATTAAGACAGGGTGGAAACATTTGACCTGAAGCACTTAAAAACAGTGAGATCAGTTGACAAGTTACACCTGTAATATAATATGAGTTGCAAAGAAAAAAATCCATATTACATTCAAAATATGTTACCTTTGCCCTAGGCATTGCTATTTTGAAAGTGACATGACTCCAGATTTATGGTTACATTTATCACATCAGAGAATTATATAAGGCATGTTTTGTCTGTGAACTGCATAGTTGAGGCTGTTTTAATTCATAATTCTGCACTCATAAGTCAATATCACAAAATATGTGACAGGGTCACAAGGACTGCAACAATAACTGTCTTAGTGTCCATGCAGCTTATTTCATGACTACTATTCAAATAAATTGTTGTAATATTTGTTGTAATTATTTCATTATATGAGAATAAAGAGACTGCAGAGTGATACGACAAATATGGCACTAGCTTATCGATAAGAGATTATTTGCCAAGCATAATGGTCAAATATACAGTTTCGCAGACAGTGTATAAAAATATTTGACAGCAGAATGCTGCTGTTGACCAATCAGGTATTCTGGGTAATCTGTGTTATAATATACATTAATAACAACTAAAAAAAGAACCAAAACAGTGGAAGTCCAGGATGACTCACAGGTCTAGAAGGATATTTTTGTGACTTGCATGGTGAATTGAAAGAGTGATTCAGACTTCAAATTAAGCATTGCTAATTGTGTTGCAATTATAATTAAAATTTCCAAAAAAGTTGTTATTAAATAACCCTGACATAAAGGGTAAAACTGAGTTCATCCAATAATTCCGTCTCTCTAAATAGAAATAAACAACACATTTAATTAAACCATTTGAGTATGTCCTTTGGTCATGATTAAGTAAGTGCACAATGTCTCAGTGTCTCAAAAAGGGTGTCATTAATTCTTTCTGTGGTCCCCACATGCTTTAAAACATCCACCATTGTTCCGGTAATAAAGCAATCCAAAATCACTTGCTTAACTGACTAGCTATATCATGCCTTTACACGAAGGCTCTGACCCCCATCATCAGCAAATTCTTTGAGAGGCTAATAAGAGATTACATCTGCTCACTGCAGTTTGCTTACCACAACAACCACTCCACTGATGATGACATTGCATCTACTATACACACTCCTCTCTCCCATCTGGAAAAAAGGAACACATACAGGTATGTGAGAATGCTGTTTGTAGACTACAGCTCAGCATACAACACCATAGTGCCCTCCAAGCTTGATGTGAAACTCCAGGCTCTGGGCTTCAACAGCTCACTGTGCAGCTGGATCCTGGACTTCCTGTCAAGCAGATGCCAGGTGATTATAATGGGCAGCAACATCTCCACATCACTGACCCTCAACACTGGAGCACCACAGGGCTGTGTTCTCAGCCAACTCCTGTATTTCCTGTACACACATGATTGTGTGGCAACACATAGCTCCAATGCCATCATTAAGTTTGCTGATGATACTACGGTGGTAGGTCTGATCACTGACAATGATGAAACAGCCTACAGAGAGGAGGTGCACACTCTGACACGTTGTTGTCAGGAGCACAACCTCTCCCTCAACGTCAGTAAGACCAAGGAGCTTGTGGTGGACTTCTGGAGAAAAGACAGAGAACACAGGCCCATCACCATTAATGGAGCACCAGTGAAGAGAGTCAACAGCTTCACGTTCCTCAGTGTCCACATAACTGAGGAACTCACATGGCCCGTCCACTATGAAGCCGTTGTGAAGAAGGCTCACCAGCTCCTCTTCTTCCTGAGACGGCTGAGGAAGTTTGGAATGAACCACCACATCCTCACACGGTTCTACTCCAGCACTGTAGAGAGAGTCATGACTGGCTGCATCACTACCTGGTACGGCAACAGCACCGCTGTAACGATTTGGAGGCAGTCAAGGCAAGGATGAAGGCGAGGAGTAGGACCCAAGTGCAGCTTTATTGAAGTTTGTAGGTGAAACAGGAATAGGACAAGGACTTGGAACAGGGACAGGCTACGGCTTGGACTAAGGCTAGGACTAGACAGGCTGGGCTAAGGAACATCAGGGTGACATCAGGCAGGGGTCAGGGTTACAACAATATAATACTTGACAAGGTACAAGGGAAACATGAGGACTTAAATACATGAACAGGGGAAATAACAGCCAATGGACAAACAGGACTTAAACAGGATAATAAGGTGATTAACTAAAGCCAATGACAAAACTAGAACTGATAATAAAGCAATCAAACAATGAACCAATGAAAACCAGACACATGAACAAGGAGGGAAAACAGGACATGACAAGACTGGGAAACAGGAACATAAGAATGGTTTCAAAATAAGAGTGCATCAACAAAAGACAATATGGAGTGTAATGGGTGCCAGAAACTTAAAAGTAAAGGTACATAAACAAGAGACAATATGGAGTGTGAAAGATGCCAGAAACTTAAGAGTGAAGGTACATAAATAAGAGACCACATGGAACATTACAACCGCCCTCAACCACAAAACACTGCAAAGGGTGGTGCGAACTGCCAGACACATCATCGCAGGTGAGTGCCCCTCCCTCCAGGACATCTATACCAGGTGGTGTGTGAAAAAGCTCGGAGGATCATCAGAGACTTTTTAGTGAAAAAATCACATTAGTCATTAGTACCACTAATTAATGTTTTAAAGGATCTTACCAAGAGTGATCAGCTTTGAAGTACTTGGGAGTGCAGATCTCTGCATCTGCTATGTTGATGTGAACTAAAACACACACACACACACACACACACTCACACACACACACAGTTAGTTTGTAGAAGACAAACTTTCTAACTGTTATATCAACTGTAAGTTTTATCATGAACTGTCACTTTTTAAATGAAATGTACCTACATCTGAGAAAAGGAACAGTGAATCATCCTTTTCTTTCAAGCAAGTCATCAAATTATATCTGGAAAAACAGTGAAAAGCTCAGGCCTCTGAACAGACCGATTTCTAGAAGAACATATATAATTTCTTCTAGGCTGAAAGGGGGGACTTCAACAAAAACGTATTATTTTTACAGTTACTATTTGGACATTCAAATTCATGTTCTTCAGACTCCATCTGCAAGCAGTGTTGCTCTCTCTCTCTCTCTCTCTCCCCAATTTGCAATGCCCAATTCCTAATACACTCTATGTCCTCGCGGTGGCGTAGTGACTCGACTCAATCCAGGTGGCGGAGGACAAATCTCAGTTGCCTCCACATCTGAGACTTATCACAAGGCATGTTGAGCGCGTTAACGCAGAGGCATAGCACGTAGGATGCCCACTCTATTCTTCAAAGCATCCACGCACAACTTATTTAACCAGAACCACTCAACGAGGAGGTTAACCTAACGTGACTGAACCAACCCTAGCAACTGGCCCAATTGGTTGCTTAGGAGACCTGGCTGGAGTCATTCAGCACACCCTGGATTCGAACTCGCGAATTCACATGTTGTCAATTTACAAATGTTGAAGTTTAGAGAGATGAAGTTTACGTTGAAAAATCGATACGCTCTCTGGTGGCCACACAGTGAAGCCTGAGGCAAATGTGAAGCATAAAATGGGAACGCATTGTTATTTAAACATTAAATAATGGATTACTTAAAGATTTTTTTTAAAGAACTATACTGAAAATGAAGGGGAGGAAAAATATTACATAAGATAATTAAATATCAGAAATATATCAACAAACTCGCATTACATTCGTGGTCTTTTTTTTTCTTTGCATTTTAGCACGAAAAATAGTCTCCTGTCATTGGTCAGTTTTTTTACATTAAATTTTACTGTATTTGGATTTACAGTAAATAAAAAATGTTGTATTTTAATACCACTCAGAGTATATTAACCCATAATGCAACTGTGAAATACAGTAGCATACTGTGTAATCCCTCTACAGCAAACTGTTCATAATACAATAAAATACTGCCCAATTTACAGAAACTGCTAACAGTATAGTATAGTATAGTATAGTATAGTATAGTACTCTGTTCTTTTGTTATGAACAGGAGAGGTAAAAATAATGATAAATACAAATCTAACAACATGCAACTAACCATGTAACTGTGCAGAGATTGGATAGCTAAATTAATAAGCTTGTCATCTTTTAAAAGACTGGAGAAAATGCTTCTGTAATGGGATAAATGGAAAGGAGGAGGCGAGAACTGGCTTGATTATATAAATAATATTTGAATGAAGAACTTAACCAAAAGACAAACACACACAGGTGTCGGAAAACTGCCCGTCAATCTCTCTCTGTCGCGCCACCACCCGCAGTCGGCCTTTATCCCTTAAGGGGCCAGGTGTGTAGAATCACGACCCGGCCCCACCCTCCACCCTCCGCCTTGTCACATTCATCCCTCCACTGTTACTCCTTGTAACAGTGGAGTACCCCCAACAACAAAAAAATGTAAATGTAATGTAATGGTAAATGTAATGGAAAAGGCCAACGCAGAGTGGCAGTGGGAGAGAGAGAGGAGAGAGAATGATGAGCCGGAGCTTGGTCCTCGGCCACTCCTTCTCCCTCTAACGGACGACAGCTGTGCCTCCCCGGGCGGATCGGAGGAAATCCTCTGGCCCCTGGCAGACAGAACACCCCACCGCGTTCTCGGGGAACAGTAGGGGTCTTCCCTGCACCTTGCAGCAGTTCTCCCGCTCCAGGCGGTCGGCTGGGAGCCCCTCCCTGCTCGCGGTCGGTGGTCCTCTCTTAACCCCGCTGAATTTAGTGGCTGTTAGGGGTCTCTCCCGCCCCTGGCAGTGGCCCTGACTGCTCCAGGCGGTCGGCTTGGAGCCCCTTTTCCCCTTGCGGCCATTGGTCATTCCTCTGCTTCCTGGTGGCCAGGCTCCTCCGTCCCCCGGAAGATGGCCGCGGCTGCTCCGTTGGGGTGGATAGTGGCGAGAACTCCAATGGCATATCCCTCCTTCTTCCCAGATTTTAGCACCAGTGTAAAGGGATCAATGGAAAGGAGGTATATAAATTATATTTATTTAAGAACTAAAACCAAAACATAAACACACACAGCTGTCAGACAGCTGCCCCTAAATCTCTCTCTCTCTCTCTCTCTCTCTCTCTCTCTCTCTCTCTGTGTCGCACCACCGTCCGCAGTTGACCTTTATCCCTCTTGGAGGCTTTATTGGTGTGTAGAATCACGACCCAGCCCCGCCCTCCGCCTTGTCAAAGCTTCCCATGTTATTTCCCTTTTATCATGGGCATCAAAGGCCTTTGGTCCCATCAGAATCAGAATTTTCTGTCACTTGGTATGTCGCCAAACTAGGCAGATGAAAACCTAGACAAGTTGCATGACAATATTGTCGAATATTGACACATAAAACCATTTTACATAGCTGTAGAAAAATTAAAAGAAATAATAGAAATTAAGATCTGCAAGCGTTCTGGCCCTTTCTTTAAATGTTTTGACCTTTTGGCCAGAATGTAACTTCCCCATCATTTCAGCATCATGCGCCACCTACAGGCTTCTTTGTAAGACACAATGATCAACTTGATTAATGTAACACTTTATTGTTTGTATTTCAGACTGTGGAGATAGAAGAAAAGGTGTCTTATGCCATGATATGTACTTGCATTTCTTACAAATCCCTTGTATTATTTACCAAAAGCGAATGCTAAATATGCTCAAGCAAATGCTTGATGTGCACAATAACCTCTGAAAAAATGTATGGCAGTTAGTGCTGTCTTGTCAGCTGAGTTGAAGTGATCATGACTAATTTACAATTTAAAAGAAGTTAAAAGCTTGTCTTTACAGAGTTCCGAAATCTGTCAGCAGTCAGCACTTGTTTATCCACAAAATTGTTTGAGGCTAAAACCCATATTTTTCATCAAAGACCCAGTTGTCACCAAGTCACTGATGTCTTTCCGAGAGTCAAAGAATGTTTATGCATGGCTGGCAGCTTTACAGAAAAGCGGAATCAGGCAGTTTTTCCTGGATAAAAGGAAGAGACTGTGACTAACAACCGTTTGGATGCTACTCTTTGGTGTGAAAACTATTGGTTTGTGTCTGAGTGAGTGGCCACTCATACACTGATACAGAAATTACAAGGAAGAAATGTACTATATAAGTACATTTCTGAGATAGCATGGCTAATGAATGTTTGTTTGTTCATCCAGGGTCTATACGTCTCTTCAATTAAAGCATGCAACAGTGTTTGCACCTCCCAAATTTACTCCATACCCTCAAATTTCTGTGGATCACATGTTATAATTCATGTTGTTCTCGTATATCAAAGGCTACAGAGGGAGTTGCACTCTAAGGTACGATATGGCTCTTGATATTATATGGTTTGTGAAATCACAGTTTAAGCTTTAAATTGAATAACTGCACCTCAAAGGCAGTTGTTTCCGAAAATCGTCTTGAGGAAGATCAAAAATAACCCAAGGGAGGGAGATATAAGCCTGCCCCCATTTTACGCCATTGGTTGCGTAATGTTGATGGGTTGGGTCTAAGTGGGTCCCTCAAAACAAACAGAGCATTTTTCATAGCACAACAGAAACACAGTTTTTACAGTTTTTGAGAGCATTAACCTATGAATGGCTTACTAATATTTGTCTTTGCATATTAAGCTAGGATAGACCTTAAACCTATCCTAGACTTAAAAATCTATTGGTTGGGTTATCCTCAGGAGGATTCTGTGAGACCTTATTTGGTGGGTTCTTCCAATAATGATAACAACGATAACTGAGGTAGTGTCCAATTTTACTTAGATTATTTTAATATCTATGTATCATATCAGATTGCATTTGGATATCTTTTTTGTTTGAGTGTATCAAACAAATTCACTCAAATTCCAATTGAATTGGAATTGGTTGACAGTGTACAGAAAATGCGCCTTCGGATTTAATAACATTTTTTTTTTTGAAAATCTATTTTGAATCAGTTTTGTTTGAGTGTATCTGTTTACTGCACAACTAATAGCGCAATGCAGAACAGTCAGACTGATCTCACAGTGAAATCGGAAACAGTAGGCTGACATTTCTTTAGCTAATATTGGAGTGTATTACATTCAGAAGTGCTCTTCCCTATGCCCTATTCCCTTCAAAGACTTAATTTTTAATTTAATTTAATTTTTAATTTTAATTTAATTTTAATTTAATTGCCCAATTGTCACACATTATACATACATTTCTGCATATATACAGTGAAATTATTTATTTTTCACATATCCCAGCTATGCTGGGGTCAGAGTGCAGGGTCAGCCATGATTCGGCGCCCCTGGAGCAGATAGGATCAAGGGCCTTGCTCAAGGGCCACACAGTGGTGTCTTGGCGGTGCTGGGGCTTGAACCCCCAACCTTCTGGTCAGTACTTAAACACCAAAAGTGAGTTGTTTTCAGCAGCACAGTGTCGGAGCTGGCATAATGTGGCACCTCCTAGGATACTGAAACTTTGAGAAATGTCCTGTGTAATCATGTTGAGCCAGATCCGACAGTTTTCTATTTCTCTTTTCTTTGAATGTGGTCAAAATCTGTCCCTGACCACCTCCAAATGTGGTTACAGTGATCCAATAACAATGAGTATTGGGTGCATTTACACTTGGCATTGAATGTGGTTAAGTGCTATCTGATAGCGATCTGATCACTGAAAATGCATATTAATTCAAGGTCTATATGTGGCCTGTTTCTCTTTTCAGTGTACACTTAGACTGTTAGGAACTATAAAGGTCAGTCATAACTAATTAATACAGTGGACAATCAAAACCATAAAACCTTAATGAACACAAGTCTATTCTGACCACATAAAATGTAATTTTCTGACATTTAGGACTAGAATTAACTAGATTAAAATTTTTCTGAAGACATTGGAAGTCTGTGCAAAACAGACTGCACTGCCAGGATGTTAGTGTTGTGGGCAGTTTCCAGGTCACTACTATGTGATTTGTCAGGTCAGTGGTTCTCAAACTGCGGGGCGCACCCCGTGGAGGTATTGTAAGGGGTCACAGGAGAATGATCCGTCTTCAAATCTCATTCACTTTGACACATTATAATAAAATAAAGTATAATACAGACAATACACACAAGAACCAATGTGCGCAATTACTTTCCCTCTGCCTTTTCTCCTACCTTGTTTAAAATTTCACCTTGCACTGCAACGTGACAGCGTGCACGCGCAGTTCTCATTCATGGTGCCAAGCCGGTCGCACACTGGATGAGAAACGCAACACCACGTAGCATGGTGTCTAGAACACAGAACAGGTGTCAAACACAGGTCACATTGGTGCGGATCAGGCGACAGACAGTATACACAAAAGTTACCAAAGTTTTTCCCTTCTTCAAGAATTAACAAGGCTAAAGTAAATAATCTATGTCCTTTGATAATGATTTGGGTTGAATTTTATGGAAAATATGTGAGTTGCACTCCTATGCTATGGTTGCTTGGTGATTACAGGTGATTCTAAGTGGTTGCTTACTGGCCCAAGACAAAGGATTCCATCCCAAAATTTCTACGAAATTCTAATCCCTTTTTGTCTCTGGTCCCTCCCAGTCTAAGGGACTTTTAGTCAGCCAAATGACAATCACAAGTCTGATGTATTTCAGAGATCTAATCCATGTAAAACTGGACGAGTAAATGTATTACCCCACGACACATTAAAACTTGTTTAAAAAGCAAAGATTGTACTTTGTAAATTTCATGATTACTTTAGTCCTTGCTATTGAATAATTGTTGTCATTTTTTCTGCCGCAATTTACAATCACATTTGCAGCTGTTGTCTGGAGGTGCTCTTGTCTCCATGTATCTCCTACACTTCTAGCCATAACCCTCACCCATATGATACCCTCTTGACACACAATGCAGCCAAACTATTGTATCTAAATGATAGCTTTCTGCATGTTGAATCTGATCATCTTTCTCGCACCCACACGTGTGAACTCACACACAAACATATACACAGTTATTTTGGCAATTTAATTGCTTTGCAAAGGCCTCAAGTCAGGGCCCAGACCACCAACCGTAGGACTTAAGAGTGAATAGAGTACACAAAAAAGGATAGGTGATAAAAAGTGATGTTGTTTAGATCTTTTCTTTCTTTTTCAAAAGAAAGGTCATTCATTCATCTTATAGCTTTTCAAGGCTTTTCACAGACAGAAACCTCTGTGCAGAAGTGGAAAACATTGACTTTAAGAAAGAGAAATATATTTAGCAAAACAAAGAGATATTTGCATTTGAAAGCCAGCATGTCAATGGCTAAAGAAGGGAAATAAATGTTCAGTAACATGGGGGAAAAAATCCAAAAAAGATAAGAAATATAAAGGAGGCAAGAGGAATAGAGGACACAAAAATTCCCTCAATAATTTTAAACATCAAAGCCAGTAAAATATTTTGAGTATCTGTATATATGCCAGAATATATTATTGTTGGCATGCTTTGCCTTTGTTCAGGTTGGCTCCAGGATAAAACAGTGTTTCTTGGTTTGGAAACCACAGGCAAATGCCACAAGTAAGGCTACATACACATTAATCCAGATACATTTGAAAACAGCGTTTTGTTTTCAAAATTCTTTCCATCCACACCACCGTTTTCTCGTCCACACTTGAAATTTATTAATGCTTCAATCCCCTTACTGCGCATGTGAAAATTGCCATTCCAAGTTTGCTCTGAAACTCAACTGTCTTCGTGTTGCGAACACCAGACAGCAATTCCAAGTAAACTTTCTTTCACCTATGAAGGAATGCAATGTGAAGGCTATATAAAGTAACATTTATTTTTAACAATGCTATCAAAGTGGGTAGCAGGCACAACAATGCCACTACAACATAGGCCGCCATCTTGACTGTTTTGGGTTGAATGGATCACAGGTCCGTGTTACTTGACAACAAACATGTCATCGTTTTCCCCGTCCCCACTACAACACAAAGATGGCGTTTTAACATTTATCCAAATTGCAGAGTATTTTCAAAAAGCTCACTTTTCTTTGGACAAAACTGCTGTCTCGGGTTGGATGGAAAGCCACGTTGTAGCAAAGATATGTTTTCAAATGAAAATGAATTAGTGTGGACATGTCCTAAGTATGTACAAATGACAAGCTGCAACAAACAAACCACTAGAAAGAGGAAACATTGTCTGCTGGCAAAGCTAAAAGTATCATAGCTGTGGAATTGTCCATAGTTATGACTGTATAGAATGTAGTTCTTCTCAGTCAGAATGGCAAGTGATGGTACATCAGGTACTTAGTTATAACTTTCAAAAGTTTTATTATCATTCATGGTCATTTATATTGAGGTTTAATTGAGGTTATTTATAATGGGTTATTTACAAGTGTTCATAGTTGAGAAGACCATTGTGTGGAGTTGTGACAATCTGTGAATTTAACATATTACAATGCCTTTTTGTTAATTTGTGAGGCCAGCAAATTAAGTACTTGATCAAGTTCACCTAAAGGATTGCTTAATTTGCTGAAATCAAAACAATTTCTTCATTATCCTCCTTTTTGCTTAGAGACCTTGAAATGTCTCAGATAATGTGATGCGTGACATAGGAATAATTTAACATCTTTAAACCTGTCCGAACTGTCTAAAGCTGAGACAAACTGATCTCGTACTACTTGGTCATTTAAGACTGGAGCATTGCTTTTTTCCTCTGTGATTTAAGTCATTCATTGCTTATGGTATCAGTGGGGAACAATTCTCCTTCAAAGGTTAGTTTTTACAAAAAATTAAAATTCTGTAATTCTCACATTTCTATAATATAAGACTGGACATTGAAGCAAGACTGTCAAGTGCCAAAAATGACATAAAAGTATTATAAAAGTCCATACAAATTGTGCACTACATTTCAAGTCTTTGTTATCCTTTTCATGAGTAGGGTCTAAATTCCCCTGCAGTACCCCCTGGAAGACATTTTTGCATGTGATATTGCACAGCTGATAGAGGGAGTTTAGATGAGTATTGTTTATTTTTATTATTATTATTATTATTTATTGTCATACATTTTTTTACAAAATACTGAATATAATATAGTAAACATGTGAACAAATGGGTTATGTCTGTTGTACTGTATTTTTTTTATTAATTTCATTTTTATAGCTGTAAAAAAAAACAAATGAACAAATAATATCAGAAGTCCGGTTTGCCTATTCACTGTTTGACATCTCAGACATTGTGTGTGTGCATGTGTGCGTGTGCATCGTGTGCGTGTCTGTGCGCGCGAGTGTGTGTTTGAGTGAGTGTGTGTGTGTGTGTGTGTGTGTGTGTGTGTGTGTGTGTGTATGTGTGTGTGTGAGTGACAAGTACTAGTAAACAGACTTGGTTGCGTGCATCGGATAATCACGCTCGATCGGCATTTGTTCACTGTGAGTTTACATGTTTTAAACTGTTATCATGGTGCTTTTGTGATAGTCTGTTTCAGAAAACAAATGTATTATATGCCTAAAAATACTGTTTGAGTTGCTGTTTCTGCAAATGAAAACCGTATCTGCAACTAAGCAGATGAAGCTTTGTGCAAGGGAAGATCGCGTTTAGATATGATGACTGTACATATACAAGCTGTGAACTGTTATCGTGGTACTTTGGTGAAAATTAGGCTGTATGTTACATAAAATAAACATCTTCTGTGGTTTAAAAGACTGTATGAGTAACTGTTTGAGCGAAAATAAACTTCTTGGTTTCAGATGCAACCTCTGATCCCTGATGGAGGGAACAAGATATTTTGTCGATGTAGTGACACTAGGGATTCGAAAATTGGAGAGTGGAATGTGCATGCCGCTCTCCGCCCCGGACATATGGGTATAACCAAGACGTTCCCTGTTTGACACTCACAAGGGTTTCCTATACGAAAAGCTACAGGCACTGAGCCATGTCACGAAGTAAGGAGGAGCAGACACAGGCAAGCTGCTGCGTGCCTCACAGTGAGCGCTCGACCACGTCGTGTCCTTCCAGCGAGTTAGGTAAGGTGTCTCCCAGATCCCGTTAAAGGTGGGAGGAGGCACTTACCCATGGAGGCTACAGGCGGTGGCCTTTCCTCCATCCATCCATCCATCTTCAACCACTTATCCAAAGTCGGGTCACGGGGGCAGCAGCTCCAGCAGGGGGCCCCAAACTTTCCTATCCCGAGTCACATTAACCAGCACATTAACCCCTTCCTCACCCTGACTACGCCTCGATATCCTGTCCATGAATATTACAAATAGGATTGGTGACAAAGCGCAGCCCTGGCGGAGACCCACCCCCACATGGAACAAACACGACTTCGTGCCGAGGACCTGGACACAGTTCTCGCTTTGGACGTACAGGGATTGGATCACCCTAAGAAGGGACCCCCTCACCCCGTACTCCCACAGCACCTCCCACAGTATCTCCCGGGAGACCCTGTTATACGCCTTCTCCAGATCCACAAAACACATGTAGACTGTATGGGCATACTCCCAGGCCCCCTCCAGGTTCCTTGCGAAAGTAAAGATCTGGTCCGTTGTGGCCTTTCTTGTTTTTTGTGTTAAGTGGTTTCCTGTCGAGCTCCTGCTAGAATAGTGCTGGGGAAGTGCTTTTCCCTCTCCAGGAGGGAAGAGCACTATGTACACCACATCCTACCAGAGGGAGGTTAACATGTGGAGAATACCTCACATGGACTTACTGATGGGGAAGTTTACATATGGAATGAAGCCACCTGGAGGACCCTATCTATGGAGAGGATACACAGCAACAGTGTCCGAGGTAGAGCTAAGCTCTGACATCCTCATCACGAGTCCCAAACGAGACATTAAATCCACCCTGAGGCGGACTGCCTGCATTGCTTGTTAATTCTACCAGGCAGAACGAGCATGCTGGAGGGTGTGAGGACTGCGGGGATTGAGCCGGCGGAAACATTCCCATATCCACATCCAGATCGCCCGTGGTGCTTGCCGACCCCGCTGTCTGAGTTTAAACCCAAGACGGACAAGGTCGGGTGCTCCTCTGCTTCACAAAGAAGGAAGAGAGCCATGACCACAACGTTCTCATGGGCATGTTCTCACAGTGTGAACATGACCTCTCCACAAAAGCTACCTCGGCTTGCTGTGGCGATAACAGCCACACCCAGTAGCACAAAGGCAAAAGGACATCATTAAAAAGACGCCAATCATTTGAGCAAGCTCATTTAGAGGAAATATTCTCCTTTAGAATATACTCTATTATACCTGTGGACTCAGTCGCCGAAGAGCCCAGGGGAAGCACAACAATTGAATATGTGAGGGTGACCGCTGATATGCACCGTAATTCCAGCAGACAGCAAGGTGATGGGACAAACACATACATGTGCTCGGCTCCGAAGAACAAGTCTGAATGATTGGTGCACGCCATCTCCTTTTATACCAGTATGTCCGAGGTGGAGAGCGGCATGCAATTTTCACTTGCCAATTTTCATTGGCCTTTTCTGAATAAAGCATATGTGATTGGGGCTCTCAAGAGCGAACCCCCAGTGTCACTACATCAACACAACTTTGAATGAGTGACAGACAGGGAATTACAGACCCTTAACCAGTGCAGCCTGTGTCAGCGTGAAATTTGAATATGGCAGCTTGTAACGTAACTGGCTGTTGCAGAAACACATATGTGTGATTCTATTCTGCAGGGATCAGTTATTAACTGTCACATATTTGTGACTACATATGAAAGGGTTATTTATAAGCTATTTGCTGAAAATCTTGCTCTTTGTCATAGTTCTCAAATTTCTGCCATTTCCTCACAAAAAGCTGTCAGCCTGATCTCATGAAAATTACGTGACCAAGGAAAAATTTTTGCAAAACGTAATTGCGTGCTTTATTACTCGTTTCATCCCAGTTTCCCAGTGAAGTGTCCAGCGGGGGAGCCAAAGGCGAGGGAAATTATTTCTTCATCAGACAGTCTTTAAGGTGAATGTTAGGTGGTAGTTTTAATGAGTCAAACATACCTCCCTAACCTAAAACTTTAACCTAAAAATAGTGTCCTAAAGCAAATAAAAGGTAAACAAAACAGACATCCTTAACCTAAACCAACACCTAAACCTAACCGATAGTGTATTAAAATTGAATGCAACATGACCAGCACATTTTCTGAAGCAACCACATAATTTTGTGTCAATTCTATGACACTTTCGGCTCACGTGTCATCTTGTGTGCTTCGCTGGGATCAATCTTCGGTCTTTCGAGTCCAAAGTCTAAAACTCTATGAGGAGGGCTACTATGCACGCTAATCACTTTGGAATAAGTGTTAGGACCCTGGTCTGATCAGCCCAGGTTTTGTCTTGTTCTGTCTGTTGTTGTGTTCTCCCCCTTTCCCCGAGTGCTTTGTGTTGTTTTGACAGCCATGTGTTTGCAGTGACTCGTGGGGTTTCCCTGCAGGGGCAATCTCTGTGATTGCTCATCCAATCAGTCTCACCTGTCCCTCATTCCTTTAATTAGTTGCTCCCTATATATTGTTGTCCTGTGCCAGATCGTTCTTTGCCTCAGTGTGTTCAGCATCCAGCCTGTTCTGTCAGTTTGTCTGTTTTCCTGTGTCCTGTTAGCTCCAGTCTTTTCTGCCAATCTTCTCCTCCTTGGTTTTGTCTACCTGTGCTCCAGTTTCCCTGGGCTTTTTTCCTGCCTGTTGTGAAATACTCAAAGTAAGAGCAACACTGCATATTCTTACAGAACCCAATAGCAAGGCCTGGTTATCATGGTTTACATTTTCTTTCCAAAAAACATATAACACCGTTTATGAGTGGTATACCGATATTTTGTTTTTTCATGCATTTTTTAAAAGACAGACTGACTGAGAGAAATTGCCTAATAACACAAATTAACCACCCATGTCTGAACAATTTGAATGCACTCATTCTGATACTGCAGATCACTTGGTAGAGTGTAAGTTACAGGAAACATACAAAATATCATTTTTTTTGTGTAAGTTGTTCCTTTAAGACTCCAAAAAGACGGAATAGAACGGAGCTCTGTTTAGCTCAGCCTCCATTCGATTTTTAAGAGGCTATTTAAAATCGATTGCACCTACAAACAGCCCCAACTCCATCTGCTCCCCTCTCAGTTGGGGCTGAATTCTTCACTAACACACTGTTTCAGTCATCTCTCTTTCAAGCTTGGTCTCCTTTTTCTGGTTGGGCTCGATAAGTTAAAAGTTTAATTGAGCTTGGTGTTCTGAACAAATTCCCAAATGAAAATTAGCAGAGGATCTGGCAGAAGAGGTGTTTACAAGATTAGAGGCAGAGGACAGAATGATTAGGATCCACCATGTTGTTCTCCACCTTCTCATTGAGATTGTGGAGCTGAACCAACGTAAACACCTAGAAGGCCTTGAGTGACCTTTATGGAGGTCTATTTCAAGACCTTATGAAATTGTTTGATGATCACAGTTTTCTTTCATGAGTTGCTGAAATTTATATTGAAACAGGAAATTTGAGTGGGACATATTGAAGTCCTTTTTTTTTTTTTTTTTTTTTGCCAATTGGCTTTAGCTGCATCACAGGCATTAATCCTGATTTGGGGGAGGGACATTCCACATTCACATTTGATTGGACAACAATCTGTCTATTGCAGCATGAGGCATCAATATTTTTTGTCAGATTTCTTGTAAAAAAGACTAATAATTAAAAGTTAATTTTGTCAATGTTTAGGGGTATGCTAACATGTAATTGGCTTCAACGCCAATAGTCATGGACCTGGAGCCACAAAACTCTTATTGTATGATTTTATGGGGTCTTCAAAGGCCTGTTCACACCAAATTCAGCATTATATTTGCAACCACAGTTCAAATTCAGCAAATGTAAGTGTAAGCATAGATCTAGAAAGAGACTCTCAGCTATATATTAGGGCTGCAGCTATTGGTTGTTTTAGTAATCAAGTATTCTACAGATTATTCCATCGATTAATTGTTTAATCGGATAAGAAATACTTTTGTCGTCTTAAAGAGCAATAGTAAATATACAAAAGAGAAAAGACAGGTCTCTTAAAATGAACAACTAATTGGTTTTGTTTTTAGAAAAATCAACATTTATATTGCTTAAGATGCATATAATAATATTATCTATCAAAACTAAGCCCATTTAGTGCATTTAAGTGCCATATTACATTCTGGGTTTTAAAGAAAACATTTTCTGAAATGCAAAACAAATAAATATAAAAAATTAAGTTCAAATTACTTTAATCTAAACACAACCTAAAATTAAGGCATACATTTAAATAATAATACTATACAAACATTGCTTTAAGTTGGTGCAACTTAACTTTCAGAACTACATAACACAAGCCTTTACAGTCTTCTTGAAAGGCTTTGTGGCATTTGTAGGTGGCAAAAAAAAAGGTTCTGGCAGGATCATATCTCCTGGATGAGGTAGATATGGTGTGTGTGTTTGTGTGTGGCAGGACAGGGCAGGGTCGTGATTTCACACACCTGGCCCCTAATTAGGCTGATGAAGGGATAAAAGCCTCCTCAAACCATTGAGGGAGGCAGAACCTGTAGCCTTGGCTACGGTAGTTCCGGAGAGGGAGGAGCACGGGCCGGAGGTATCTCCCAAATCAAGTTCATTCACCTCAGTAGACCATCAGGAGCATCAGGAGACCATCTCTCACTGTTGCAGCTTATAGATATTGTCTGGTTGCAAGCACAATCACGACCCAGCCCCACCCTCAGCCCTGCCAGAGTGTGTGTGTGTGGATGCATGTGTACGTAAGCCTTTAAAGGAGCATGTGGTGGTTGCAATGGAAAAAAATTGAGCATGTCAACATGCTCAGAACTGAGGCTTGCTCTGTGCTTTGATGCAATGCAGAAAATAGACACTCTGATGGGGTGGATGTTGCCAGAATACACAGCAAGGACTTTGCCAGCTTTGCCAATGTTGGATAGCGCGCTGCATTTGTTTTCCCCCATGACAGCGGATTCTCCTTCTTGGACAGGGGATGTTCTCCTAACTTCATCAAGACCTCCATCTAAATAGTTTGGATTAACTGCTGCTCCTCATCCACTTCATCACTAGCGCTTGAGTCTGATGATCATCCCAGTATATTGTTGAGGAATGTTGCACCCTTACGTTACTTAGTTGTCTTGTGCTGTGCTGGAGGCTCCATTTTCACTTTCATTGGGCTGCCTCACTTCCTTTTTGGCAGCAAATGCCAGGTTTAGAAAACTTTGCCTGCTGACGAAGCATTCAATGTCCAAAGCACACTGTGCTTTGGACATTGAATGCTTCGTCAGCAGGCAAAGTTTTCTAAACATGGGATCCAAAGCAGCAACAATTAGGACTGTTGAAACACAGATAGTCTTTGCCATCTCACTGTGATCTGTTCTGCCACATGAGACTGGTATGACCTTACTGGTGCAGTCTCAAAAACTGAATTCTGTATGGAATTCTTAAGGCTTTGCACTAGCTGTGGCAGAGAGGGTAACATAAAATTGCCCACTCAGAAACACTGTAGCTCTTTCAAATGGCTCAAGGGCCTGGCTCAGCTCCTCAATCAGGTTCCACTGTTCAGGCTTAATATTAATGTAGTGGTGTTTTGCTCTTGGAGTCACTGCTGGGTCTGAGAGTACAGCAGTCACTGGCCATCTTTGTTCCAGAAGCCTGGATAACATGTGATAAGTGCTGTTCCAGCGAGTACTTATGTCTTGAACCAGCATGTAGTGTTGTGTGCAAATTTGCTGCTGTTTATCCTTTGCCTTAGTGCATGCCAGCTCACTCCTTGCTCACATGTTTTTCTGCCAAAATCTTCACCGCTACTATGACATTAGCATCATTGTTATGGACAACAGCTTTGATTTTCTCTGGTAGAATGTTGAACATCCTCAAGCCACTCTGCAATATTTGCAGCTGTGTGCCTCCTTTTCAAGGGGCATCGGTGTCAGGCTGTGGGACTCCATTTCCCAATCCTCCCCAAGAAAGTGACACGTCGCCCCAGATATGCCTCTGCAGCACAGCTCGTCCAAATGTCGGTTGTGAGTGCAATGCTGTCAGTCTCCTTAAGGATGTTCTTCAACTTGCCTTTAATTTCTTCATACTTTTTCTCCATCATTTTCATGAAATAGGTTCTTGAAGGAACCGTGTACCTGGGATTGAAAGTGAAAATCATTCTTTGAAAGCCTTTATCCTCCACCATGCACAGTGGGCGCATGTCTGTGACAATCATGTTCAAAATGCTGTCTGTGAAAAAAGCCATGACAAAAGAGTCATTTTTTTCTCTCGATCCAAGAGCAGTCCACTAATGCTCCATTATGGGCAAAACACTTGTTAACAGACCTTAACGCAATAATTCACAATGTGTTAAGCAGTGTTAAACACTTGGCATGAAGGAAAGATGGAATTTCTAATACAGCCAGAAAGAATGTGATAAAAATAATAATTTAAAATCTAGCGGCACATGGTAAATTTCGACCTCAAGCGCGAAGGTTACTTTCGCTTTCTGTTTACACGCTCTCTATTATTGAGTTAAGCTTATGGTAAAGCTTGACTTAACTACATGCTTGTGTCTCCTCTCTTTATTCTTACAAAAACTGGCATATAGTGAAAATGAATGATGAGATGGCGTAGGAGAACATGAAAGTTTGTTGTTAAAACCTATAAGACATGTCCAAAAAACATGATGATAATCTGTTCACATGTGGAGAGAAAATCTAAAAGTCAGTAATGCATATATCCCCTATTATATATTTTGAATAATCATATCAACATTCTAATCCAGTGTATCTCAATCTTAACTGTAGGCTATTATGTCACACATTAAATAGAACTGAACTTTTAACAACGTAAAACACCAACTGAACTAATCAACGTGTTAATATTGCGTAGTTTGATTTTAATCGATTGCATCTAAATTTATTTTAGTGCCGTAGGCTAATTTATGCATTTTACATTTGCAGATGAAGAATCTCAGCAAATGCAAATAGAGGAAGATTTTTAATCTTAAAAATCTTAAAAGTGAACTCTGTATTAGACATATAGTTTTGAGAGTCTTATCTAGTTTGGATTAAAAAAAGTGTAGAACATTCTGAGAAGTTTTATTTTTTTTCAATCACAGAATGATAGGGTAAGGTTAATTAAAATAAGTACAATAATAGGCAATAATAAGGCAATAATACATAAGCCTAATAATTTTTTGGTCATTTATTAATTTGATTTAATTTAATATTTTGTTTTTGTTCTGGTCATTTTCTTTTCTTTTCATTTGGTAATTTATATTTGTAATGGGAAAAGGCCAACATGGAGCAGCAGTGGTAGAGTGAGAGGAGAGAGAGAGAGGAAAAAATACACTTACTCGCTGGTTCTCCGATACGCCGTAGCTTGGTCCTCTGCCACTCCTCCATCTTCTATCGGACGACAGCAGAAGGAACAGAAGGGGTCTCCCCCGCCCATGGCAGCAGTTATCCCGCTCCAGGTGGTCGGCTGGGAGCCCCTTCTCCTCTCGCGGTCGGCAGTCCTTTCTTAACCCCCAGCATTAGCAGCTGGTAGGGGTCTCCTACCGCCCCTGGCAGCAGCCCTGATCGCTCCAGGCGGTCGGTCGGTGGCCGTTCCTCCTCTTCCAAGCAGCCGGGCTCCTCCGTCCCCCGACAGATGGCCGCAGCTGCTCTGTTGGGGTAGATGGTAGCAGTGAGAACTCAACTACAGCATATCCCTCCTCCTTCCTGGGTTTTGAAACCAGTGTAACAGGATTAATGGAAAGGAGGAGGCGTTTAATTAAGAACTTAAACCAAAATACACAAACACACACATATGACGGACAGCTCTCTCTCGCACCACTGTCCGCAGTCGGCCTTTATCCCTCTGAGGCTTGATTAGCCTGATAAGCCCTCCGCCCTGTCACAGCTGCCGATATGTTTAAAAAGTAAGCTATAAAAATTATTTAATTTAGTCTTGGGCAAATGTTGGTGTTCTAATAAAGCACATTGTAGCTTTTCTTCTAGTATTATGTATTTTTCATTTAATACACCTTCTGCATGGAAAGCTGTGATATTAAAAAGCATACTGAAATAACTTTACAGTGGAGAGGTGGTTAGGTGCTAATTTTGCCATGGAGCAAACACAGAGGGGGTTCTCAAGCGAGGAGCGGAAAATGGACAACCTGGAGTGGAGCTGGAGCAGATTGATTAAAGAATGCTTTGAGTGTGGATTGGAAATGTGTGTGTGTGTGTGTGTGTGTGTGTGTGTGTGTGTGTGTGTGTGTGACTATCAAAATAACAAAAATGAATGAAGCTCAGGCTTTCACAAATTGACTGCAGCATTTTATTTTCTGTGGTTATTTTCTTGAGCACAACGTAGCTAACTTGGGTCATCATAACGAGTCAACATATTGATTTACGTACTTAACTAGCCATTACATATAGCCATAATTAATGCACATTCTTCACTAGTCTTCATCTCAGCTAGCAATCATACTGAAATGCTAACGTTAACATTACCTTGTGTCGGGTCCGCTCTGTGGACTGGATGCGTTGACTGGATGCTTTCTGCTGAGATGCTGAAGCATTGACATCATGCTATTATGGTAGGCAAGTTCGGTTTTACAATAGACACACTGTACAGAGTTTTCAGGGGGGTTATTTTCATCTGTCATTTTGTCTGGCCTGTTGCTCCTCGCTATTTTCTCTCCCTTTCTCCATTTTGCAATCTGCGCCATCAAATCACGTCTACCTCATGTATCCACAGCATAAGCACATTGTGCAACAGTTCTAATCATCCGTGTGAAACAGTGACCTCTGAGCAGTACGGATTAAATGAAGCTTCGATGCAAATAATTTGCATCAATGGTTTTTAGTAATCCAGGTACTCGAGTTTCTTGAGGAAAGGTTTCAGACCTACTGTACATCACGCCATTTTCTAGTTAGCTCTTAGCCAATCATACATCAGCCATTGCTTTAAAAGCCTCCTCTTTACTGTCTCAGTGTGTCAACACAGCAATTCATTCTACACCTTACAATGTCCTACATCGAGTTACCTTAGCTCCCCGATGGGCTAATATCCAGATATGGATTTAGTTACTTGCTCCTTATATCCAAGATCAGCAGCTACTCGTTGCAGTGCGCCTCTGCAATTTCTGGAGTCTCAGTGGGATTGTGGCCCTATTGGAATGATTATAGATATGTTAACCAGGCATCTTCATCAACCCCGATCTCTCCAGGCCACAGGTGAACCAGTTCAAACATAACACCTTGCGAATCCTGCCTTCTCTCCCAAACAATGCCGCCACTCCATCTCAACTTTCTGCCCACATCAAACCTACAGAGTGTAAACAATCAGTAAATCTGGATCTTCATCCAGATCTCAGTCACGTAGGAGATCACACTCAGTGGAGTCACCGCATCTACCGCAAACGGAATAACCGGTGCTGGAAAGTGCACGCTCCTCGCCAAGTCCGTCAAAATCATTGTTTCAAGGCAGCATCTGGTCCCCATCAGAAATACGCTACATTCTCAATCATCTGCACCAAATTAATTTAGAGGATTGTTTATGGGTTTTAGGCTTACTGCTGCCAATGTTGTCTGTTCATCATAACCCTAATCTGCATCAATATCAAATTCAAGCAGCAATATTTCTTTAAGGATACTTATTACTCCATTCAGTTAAGACGATGCTTTTGTTTTGTTGGTCACTACAATCAACGTTAAATGACAAAGTGTTTCTTACTTCATACCAGAGCATGAGAGGAGTAGAGTGAGAGCAGCACATTGAGTGGAATGGTGATAATTCCACTTGAGTGGAGAGTGCCTTTTTGATCATTCTACTCCCCTCTCTCAGGCCGCCCAGTGCCGCTCGTCCAACCCAGAATGTGCTTTGTGATATGCTGGTTTGGGAATCTGCGAAATAAGCAATAGGCCTGAGGTTGTTTTAGTTAAGTTGCAAACCTTAAAGCCTAAATAAATGCAAAGTATAAATCAAAGTTAATAACAAGGAAATAATAGGGAGTGTGGAGAGACCATGAGAATTAGAAAATATTCCTTTTGGAATCTTACACATTGCCAGAAAGCACAAGGATGTGCTATGTGAACACGGTAGTGCAGCAAAAGGTGAGCTAGTAGGCTACACTACTATTCAATAATAAATTAATAGATAAGTATGGTATCCTGTTGTTTTGCCATCATGCCAGTGCAGCTGCAAGCTAGAACCGGGCCCAATTCTGCATGGTTGCGAACGTTAGAGCACCATCAATTGAATATGTAACAGCAATAATACTGTATATCGTCAAAGTATTTTTCCTTGAATCCTGGCGAACACACACAAAAAAATCCCTGCATCAAAATCATTAAACATTTATGATATTGCAGATCAATGTGTCCTAATTTGTAGGTGGAGCATTTTGCTTTCATGCCTCCATTGTACAATTGAGCATTTGATTAGTAAAGATTTCAACATCGCTTGCTGCATTCATATGCAAGGGAAAAAGCTATAAATTATTGTATGTTGGGAAAAACAACTTTTCTTAAACGAAGGCAGTATATTTTGTGAATTAAATAATTTGTATTTGTTTTGGGATCATTAAACATGATTTCATCTAATATATATTGTACGTATGAAGAGTGCATGACATGATCGTTTGACACATATAAATTCCAGATTCACTTTATAATGCTTTAAAAATACCAAGGGAAAACAAAGGGGGCACATGGTATCTACTAATATAACAAATATTATATAAATAACCACAGTCTTTTAGATTACATATGATTTGTACATATAACATTCTAGGTAATATTAATAAAGCAACAACATGGAAAAAGAGAAACAATCAATACTCTTTTCTTTTACCAGTGCATTTTGTTCTCCACTCCGTTCCCTGTGAATACGTTCGTGGTCTTGGTTTGTTCACTCTTGGATAAAACCTGAGCCAGATTAGCATTTCTTGCGAATCAGGTACCGAATATTCAGTCAACTGAAGCTTTAGAGCATCGTTGGACCATGCGTCATGTTGCTGCTTTCACGGGCTTTATCAGGAACTTCAAAACGGCTTCAAACATCCAATTTTTCGCATCTACATACTCCAACCCCACCCTGTCCGGCATCGTGCTCGATTTCCCCGAAGACGCAAGCTTCCCCGTCACTATATAAATTAGACAGATGATTAGTTCACACTGCCTTCCTTCCTTCCTCCAGTTTCAGTTTCCATATGCGATCTCCTGTCCCTTTGGGTCACTTTATTTCGCTATGCACAACATTCATCAATGACGGCTGCTGATCGGACCTACAATTTTGGTCCCCGTTACTGATTCATTGGAACGGAATTTCCCTTTTCCATAATGAAAACCCAAAACCTCAGACGGCATGTCCTTTTTCATGGATGCATGCCTCTCCAGGTCTTGGAGGCTACTTTATAGGAACATGGTATGGAGGGAAATGGTTTGATTAATTTCTCACTCTCGCACTCAGCTCCCCTTCATCCTCATCTTTGACATTTACCCCATCATCGTCACCAGTGTATTATGGGGTCCCTTCTGGGCTTATTTTTCTGACAACACCACTGCCATCGTGATCATCTATAAGATCATTCCAACATAACCCCCCCCCCAACTAAGGGGCTTAGTTTCTGCTGGACAAAGCCCCTACTCCTCCCCCTTTTAGATCCCGCCAAAACTCATGCAGAAAGGACTCGCCCAGTCCACACTCATTTCTCCCTTTTCTCAAACACTCCAAAAGAGACCACTTGGGTGCGGCCGTAGCATAATGATACCTATAATCTCCAGCTGCTCCTGCCCTAACACCTCCAGGGTTATATTTCTGCAAACTAGCTTACTTTTTGCATCTGACCACTCAAGCATTGCAGGGAATTGGACAACTACTAAGTAGTGGGAATTGGGCATTCCAAATTGGGAGAAAAGGGGATACAAATGTATAAAAACAAAAATGCAAAAAAAACATTGTTTATCTTTCAATAAAGTGTATTGCACAACAATGTTGCCCTTATCGTAGGGGTTTATTCAAAATTGTTCATCTTTTGGCAAAGATATTCCACAAACAATGTCCGGCACATAATCATGCGTCATCTTTCGGCAATAACCTCCCTTGTCGGAGGGCTCATACCATACGTTAATTATCTTCAGCAAAGGGATCAAACAACAATGTCGTCCCATCATATTGCTCAAACTAAACATTGTCCATCCTCTGACAGATATCACACAATTAACATTCATACACAAGCATGGCTATCCTCAAGCAAGGACACCACACGAACCAAGCCCCCTTTCTCATAGCAAATGCAAGCATGGCTTATCCTATTGTAAAATATTGCACAACCATGCCAGGGACATTGTATAATTCATGCACCAAAGTATTTATCAGTTGTCACATCTCTTTTTCTCTTCTCCAGACTGAAACTTCAGCCATGAAGACCTGGCTCGTAACTCATCTGGAACTCCTCTCTTTGGGGGGGTAGTATGGATTCTCCTTTTTGGGGTAGGTGCCTCAACACTTGCCTCCTATTTCTGGCAGGATCTGACGGTTCGAGTAGCAATCTCAATGGACTGCAAGAAGGGGCTTACACCAAAAAAGAAAATCTATTCTGTGGTTCAATATCATTTCATCAAATAAATGTCATGTCAGACATGCTAGTATTTCTAATATACTGTAATTAGAATTTAAAAGGCATTCTCAATTCAGTTCTTAATAGCACACAACCCTGGTTGAAATCCATAGAGTTGTTCGGAGGTGCAAATATGTATCACTTTCAGTAAATATTAGCTATTGATTTTGCTTCATGGTGATATTAAAACATTTCACATAAAAAAACCTTAACATGTTCGCCTTCACACATGGCTGTGTAATCAAGCTTGGGGTTTGGAAGCCTCCTTCGCTTTCTCCTCTGACATATGGATTAATCTCCTCCTGCACATGTTCAAAAGGTCATCCTCCAGTGGATCATTGCTTGATAATGATGACTGCTTCACCTCCCTCAGTGCTGTTATACTCTACCATATCTCTCTTAGAAATCCACAAAAACACTGCCTTTGTGGAAGACATCGAAGCAGAAAAGAATGAGTGTAACATGAGAGGCTTTTGGGTGCTGATGGTTAAAGGTTAATGAACATTAGCACTATTTTTATACTACACACTTCCTGATGAAGAAGTAAATCTATAGTGGTGAGACAAGGTTTATAGTGAGGTTTGGCTCACACTGCACACAACCTGTGAAACCAAAGTGAAGAACTTTTGGCATGAAATATATCCAAGTCAAAAAAAATGTAAGCGCACATATCATACTTCATCTGTTTATTTTGGCATTGCTCAGATACTGAATTTTTTTTTCTTTATCAAGCTTTTTTGAGTGAATAACAATTCTGTATCTGAAATAGTGTGAATAGTTTTAGTGCAAATATGTTATACAAAAAAAAAAAACTGTATATACACATATAATATACCTAAATACAGACACACACACACACACACACATATATATATATATATATATATATATTAACATTGGTGCAAATTGAAAATTAATTTAATTGTGAATCTATAGTTGTAAATGTGAATATAGTATTAAATCTGAATATATAATTGTAGCTGCAAATATAGTTATTAATACTGAATATACATATAATTGTAAATCATAATATATAGTTATAAATCCTAAATAGAGTTGTAAGTCTGAATATATAATCAATATATATATGTAAATCTAAATATATGTATGTTCCCCTTCTGTCACACACTCGATATTGTGTCGATGAAGTGACACTAGGGGTTGCTCCTGGGAGCCCCAGACATCTTTGATCTTTGAGAAAAGGCCAATGAAAATTGACGAGTGGAATTTTCATGCCACTCCCCCAGACATGAATATATAAATGTTAATCCTGAATATAAAAATGGTGATAAACAAACTCTAATTATCCATATTTAATTATGAATACCATAGTTGAACAGCTATCAAAATTAAGGGGTTTTTGTGTAGATACTGTATAACAAAAATATGGTACTTTTGAGTCACTCAGTCAAATTGTTCCATTTAGGCTGTTATTCTCCTTTTGTGTTCCCCCAAAAAACAACAGAATTGTGGCGGGAACACCAGAACTACTATTTACTTTTTTAAATTCTAATATTTGCACATCCCTGATTTCCACTTATCAAAAGTCTAGTTTAAACATTGTAGTCATCTTTTTCCACATCTGATCTTTCTAGATAAATGCCAGCTTTAACCTTCATGTTCTGCGAAGCGAAACTCATACACTCGGAATCAGTTATTTATTGAACTCTTGGAGCATTAGACCTAAATCAAACCGGCACTAACGCCAACACACACCAACAAACAAATACACTACATACACTTTTGTATCATACACATTTTTTTTTTTTTTAAGACACACAAACATACACACCCCAAGTTTTATCCCCCACAGAAGACACATCACTATAATAGTGCTCTATTGCCTTCATTCTGTATGTGCATTCATGTGTGTCAGCTGTGTGTGCTTGGATGAAAACCGTGATCTTTTGCATCTGACCCTTTCGGCTTTTATCTATCAAAGACCTGCCCCCCTGCCATGCCTGCACACGTTCCCTCTGCACTTCGCCCTGGGACGTGAACAAAGACCACTGAACAACAACTGCTGCATGGACTGCATATAAGCAAAAGCATACTTCCTTCGTGACCTAGCATATTGTTTTGTGTTTATATTACACGTTTGTCTCACTCCCTAAATGTGTAGTCGCTTATGTCCCTTCTGCTCTTGATTGAAATGTCAGTGCCTTCAAATTTTCTGTGGTTTCTATATTATTCAAAATGCCCTCTTTTGGTGCACAAAGCACTTTCAATGTGTGGAATTTTAATTTACTCTACATTTGATACGGGTGTTGAATTGTGTAGCGGTAGTTCATACAAAATATGAATATTGGCATATTCTTTTTATAGGCTAGTAACACAAACAAACATATTTCCCCCAGTACCTTCTTAAAGGTGCCGAAGCGTGTACCTGTGTCCCTTTTCCCTGTTTCCACCTGCATCTAATAACAGAGGGGGAAAAATTCCTTTTTAATGGCTGACTTACTTTTGTATGTCATATAGGTCAATGCTACTGAAGAAATTCATTTTAGTTTAATGGTTGTTTCTCTTTTATCGAAAATCCTAACCTCACTGTGCTATTCGTGCTGGTTAAAATTCATAAGATTAACTATAACGTGATTAACAGAAAGTGGAACTTCAATTCCAGCTCTATTGTCCTGCCAAAAAACTATTTTCTTGTGTCAGCAGCCTGATAGCTTAGCTATTAAACAGTAATTAACCTACTACTGCAAAATCAAGTTGTAAAGCATCCCAAAGCCGAGCTTGGAGTGTGGAATTTAACTTGAGATTTGTCCCCCTCTGGGAAATTTGTGGCTTTAGTTAAAAATCCAGACCAAGAGCGTTGGGCATAATGCTCCTGTGAGATTTGTTTGTTATTAGACAGACTTTTATCATCTAAGAATAAGTTTATCTGCACTGTCCCTTTTGTTTGTTTGCTTAGCAATTGTTTTTAAAAAAAATTTGTTATAAGGGAATTACAGCTATGTCATCACACTTCTAGCAAAAAGCCAAAGTTCGCCATTATCGCTAATTAATTCCAGGGGTGCTTCTCATTTCTTTAATTGTGCATCCTTGTTTCCTCGGTCCTCCGTCCTGGAGCCTGTGACCCAGAAACCAATCAAAGTCTGCCATCACAAAGGACGTATCAGTTCTCTAATGGCACTTTTCCACTGCACGTTATGGTTCGACTCAACATGATTTGACTTTTCTGAGCTTGATTTTCCACTGCTGTTTAGGGCCTCCTCAACATGGGTGGGATTATAGGCTGATCATCATTGTTGCGCCACCTCTACTGCGTGACATCATCTAAAATGCGACACTATACAATAAAAAATAACATGACTGCTAGCTGTTTGCTACTTGCTCATTATGCTGCATAAAGCAGTTGTTGCACAGTGATTTTACACAAGTGTAACAGTTAAACAGGCCTGGTTGTTTTAGAAGCAAGCTTTCCAGTAGCTGGTCAACTAAATAAAGTGAAGCTTTCATGCAGATTATAGAGTTAACGTACCATCCTCCATCGTGGACTCCAGCCATGGCTGAGTCCAGGGCACTCTCCCTCCCGTAGCTCGCAGGTCTAGATAGTCACTACCAGCATAACTGGTTCCGTAGTCACTTTTAAGGTTTTTTTTACTTTTCCCTAGACTGTTGGTAGGTCCAGTGGAAGCAGTGTACGGCCAACTGCTGAGCCACTTCCTGAAAGACTTTTTCGTTTCGCTCGTCGCTTACGAGAGGAACGTCTGCACCTCGTTTATTGACCATGGCATGGTTTTGCACACAGCCATTTCTTTTTACAATTCGAAATTTGCGTGAACAAATGATATTGCTTTCACTGTAGCTAACTTTAAAACTAGCGGGTTGATGTCCCGTGTCGCAAATCCAGTAATGCTGGTAGTGACTATTCTCTCTGACCAATCAGTTATCTGCAGGGTTTTGACATCATATTTAGCATCGGCTCTGCTCGATTGGACCCTCAACAAAGGTGGTACCAAGGAGTGGAGTCGAGTTGTACTGTGCAATGGAAAAGTCCCATAAGTTCACCGCCAGGAGGCAAGGACTGAGAACAGAGGAAGCTTTCAGAGGATTCTTGAGCGAGGAAGCACAGAAGTGTCCTATGCGGAAGATTTTTGGTCAAAACACCTGACGTACATATAAATTGTCCTCCCCCCTTCACTAATACATTGAAATTAGTTGATATCATGAAAAAAGGCACCACTGACAGTATTTTCACAAAGTTTAAATGCATAAGTTACATTTAAATGTATATACTGTACATATATTTACGTTGAGCAGGGAAATAATTTTACAGTGGTTACTCCAGGGATGCTTGTGTATCAGATGCTGGAAATGTCCTGCCCCTTACTGAAACAGAAAATATGATTGGTTAGCAAATATACAATCACATCAGAAATGAACGTTCAGAATGGTGGATCTGTTTAGTCAGACTGTCTGTACTTGTTGTTCAGGTGGTCATACGTATAATCACTTATTTCAGGTGGGCCTACGCAAAATCCTATGAAAGATGGGTGGGCATACAGCGTATGCCTGCATATGCCCAAGACTACACTACTGTTTATACATATATATATATATATATATGATGCCTCACATGTCCTCAGCTGACAGCTTTGAATTTTATCCGCTCGACACCAGTTTTATGTACAACATTAAAGAGAAGATTCAGGGGTGCAGGCCTTATGGGAAGAATTGCAAAGAAACCCACTTTTGAGACAGAAAATCAAGAAGAAAATGTTAGAGTGGACAAAGAAACAGATGTTGGACAACAGATAATTGGAAAAGAGTGTTATGGATCTAAAACCCAATTGAGCTTTTGTGGGATCAGCTAGACTGTAAGGTGTGTGAGAATTACCCGACAAGACAGACACATATATGGCAAATGCTACAGGAAGCGTGGGGTGAAATGTCATCTGAGTATCTGGACAAACTGACAGCTAGAATGCCAAGGATCTGCAAAGCAGTCATTGCTCAACATGGAGGATATTTTGATGAGAACACTTTGAAGTTGTTAAAGAAGTTCTGAACATTTGTTTCAAATTGTAATTGTAATTTTTCACGTTATTTATGTCCTGACTATACATTGTGAACAGTTGAATGCCACTTTGGTGATTAGAAGTACCTATTTCTTTCCATAAGAGCAAAATCTGTACATTATTCCAAACTTTTGAACACCAATGTGTGTGTGTATATATATATATATATATATATATATATATATATATATATATATTGAACTGTTGCATATAAGCAATATCACACTTGCATTCATGCTATATGGCCCTACAACAGCACTGCTGTGATTCGACCATAGGCCAAGTGCCATAGTTAATCACAGCAGTGCTGATTTATGCCCATATGGCATGGATGCAAGTGTAATATTGCTTATATACAACAGTTCAATGAACAAGTAAATTTGCATTCTTACTTGTGTGATATTGCTTATATATATATATATATATATATATATATATATATATATATATATATATATATATATATATATATATATATACATTGGTGTTCAAAAGTAAATTTAAAACGTTTAGGAAAAACTGAGAGCGGTAATAAAAAACACATTTGTGCACGGAACTACTTTCTAAAGTGATGGATCAGAATCTGCAATTGCTGGTTCAAAACAAATGATGCATCCAAGCCTTTGATAGTAATTCAGAAATGTCACTTCAGAAATATTATCATGGCTTGTGCTGTTTTTCCCTAGTTATTGGATAAACAAGGATGGATGTGTGTGTGTGTGTTGTGTGTTGTGTGTGTGTGTGTGTGTGTGTGTGTGAGAGAGAGAGAGAGAGAGAGAGAGAGAGAGAGAGAGAGAGAGAGAGAAATGGAGCATGTGCCATCACCTGTTGCCCAAGCAGAGATGCTGTCAGCTTTCTGAAGTTCAGCATTCTCAGTGGAAAAATAGCCATCCAAGCGGGGGTATTTCTCCCTATTTCACGGTAGCCGGTGCACAAGAGTAATTCACTATAGAATCCGCAATATTCTCCACCATTTTATACAGTATGTCCTCTCCAATGTGGAAAGTCCAGTAAGAGGTAAGCGCCTTGAGCTTGTGTAACTAATCAGTCTGTTGTGTCTCTCAGCTGTGATGAGCCGAGATGCTTATTAGAAAGTTATTTGTTTAATACCATTTAAAGCTATTTCCTGGCTTTAGTAGTAATACAAGCGATCACATAGTGCTGTTGTATATAAACAATGACTGATGCTGACTTCACGTCACCTAGCTGGCTCATATTACACACAAAATGATCTTTTGCCACCACCTGCTGGCTAACATATTTAATTTAAAAAAAATTGCATGTAAAGAGACACATATACAGTAGCTCTTAACACATCTGCACTGCTCTTACACTTTAGTTTAGAAAAGCACGAACACAAGCGGAGTGATACACACAGTGTACGAGTGATGATGGTGTGAGACCATCAGCACTCATGGAACGTCTCTTGTTCCTATACAATATATATATATATATATATATATATATATATATATATATATATATTCATTCCCTTTGTTCTACCTGGTTAGTCTATATAGCTTTTGTCATTCATTATGAAATTCCAACAAAAACTGGGAATATGCCAAGGACAGAAATTAACCAAGGCCTGAAGATAAATGCCACAGAATATGACATAAATGCACTGGATGTTTAAAATGGGGCAAAAATGCCCCTGTGATGAATTTCTAATTTTTATTTTATTGGATATATTACATATATAGGCATATTTCATAGAATTGTCTAATTAAAGGTTAGGTCAGACATCATAGTAACCTATAGTTCTGATATCTGTAACCAAGTGTTGGTGAATGTGTAGCTAATATTAAAATTATTTGTATCTACTTACTATTTGCACTACCATACCAGTTCCTCTCAACTCATGTATTGATGTGCACAATGTAATTAAGTTGATGTGACGACCTTTGAGAAATAGTTGCACTGAAATTGAACTGCATTGCATTGTCTATATTTATCAGTCATAAATGTTTTCATTTTATGAGTAATAGGGCATTGAGGGGCATAGCATCTATTATAATGGCACATACATGGCAGTAAATAAACTTTTATGGTAGATTTTTTGACTCCACTTGTTTTGAGTCCAGTGAAAGTTCTAGTGTGAAACTTCTACCTGTCAATCAACCACTGCGCCAGTTAAAATGCATACACTCATGCACAAGTTCATAGAACTTCATATTCCCTGATGTAAACATAAAGAGTAACATGAGAAGCACAACTTTAAAGCTCAGTTAACACAGTTACTCCACTAAAACAACTGACAATTCTGCTCTAAATGTGTTGTTTGCACTTATATTAAATGCATGCATAATTGGCTGAAATGATGTGCTGCTTTTTTGTGTTTTCTTTTTGTTATTATGCAGTTTGTGCAATATTATCATACATTAACACACTGAAGTAAAGATTGATGTACGCGGTCATGAAATTAGATACTCTTAAATCAAAATATAAACACAAAGGAGGCGCAAAATACCAGGTGTAAATGATGATGGTGCCTGTTAGTACGCATTTAATACGCATATTAATACCGGGGAATAAAAAGGGCACATGCACAGTGGGAATGTTAGAGACAAAGAGTCAAAACTGATGCATTAGGTTAAAATGTTTTCCTTGTTTCTTTTTGTCTGTCAAAATGACTTTCTTATGATGTGTTACATTCATACGAGCAAACAGATAAGTACATTTGGAGCAGAAATAAACCTTGTGTAAATTGTCAGCTTTACGCTAAGCTTAAATGCTATTTCTAGCCATTTTATATGCACATGTTACCAGACGCAATCATATTTTTTTTATCAAGAAAATTCATGTTGGATCATAAATAATTTTTTTCTAGAAAGACCTTCGATATTAGGGCAAAAATAGTATTCTTGATAATAATTTTTGTATTTTTTTCCTGTAAAAATATCAATTTGATTTATCTTGTTTTAGAAACAACACTGCATACGATATTTATGTTTTTCAGAGAATGTATTTTTATCGTGTATTTTGTCTTACTGTACTGGCAGAGTTTTTATAGTCAAAACGAGTTAAAAAATGTACCAGTCCTGAAGTAATCCAAAGTATTTAGAATACATTACTGACCTTGAGTAATCTAACAGAATGCGTTACAAATTAAAATTTATAGCATTTATTCTGTATTCGGCAGTGGAATATATTTCAAAAGTAACCCTCGCTACCCTGACTACAATACCACTCTTACTATTTCTGACATAGACTGACATGACAGAAGAAGTAAGAGTAATATGTGTAGAATGCCATTGCAAACTCAGCCTATAAAACACATCACCATTATCATCGGTAAATCTGTTAAATTGTGAATAAGCTGTGTATTCATCAGAGCGTATGCACCGCTCTTTCGGTATTTCGATAGCACACAGTGATGCGGCGATGGTGTTGTCTTAAGTCTGACAAAATTTCTAACCGACATGCACTGCTTCAAGTCCGGCACCAAACGGTCTGTGCAGTGCTGCATGAAGTCAAACACACCCCTTGCCTCAACCCATGGCTTGAATCTATTTGCTCAACGAATGGCAGTTTTGACATCTATAAAACAGTATAATGACCTAAGCAGCAATCTGTTCAGTTATCTGTTAAAAGCTATTTGTAACACTCACACACTTACAATAGAACATCTCATTCCCTATTTCCACTGATAATAAAGGTTGAAGATACAGGCAAGCTTATGGGTAATTAAGGCTGGCGTATGGTAAATGTGACTGCTGTGAAATCCAGAGAAGGAGGGGCAGTGTGTGATGCCAGGCACTAGGGCCGTCAAGGGTGATTATTGGGTGCTGGAAGAGATTCTGTCCTTTCCAATTAAGCAAAACTGCTGTCGACAGGGGTGAGAGACTTCTAGAGAAAATCAGACCCTAGGAGACAGCAGTGAGAAATGGAGGGTGAAATAGAGATGCCAGATATATTGGAAAGGGGGTTTCATGACAAACAATTTTAAATACAAACATTCTGGATTGACTTCTCAGATTTAATTAGCATCTGTATCAACAACTGATGGGGGTATGCTACTGTAGTCAGGCGTTAAACTGACAGACCTGCCATGAAATCAGCTTGTTGTCTATTTTTATGTCTCTAATTTGCTTCCAAGACACAGTTTTCTCAGAGTCACAGGCACAGACTTGCTTTCCCTCTGAATGCATTTTTTGTCTTAAAACCCATGTCACATGTCCAAGGCATATTGAATACAATGCAGTACCTTAACCTACAAGGTGATGATTTCATAGAGTAAGTAATTAAATATGCAACATGATACTTGAAGATGTAAAAACAAATCAGAATTCTAAACTCTACCCCACACTTTTCAAAAATGCAAAGCACTCAACTTGAATTTATATTTGTGATGAATGAACTTGAAATAAGTTTGTTGGCTTGACTGTTATTCTACAGACATTGTTCAGGGTTATTTCAAAATCCCTAAACAAAGACCAAAATCTAAAGATTAACTCATCCTATAGCTTTCAAGCTACATCCACCAAACTTGGCACAGACCTTCAGTCTGTTCTGAGATGCTATTTCTTTTGTAACTGATCATCAGTTTTCTCATAGAGTTACTGTAGAAAGGCTCTTTGTTCGAGTCAGGAGACAACAAAGCAGGTTCAAGGTCAGTTTGTTTATTAACAGTATTGTTTCACACACATGTTGGTAACTGTCGTTATGAAGATCAAATAAACTCAGGAGCTCTGTCTGATGAAGCTTTCTGGTCACTCTCTCTCTCACCCTCTGATGCACTGGCGGGCCTTTTAAGTTTCCCTCCACCATAGCTATAAAGAGACAGGTGTTAGAGATAATTATGAGCCAGCTGACGAGCCTTACCGCACTCAACGGACACATGACCACGCCCCCCATGCCACATGCCCCCACCGCTCACTCAGGCCGGGGCAACATCTGGCCTGCCCACTAACCATTTCTGGAGAGAAAGTCATCCACAACCCGCCCCGGTCTGTGGACCACCTTGAATTTAAAGGGCGGGAGAGCCAGAAACCAATGGGTGATCCGTGCGTTAGTATCCTTCATATGGTGAAGCCACTGCAGAGGAGTGTGATTGGAACAGAGGGTGAAGGCCGTTGAAGCTCTGTCCCCCAGGGACAGAATTATCAGGGAGTAATACACTGATGCCTCATGACCATTTCCAAAAGCAGAAATATCCATTCCCAGAGTACAGTATGTGCCGCTTTAGGGGGGTGTATGCTACTCCCAGAAATAGTACAAAGCAGGTGCCACGTCTGTAAATACCTAAAGAATTGAGACCTGGGGATCACAAAATGCAGAACCATATTTTCAAAAGGTTCTCAACACTCAAATCTCATATAGGTCAACGAGCGCATCAACTTCCCTCACAATCCACTCTGTCCAGCAGAAAGGGAATTTATTAATACATAACTTTGGGTTTAGCCATTTGCTCGAAGCAACATTTAAAAGGTGCAGTATATGTAAGATAAAGAAACCCTTGTTATTAATGACACCTGTGGTCACTAAGTGAACTGCAGCCATCTACCTACTCACCGGCATCATCCTGACAGATGAGGCATCATAATTAAAATTACACAGTTATGATTGTTTCACTACAAACTTTGAGACTGTATATTATATTTGACTCTCCAGTGCTGGACCAGTGTTAAAACAAAGTGTGGATATACTGTAGGTCTGAATATGCAAGACTGTAGTTTGAAGTAATCACTTTTCTTTGCATGAAACATTGACTGCATTTAAATGATAGCCTATGTCGTCATTAGCTAGCTAGCCAACTTTATCAATAGCTGTTAGCTAAATTTGGTGGATGATGACAGCTGTTAATAAAATGGACTGTACATTATAAATATGTAGACACAATTCAGTATTGACATGACAGGGACAGCAAATTTACACTGTTAAACAAGCTGTACACTCACTACTTTACATTGTAGCAAAGTGTCATTTCTTCAGTGTTGTCACATGAAAAGATATAATCAAATATTTACAAAAATGTGAGGGGTATACTCACTTTTGAGATACTGTAAAACCCTCAATAGATTTTTAAAACTAGGGCAATTGGTTCCCAGAATTAGTGGATGGGTGAGGCAGGAAATAACCACGGCCTCAACTCTATGCCTTTTCCCCTGAATTGTATCTCAGTGGTAACCACCGGATACTTGTGACATGTTACCATGCACACAGTTTTAGCTGTGTTTTTTTTTTTTTTTTTTTCTCAGCAGGAGTTATAGATTAAAAATATTATTTTTAAGAAAACTACTTAGTTTTATAGCCCACACCAGTCCAGTATATTTTACCATCATTTCAAATGCACAGTCCTCCCCTTTTGCAAGACAGCCAGTGTGGAAATTACATTTGTTACAGCATGTAGGTTCAGAGTGTCCTCTGTTTTTCTATTTTCATGCTCCTGCAAATAAAGCATTACAAATGGGGCTGAGGCCCACCCTCATGCTGGGTTTCCCAACTGTCAAATGCTAGCTACTCAAAGCTCAAAAATCAGACATTTAACCATATTTAATTGGCTTTCTGCAAAAGTGTTGGCTGACATCTAAAAGCAGTTTTTCTCTAAAAGCTCCCAAGTCTACTCTCTGTATGACAAAAATACATACCAAACATGAAGCGTGTCGACCAGATGCAAAAGTCAATAATGAAGATGCCAGAGGCTTTTAGGCAAGAGAACGGTGTTAAATTGTTGTAGGGACACTACCAGCAGTGATAAGGAGGGATCCATAAACCATTTTCCATCGAAGAGCTGGGGACCAATACAGACCAATTCCACATCTTTCCACTGAAGACAAGGTAGTTATGAGTAGGAAAAATGGCTCTGCACTTGTCCTTGAAACAATCTGGTCTCAAACCAGGAACTACTAATGTAACTGGCTGAAGGGCAGTATGTCGTCATCAAGTCATCAATTTTTTAAAACAAAAACAACTGAGTCTGCCTAGACCAAATTTGTCAGAGCTAAGAACACATTCTTATATAATCTGAACAGTCATGTTCAACTGACAGTAAATGGTACTATCAAAAACATGCAGATTAGTGAGGACATGTAAAGTTTAGTGTTGTTGATATCGTTTTCTTGTAAATAGCTGTTTCATTTGAAGTCACTGTTGTGATTAGTCTTCCCATTAGTGAATCTGGATTACCCATCTCGTTTAAAATGAATCGTTCTTTTTGCTGACAACAATTTTGCATTAGATTAGATTTTGTTCTCATAATATGTTCAAGGCATATAATATACTTCCTCATACGTCCCAATATACATCCCTTCCAGAAAATTAACTATGGTTTTTCTACAGTAACCATTATTGAACTATAGTTGCAAAATAATTGTAACCACAAAACATGCCAAGGTTTTACTTTAGTAAACATATTTGAATGATATTCATAGTACAAAGATAGTAATAATATAGGAAAACCAAAACTATGGCAATAGAAAATCAAATAATGATTCTGTCATATAAATAGAAATGAAAAGAAAAAATAGTTACTACAGTTTTACGATAGTAACACAGTTATTACATAGTTATTAACATGGTTACATTGCAGTTCAAGTAACCTGGATTTTAAAACCATGGCACATGCACCAAATTGTGGTGTTACCGTGGTGTTGCTGTAGTAAAAATGCAGTAACCCTGTTTTTTTTTTTGTTTTTTTTTTGCAGAATGATTAGAATTTTTATTAACATAGTTTTTATTTTACTGGTATCACTATGGTTTTACTATGAATATCATAAATACGATAAGTAAAGCCATGGTACATTTTGTGATTCCAGATTTAGGCCTACTACAAATACTATAGCTGAACTATGGTTACTGTAGTAAAACCAGTAAATTGTGTGGTAACTGAGGTTTTACAACAAACACCATAGTTCAACTATGGTTACTGTACATTAACCATGGTTAATTTTTGAAAGGGATGGATACACTAATGTGATTGAACTCTACATATGCAAAATTTTGTATCACAACAACGATTACCCCAATTACCATTTTTATATATGGCATAATTACTTTACTAAAATTAGGCTAAAAAGTGACTTCTAAAAAACTGAAAAAGCAGCCACTAAAACCCATGTGTTATAAGATTCAGCTTGCAGCTCCTGCTGTTCACAAAGAACCTACTTCTGTCTCAGGTCCAGCATTCATTATAACTAGCTTACTCTATACGCCCTTGAACTGTTAATAAACTTAAAAGCCAAAATCCTTTTTAGTTCAGGAATGGAGGACAATATAAAACCACGTGTTTGAGGTTATACCACTTTCACCTCTAAATTTAATACAAATTCATACCAGTGTTGGATCCACTTTGATCTGTTTTTAATCAAACTTGGTCAATGTGAGGCTTTCTAGACATTGCTTCTGAAACAGAATAATGTACATAAAGGGTCTTTGCCCCTTTGTGTGTTTGTAGACCAGCGATGGTTAAAATTAGCCTATAAGTAGGTCTGAAATTCTTTGGCACTGTTTTGATGACACAATATGCAAAATGGGGTGCTTTTCCATGGGAGGGGAGAGGCATATGTGTTACTTTGTTCTTGATATGCATTGCTCTTATTCACAAATTGAGGATCCCATAAGGATTCTTTAACTTCTACCTAAATTTTAACCTTTACCATAAAAACTCATAAACAGTGACGCAAAATCAGACTTAGATGTTTACTTGTGTCCTACTTTTTCACAGAGGACATAAGGAGAACAATAAAGGCTGATTCACATCCTTCCCTGACATTCATTTTTTTATAACTATAGCACAATGATGAAATATCACTGAATATGTATGCAATTCAAACATGCGAAATATCAGCATCATCTTACATTTTTTTATTCTTCATTCATGTAGCAAATTACAAACAGACTGATGATGTCCAATGTTCACTTTTTTTAATGGAGGTTTTGTACTCTCATGAGCATTACATTGTTGCCAATTTCACATTTCTGTGGTGATGGAGGCCAATATTTGCATCTACCACAACAGAGACTCATTTGTTGGCTTTTCATGAGTTCACCAATAACATACATTGATGCATGATGCAAATTGAATTTAACTTAAAATGGAAATGCCACTTGCGAAATAGTAATATTTACCAATATTTTGTTAGGGGGAGCTTTAGAAATGTTTCTGTCAAGATTCAAAATAGCTTTACAGGTACGATGAATGAGGGATTAAGTGACCAAATTCACATCACAGAGGTCATTTAGACCACAGACCCTCATGTCGTTCTAAAACCGTTTGACTTTCTATCTTATGCAGAACACAAAAGCAGATGTTTTAATTAATATCCTGGTCTATAACAGTGATAGTTGATAATGACTCACTTTTGTATCCATAAAAGTATATTCAAAATGAACTGAATTTATACATGAAAATCTGGATGTTTGTTGCTCATTCATGAGCCTTCTGAGAGAAGCTTGTTCACTGTGGCTCGCATGTTCACATGGATGTCATTTTGGGTTGTTTCTCACCAAAAACCTATTGTATGTCTTCAGAAGACTTGGAATATGATGCATGAGTCACATGGACTATTTTCTGATATTTTGGGGTTCATTTTTTAAGGTTTAAAGTGAGTCACTATCAACTGCCTTTGTACCGAATAGTTAGAAAATGTATTAAAGCATCTCCCTTTGTATTCATAAGAAAGTCATATGGGTTTGGAATTACATGAGGGTGAGTAAATGATGACAGAATTAAAAATTTTGGTGAACTTTTCCTTTAAAACAGCAGTAGATTCAAAATGGCTTTGTGGAACTTAAAAAGATTCTTCAACAGGCCCTTTTCCACTGGTGGTACTAAAGCCCATTTTAGGTAATTTTCCCCAGGACTAGTATTTTTTATTGCTTTAGCACCTAAGGAACTATAGTTCCTCAGGACCGTGGGGGGAATTTTAGCTCCTTCTCTGGAGTAGGTACTTTGGGGATGTATAGGGACTGTAGCAGCCTGTGATTGGTCAAAAACCAATGACGCACAAAGCATTAGTCTGACTGCTCGTCCAATCCGATCTCATGAAAATTCGCACAGAATTTACAAGATAGCTATTTCGTATGGTCTCGCACGATGTTGTTCACATAAACTGGTACGACTTCATCATGTGCAAATTCACAGATGTCTAATGCTGAAGTAAGCACGAGTTCCGAGCACAAGGCATTAAAGACATACTTATTAATATTATGCTCTTACCCAAACCCCTTATCTAAACTTAACCAATTAGTAGTGTGTGTAAACAAGACAGGAAGCTGTTGTGGGTGACAGAAGCAAGTAATTGTCGTGGATTAGATGGAAACGATGCCCAGCGACATCATTGGCTGTAGTGAGAATCGTAGGAATTCAAACTAGCGCAGTCGCACGATATCATACAGATTAGCCAAATTTAGAAAAGTCATACGAATCCTGACAATTTCGCTTTTAGAATGTTTTGGCACGTCTCATCTCTCACTCCGGCTGCATCAGCATGGAGCTCCGTACACACAGTTTAAATTGTAACCTGAAGACACAGACTGTGTCTAAAATGTGAAAATGCTGAGGAAGGATGAAATAAGGTGCTTTTTAAACTGTTTGGAGACCAGTTTCCTATAGAGTTCCCTTCATCCAAAAATGCTGTTGTTTAAACCATTAACTTTTCGGATGCAGCCAAAGCTCGTGTAAAACAGCCCTAACAAAAGTGTATGGTTGGTGTTGTTGATTTCGTCGTTGTTACTATTGAATCGCACATTCCAACCAGAATTCTTCAGTCAGAAGAAAAATGGTCCAAATTAGTTTACGTCACTACAGTCTTTTAGGTATGCAAATGCAAAAGGGGAAAGTCTCCTCGGGTGCTCCATTCCTCTGAAAATTTCTCATCTAGAAAGTTACTAAAGGAAAAGTACCAGGACTCTAGGTGCGAAAGGGTCTATTGACATCATTAGGCTCCAAAATAACTTTTTGGTTGTAATTATAACCTTTATTTTAAGGTTGTATGAGAGCTGCACCAGTAGAAACTGAAAACAAGTTGAATCAATTCAGCACAGCATGGTTTCATGAGGGGATGTTTTAAGTCATGGTTTACAAACGTTTAGGTTACAGATGTAACCTCCATTCCCTGATGGAAGGAATGAGACTTTGTGTCGAAGAAGCAACACTAGGGGTCTCGAAAAAGCGACAATAGGGGTCTCTCTTGAGCGCCGATTATACCTCTGATCTATGAAAAACAGTGGCTCGGCTTAGTGACGTGGCCGGGAGGACACAATGTCTCGTTCTCTCCATCAGGGAACGGAGGTTCATCCGTAACCTAGATGTTCCCCATCTGGTGCTCACTTCGACGTTGTGTCGAAGAAGCGACACTAGGGGTCCAATTTAAATCACGCCATGCGCTGAGCCGTGTACTGCTTACACAGGAGCGGGCAGGTACTTGACGTGCCAAAATGACCAGCTGTATCAGACTGCACTTACCCCTCCCCAATGCCCCACAAAGTCATCAGAATCCTTATAGTTACGTTATAGTTATATGCAATTAATTTTAAAGGTTTTACGCATTCATTTTTCTTAATCGCGATTAACGCATTTAACGTTAATACAGCATAAACAATGGAAACTTTGTAATGTGTCTGCCTGGAGTCATTACACTGACGCACACACCACAGCACCAGAGCCCTTCTACCATGTAGAGCCTACAAGCTTAGCATAACATAGCATAATACGGCAGTCACTTAGACATTCACTCTAGCTGACCGTTACACTCTCTCCTATGACAGAGCCACGGAGGCTAATATCTAAGTAAATAAAATAATCTCTAAAAGCGCTTCCATGTCAGTGATAAAATGATGGAGAAAGACACTCTTAACACTATTTGATGTACAAAACAAGCCCAGATGGTATTTTTCAGCCTATGCAAGGCACGTTTTAATTACCACATAAACAAGTCAAGTCTTAAATATCACCAAAATGCACAATGAGATGTTTTTGTGAACATCTCATTGTTTCACGATTTCATGGTGAGTTAAATGCAGCATGCAACGCTTGCAATGACGCCCTGACGCGAATCATGAACACAGCTTCACAATTGCTGTAACAAAGTGGAGAGTCGTAGTCTACTGGCAAATACATTTTGTGGAGGATGAGTGTTTAAGGGATGTAATGCCCACTGCAATGATTATGCAACCAATGTGGTGACTGTTTTTTTAAACTCCCACTTAGACTTTGGGAAATGTTTAATGTTACTTGAATTGGTGCTATTTTAGTGCATTGTCTTCATATTGTGGAAGGCTTTGTTTGGAAGTATGTTAATAAAGGATTATATTGCTACATATTGTTTCATTTTCTTACCTAATATGGAAATAAATTAATTTTGACAAGAAAAGGAGTGCATATAGTGTCAAATTCCAGCACTTTTGGGGACTATTGTTATAGTAAAACTACGATAAACAGTTTTTTATCTGATGGCTGCTACGCCAGTTACAGTGTTTATGTATCAAATCTACATCATGTACCATAAAAACTTCTCCAGTATTGTCAGTCTTTAGAAAAAAAATTTGAAAGAAAAAATAAATACTTGAATAGACACATTGATTTAAAGTGGTCAGTCTCTCATGTACTTGAACATTAAAAGATATAATATTTCTACATTATGTAATCCTCATCTGTTTAGTGGCCTTCACAGATACAAAATTTGACATGCAAATTAGGCCTACTGTTATAGACAAGTGTTCTTCATTGTATTTTTAATGTCCGGCATGAGTGTATTGTTGTGTAAAGTATGATAGCTTTGTGTGTGTTTACAAAATGCTGGTTCAGTTCTTCATTTCATATAATGCTTCATTTGTTTTCAGCTCATTGCCATTAAAGGAAAAACAGTGACAAATAGTGACATAATAAACCTTCAAATGTATTTTGCAGTTAAAACAAGGACACAACAAGTGTGGTGTATTTGCTTTTAAAAATACTTGTTCGTTGTTTACGGTGATTTATTAAAGAAGTGCTCTGCTATCTCATGCTCAACATAATTATCATTATTACTTGGTATCCATGTTAAAAAAAAGAAAAGAAAAAAAGAAAGAAAAAAACAATCCAATTACTTTTAGTCCTCATGGCAACTGCTAAGTGGTTTGCCCAAGCCTAAGAGCTTCTAGAGTGGCAATTTAGGATTTACTTTAACCGTTACAGCATAAACACATTGTTGGCAAACAACCAGCACTACATTTCAGGCATCCCAGTTTGCTTGTAAGATCAGATGCTTAATGGTAGCTGCCTAGATGCCAAACTGGAAAAGATTTAAAGACCAGATTCACCTGTGCCCTTTTAAAAGTTTGCATTGCCCTTGATTGAAGGACATTACTGGATTTATGGATGCATTTACCTTTAAGTGTCTGCAAAATGAATAAATGTAAATGTAAGCAAATTTTTTAGCAAATATTTTTTGTTTGTAAATTTTGTAAACATTTAAAGCCAATGTGAGATCCGAATTGACCTTATACACTTTCTTAATTCACATTCCTGTTCTTATTGTGTACAATTCATTATTATTGCACAGAAAGATAAAATATATATTTTTAAATCTTTAAACAATCTTTAATGTAACTTGTTCCACCTCTGAAATGACTCCTGAGGTTTTTTGTTTTTTTCTCGGAAGTGCGCTCTCTCTCATGACAACTGTGCGCCCCTTACCCATATATTCAGCACTAGATAGGCGATTATATTGTAATCACATCCTTATCATATGTGGACAAAATGAGTGAAAAAAGAGCCAATATATCAGGTGCACAAGACAGGAAGCGACACAAAGAAGAGGAGCTGAAAAATAGAGCAATATAAAGGTGAGACATTGATGTTTATTTATTACTTTGAAATTGCTTATTTAAAACCTCTTAACTGACATTGACAATGTTGGCTGTTTTTTGCTTGTTTTATTTAAGTTTAGAGCAAGTTAAGTGCAGTGTATTTTCTTTCAAATAAACTTAAGCTTCTATAATGTTGTTTTAATTTCAGTTATATTGCTGCTTGCTTTCACTTCACCAAAAAACTCCTACGTGCCTTCTTTTAAAAGAGACCATGATTAGGACTGTAGTCTAAAGCATTCATGCTAAGCACCCTCAAACGAACTTTAGAGCACCCTCAATTGCAGACCAGGGCAAACTACTGCCCGTGGGTTGATTTATCATGAAAGTTTTTTTATTAGATCTTTCATTTATCTAGCTTTGGGACCTATTGCACATAAATAAGCTTTTAATATGCTCAGAGTGGTCAGATAATAGATAGCAACACCCAGGGGTGGAAAGAGTACTGAAAAATAATCTCAAGTAAAAGTACTGTTACTTCTTAAAAAAAATATTTTGAGAAGAGTAAAAGTACCTGTCCTAAAAACTACTCATTAGGAGTTAAAGAGTAGCTCATTTAAAAGTACTCATGAGTAGTGAGTATTGAGTACTGAGTTACAGAAAAAATATAAGTATTTATAAGTGTTTGTGACTGACAACTTTTAAAATACATCACTTATCTATGATACTGTAAACACTACGTGAATCTGATTTTTTTTTAATAAATAAAAGGGTGACATGATTCCAGAAATTAAAAGATGAAAAAGTTATTTTCAGTATCATAATGTATGAAACAATTACATTAAAATCAGTTTATGTGTAGGGTCTACATTTTCCTTAATGATGACTGAGAGAGTTATTAAGGAATGCAAAAAAAAAAAAAAAAACTCTAAAAAAGCAGGGTCACTTGCCGCATCATGTCCCACACAATAGAGGCGGTAGAGCAATAGTTTGGTACAGGGGCCGCATCAGGCTTTAAAGGAATACATCGCAGAATATTTCAGCTCCATATGTCCATACAATACAAGTGAATGGATGCCAAAATGTTTAAGCTCCAAAAATCGCATATATAAGATGGGCATTGGTGGAATTATAAAGTGTATTTGACAGTTTGGGTGCAAACCCACATTAGCGCTCAAACATTAGCCGCCTGTCAATCAAACAGCATGCAGCTACAGACATCAGGAAATAAAAAGTAAATCTTTTATATTTTATCTAGATCAACCAGTGGTTGTCTTGATATCACGATCGATGTAATGAACACCCCTGTTCTAGATGTAGAACATAGGCTAAGTATAGAAAACTACTTAAAAGTTTATCATCAATATCGAGGACATTTCTCAAGATAAACATCAAGATTGATTCCCAGGAGGGGAACAGGCTAGGACAGGGAGGGTTCAGTCTCCGGGCGCCTTTCATGAACCTGATAATCAAGTTGTGCTTACCTAGGGACTTGCATCTACTGCGTCGTGGTAGGGTGCAATAGCAGCTACATACACCTTCAAGGTGGAGGGGGGACAGCCTACCCTCCAGCCTCTCCTGAAGGAATGAATGCTCTGTGGTCACCACAACATATCTGGACACCTGCTGCGAGGGAACTCTGCGGCGCCCTGACCCGAGGTACCAATCGTTAAGCTGTGAAGGCTGTGGGAAGGATGGAGGTTTCCAGTTCAAGCCCACACTCACGACAGCCTTGGCAAGCATGTCGTCCATCTGCGCATCAGCCTCAGACTAGGCGAGCTGACCCGAAGGTGGCAGCCCAGTTGAGTCCTCTGCGTCAGATGCCTGAATGCTCTCTGATGCAGCGGCGACATCCTCATCCAATTCCAGGGGCTCCAGGGAGAATGCAGGCTGGCTGTGAGATGGACGGAAGCAAGCATGCGTTCCCGGGGCAGGTGGTTCGTGGGATTTACCCAGCGAAGCCGAGACCGTGGGAAGAATGAGTGACGTGGAGGGCGGCTAAAGTGCCGTTCATTTTGAGGATTGAAAGCCGTGACCGCAACGCTGCCATGGTCATGTTCTCGTAATGAGTACATGAACCATCCACAAACGCTGCCACAGTGTGATCGTTGCCCAGGCACATGAGGCAGCGCCTATGACCATCGGTCTTGGAGAGATATTGACCGCATCCGGGAGCTACACAGAGGCAGAAAGGCATCTTTAAAAAGACGTGTTCTGAAAAGGACGTTCAACGCCTGCTCGTGTTTAGAGAACTCTTTTAGAGAAATCAAACTCTTTTAGGAGGGGAAAACACTCTATCAGACAGACCAGGGGCGTGGACTGCACAGCGTGCAGAGAGAGAACGCTGCTGGAAACGCGCCGTAGGATCCAACAGCAGTGCTTCTTGCCAATAGAGGTGAGTGGAACAGTGGTGAGACTTCAGCTTGCTGCTGTACAACTGCTCGGCTCCGAAGAAAACAATCTGACTGACAGACACATGCCCGCTTCCCTTTATACCAGTATGTCCAGGGGCGGGACATGCAAATTCTGTCTCTCAATTTCTCATTGGCCTTTTCTCATGTTCAGAGGTACGCGAGGCTCCCAAGAAAGTGAATGAACTCACTTCATTCAACGTCGAGTGAGTGACAGCAGGGGAACTATAGATACATCCAATTATATAGCCTATATTTTGTAGGTCTTTTTTGGGGACATATTTCAAATTGCTTTCTCTTTTTTTCCCTTTGTTGTGCAACTGTAGGCACAGTCATTTGTGTGTGTGTGTGTGTGTGTGTGTGCATTTACACTTCAAATCAAATATTTTGATACAAATTGCTCTCGCTGCTTGAGTTCACTTTAGACATAAATGAATATTTACATTAATATCATGGATCTTTGCAGTGAATCACCCACTTACCCGACAACCTACTTTTCAGTATACAATAAATTCCGGATGGATAAAATCAGGTCCTGTCATTTTTTTGTTTTGTTCTCATTGAATATCCTATTTCACTCAGAAATATGTCAGATTACAGAAGTAAAATGGGTTGTAAATGGTGTTTCATGCTGACCATAATCTGTTTTGGTGATGTGCAATGATGTCCATTGAAGTGCAAAAAGAACTGCAGGACAGGAAATAAAAGTCAAAATGAAAAGAATAGCTTGCAGACAAACACCACGAGTTTAGTGTGCTACAAAAACTCAGATTTCTTGGTCTAATGATTGTCTGGACCAGAACCAGAGATGTTAACTTCATCTAGCTAAGGCTCTCAATACATCTTTCTCACTTCATTTCTCTTGTCTGCATATGTGCTTAAAACATCAGCATATAGGTTCTGGTCAGCTTCTCTTCTGTTTCATAACAATTAGTCCCTCTTGTTAAAATGTTCTGTCCACTGTCTGTGAGGTATGGATATTAGGAGCCCATTTGTGAGGTGTAAATGCAAAAGCTTTCAGCAAGATGTGTTTGACACATAAAGCTGTGAACATGTTGATACATATTTCTGTTACCTGCTTTGGAGTGGCTACCCATTTACCATTAGGCTGCAACTCCTTCATTCATCCACGCATTTTCACTCCCACACAATTTTAAATTAGCATTTAGTTTGCCACAACTTAGTGCTTGAACAAGCAGTGGATAACTGATATTCTCAAAGACAATTTGGATGGATTACCACCAATTCCTAGTACAGAAGCTTCAGCTTCAGAGAGTCGATCATTAATTGTTAAGATATCACAAACCCCCTGTGCTGTCTTTTATCGATGGTGCTTGACAGGGAATGGACAATTTAGAAGGACACAGAAGCTAGAATAAACGAATCTCAGAATTAAATAGCTCTTGATCCAGCCTATTTACACATTTTGCGCAATTTCGCCAAACCCACTTGTGCCTAGACATAGTGCATGCTTGCACGAAAATACCTTTGCGCTCTTAAAGGTGCGGTCAGTATTTTTTTAAATATGGTTTCTTGGTCTTACAGTGACACCTAGTGGTGTGAATGCAGCATCATTCAAATGCAATAGTTTTCAGTTACCAAGGTATGTAGGAAAGTGCTACATTTATTCCATTACATTTACTTGAGTAACAGTTTACTTTTATGAGTATGTTTTATGGTGGGTACTTTTCACTCTTACTCAAGTACATTTCTGAAGAAAACAATGAACTTTAATTTCGTTACAATGGGTAGCCTTCCTGTCGTTAAATTACTGTTTTATATTTTTTGAGATATTTGAATGGGACTTTTAAGACAGTGGAACTTCACAGCTGCACACTGTCACTCGAGTCACATTCAACACTGCAGCAGCAAGCGTGCAAAACAAACATTTCTTCACGCCACACAATGCCTTCATTTTACACCAAGACAACGTTATATTTCAAGATAAAAATTGCAGCTCGAACTAAAGAAAACACAGTGAGGTAAGTTTTAAAGAGTGTGACAATGTGGTCTTATCTGTGTCATGGTGATACTCGTTCATTTTCAGCATGAATCTGTAACAGTGGGCTCTTATGACCTCAGTTACTAAGTTTGCATTTTATATCAGCCCTGCAACATTTCAGTACCTACTGTATGAATCCTTGTAAACATCGGCGTTAAGTGCAAATGTTTTGCCCTGTCTATTGCGATTGTGAGCATTTCTGCATGTGCAAGGTTGGCGCGTACACAGTGTTTGACGGATGCAAGTGTCTTTTTTTAATTGAGAGCACACTTCCAAACACAGAGATAAGGTGCAATTTACCCGTAGTATACAGACTAATTATCTAAATTCTTTAGATGGGACAGAATGCATGAATAAAACATGATGTTGCTTCTGTGTTTAATTAAACATTATATATCATTTGGGACTTAGCTTGACATTGTGTACCGTAATAATTACTAGAAAATATTTTCCAAACTTCTCTTCTAACTGATAGATTCATCCAAATCTGAGAAGCGTCCTTAAAGTGATAGTTCAGCCTTTAAAATTCTGTCATCATTTCCCCACCCTAATTTTCTTCCAACCTGAGAAAGGTTCTGTATTCTGTGAAACCAAACAGATGTTAGACAGAATATTGGGGACTGACAGTCTCAGTCACCATTCCCTTTCCAAATATGGAGGTGGGAAAAAACATCCAGTGAAAGTAAATGGTGATTAAAGTTAGCAATCCTTCTAACATCTCCTTAAAGGAATTGTTTCCCCAAAATTGAAAATTGACACATAATTTACTTACCCTAATGCCATTCCAGATGTGTATGTTTTTTCTTCTTCTGCTGACCACAAAGAGTTTTAGAAGAATATCTCACCTAAAAAAAAAAAGAAAGCACATAAAGGCAGCATTAAATGAATTCAAATGACACTGGTTTCAGATTAGTCTCAGAAAGTCTTCTATGTGCTTTTTGGAGCATCAAATTGGACCATCAGAGCTGAAATGTTCTTCTAAAAATATTAATTTGTGTTCTGCAGAAGAAAAAAAGTCATTCATCTGGGATGGCATGACATTTACATTTATGCATTTGGCAGACGCTTTAATCCAAAGCGATTTACAGAGCCCTTGTAACAGGGACAATCACCCCGGAGCAACCTGGAGTTAAGTGCCTTGCTCAAGGACACAATGGTGGTGGTTGTGGGGATCGAACCAGCGAACTTCTGATTACCAGATTACCAGTTATGTGCTTTAGACCACTAACAACCTGGTTTGGAACAACCAGGTGTGGAATGATGACAATTTCCATTATTAACAATAACATTAATAATAGTCTTACTATTATTATTAATAATAATAATAATAATTCTCTAATGCATGTTAAATGTGTATCATGTTCTGGAATATAGGAGAGCAAACATCCATTACGTTATGTGAAAGTAACTAGTTACTACTTGAGTATTCTTTTTATTGGATCGTTTCTTACTCTTTCTTAAGTGATTTTAACATTATTACTTTTACTTGAGTAAGGTTTTTGGCTACTCTTCCCACCTCTGGTTTCCAATGTCATTGTAGAAATTCACTATTCAGAGCCATTATTAATTTAATCAATGAGTGAAAGTGTCCAATAATATTGCGGTTAATGAGAACAAGCAAGTAGTATTGGGCTGGTCATGTGGTTCTAACATGGCAGCCCCCATGAGGGGACCCTCTCTATGTAGATTAAATTACTTTTATAAGGTTACTGATATGACTGGAGTCTTTATCTCATGTGAGTGCTCCTGAATTTATACAACAAGAAGAAAAAGAATGGGAGAGATTGTTAAAGGGATAGTTCAACCAAAAATTACAATTCTCTCATCATTAAATCACTTTCATGACATCCCAGATGAGTATGAATCTCTTTCTTCTGAACACAAACAATGATTTTTAGTAGAATATCTCAGCTCACTGTGGGTGAGAAACAGATCAATAATTCAATCCTTTTTTACTTTAAATCTCCACTTTCATTTTCACTTTCAGAATGTGTTATGTTGATAGTTTTCCCATTCGCCGTAGCTCTCAAATCACATTTGCACATGCGCATATTCAAACTTCACTCAAAAAATATGTGTATTTTTAAGATTTATATATATCAATTGCATGACATATTTCCATAAAACTGAATTATCTTTAACAAAATGTTACATTTATTAACTAAGCATAATAAAATGTGCTTAAATAAACAATTGTGTTTAATTTATAATAATAATTTACAATAATACACACCCCACCTACCTAGCTCTGCCTCAGTAATACAGTAGATGCTTAACTGCCTCAGTACTGACAAGTAATTCTGAGGCTGCTCATCCCTGATTGGCCACACTCTCAAAGGTGTAATCCAGTCTTGCAGCATCCCCACAGGGATGGAGCAAAATTCTCCCATTTTATCAGATGCAGTGTCCCAAAGGCTAACGCAGATTTGCACTTTTCAGAGAGCAACACAAACACACAGCAACAGGAAGGGCGGTAGGAAACAAAACAGGAAGAAAGAAAAAGCTAGATTTGGAAAAATGCAAACAAAAAAAAGTGCTCATAAGAAGCGGAGAAAGCAAGCACAAAGGAGAGGCCCACTCAGTGTAAGAGATGGACGGTGATGGTATAATGTATGTTGAACTGGTGAGGTTAAAAAGTGTAATTTCAAAGAAAATAGCATCACCAAACAAAACTGCAAATGGTCTGACAAAATTAGTATTGGTTTTGATATTGGCAATGGTATAAAGTACATATACGTATAATATCAATTATAACAGAGTAAAGGTTGGGCAAGGAGGAGGTGGGAACCCACTGAACAGTCAACTTAAAATGTAATGGTCAACATAAACTTAACCAACATAAAACACAAGGACACACACAACATTGCCATGTGCGTCTCTCTCTCTCTCTCTCTCTCTCTCTCTCACAATCTGTCATCTCCTGCTGATCGCCTGATACATGCTCAATCATGGCCTGGCCATGCCCTCCTCCTCGTCACACATAATAACACAAATAATTTTGTAGGCTCATGCCAGTGTTTTTGCAGGGGTTATACTGTATATATATATATATATATATATATATATATATATATATATATATATATATATATATGAAACCCCTGCAAAAACACTGGCATGAGCCTACAAAATTATTAGGGAACTCTGTAATTTGAAGCTCACATTTCAAACATCCACTGTTTTGTAAGACTTGCTTTACCATTCATTTGCAAATGCTTTTATCCAAGGTACAGGCTGTGATTTGCTCAGGCTAATCTCTGGAACTCTTTAGTCCAGAGGTCAACCCTTCTAGGGTTCAACTCTGAGCAGTCAACCGTGAGCTCTAGCCACTTCTCACACTCCTACACAGCTGAAAATTATATTTAATATTTTACATAATGTAAAGGTGAGCTAATTGGAATCTGCAGCATTTAGAGATGAAAGACAAGAAAAGTGTTTTAAGAGTTTTTACATAAATAGAATTTAGTTATATTTGTTCACTTATCAAATTTATTTCAGGAACTAAACTAAAGTGCTTAATTTATTGCAGTGATTTGTGTGAATTTAAATACACTAATTGTTCTTGGTGCGTAAAAAATGCAGTTAACATATCATACATGAATAATACATAACATCTGCAAATATGAATTCAGAGAGCGAAAAAAGCTATGAAGCAAGAAAGGGAGATAAAGAATAAAACACAAATATATAGGTCTTTCATCACTAGTAATCATAATTTCAAATGAATCTGCAAAGGTAAAATATTGTATTTAAGTCACTTACAGTCTGTCATTTTGAACTGTCACAACTCAGATCTCTCTTCTTTAATATCTCAATTGTTTATCCAAGGCAGTGATTTTGTTGAATGCATAGTTATTGGAGACTTTTGCTTAGGTCTGTAATCTCAATGTGCAAAAGTCTTCTAGAGTTTCAGAAGAGATCTCAACTATGTCTCAATCTGTGCTCAAATTTGCCAAGATACCAAAGTCGGAAATAAAAAGTAAGAGATTTGAACTCTAACATGTGTACTGCGATCCCTGAGCAATATAATTTTGTTCTGAGGCTTTACATTAACACTGGGGATAATACTCATGTTTGCTTGAAGGTGCAGTATGTAAGATTCAGAAACCTTTGTCATTAATGACACCTGTGGCCGTTAAGTGAACTGCACACACTTACCTGTTGCTCGTGATCGTGCATACACTCCATAGGGACACAAGCGAGCGAGCATAGACCAAAACAATAACGTAACGTACAAAGAGGCTTAAAGTGATCAACCAGCATCATGTTGACAGATGAGGTAGCATAATTAAAATGACAAAGTTATGATTGTTTTACTACAAACTTTGAGACTAAACTAAAAACTTCTCAGCTAACATAGCATACTGATACACACGTACAGCTACATACAGTAGTATGTACTATACCAGACAGTTTATGTATGTCATATGTTGTACTACGATCAAGAAAACAGCGTATTTGCTTAAATATATCCTGTATAACTGACGTTTAGTACATAGGCGGAAATTGCGGGGGGGTCGGGGGGGTCAGGACCCCCCCTATCTGAGGGTTGTCCCCCCCTAAAATATCATTAAAATATGTGTATTGTAAATAATATAATGATATATTCTTAAAATAAATGTTTAAGGAATAAAATAATACAAATGCAAACGGGGCAACAACAAAAAAACTTTTTAAACATTTTGAGTCCCCCCTCCCTTGCCTCACAGTGCTTTGGTCCACTGCCTCCGCCACTTTTACCTCACCACCGACACAAATACATTCCGGTGGCGGGAGAGAAGAACAACGTTTTTGAGTAGTTGTGGAACTCCAGTAAGTCAATGTTATTTTATTCACTTTAAACATCGGATGAAGTGATTATTTTCTCTTTAATATAGATGATGCTGAGTCATTAATAAATCATGTCAAAAACAAATATATGATTGTGTACCAAACTACCAATGTACTTTTGTCACTGATGCAGTCTGCTATGTTAGCGATTATAACGTTTAACGTTACCCTTGTTTAATACAGTCTATGCGTTTACCTTGTTTAATACAGTAGTATATCCCCACTCACACACACACACCCATAGAGTGTACGCATACACTAGGCCTACGTGATGTAACGTTAGTCTTGTAGATTAGACTAGTCCGGGTGTGCATTTAGATTTTAACTCTTTCACTGTGATTTAGTCGGTTTATATCATTTAATATAGTTAATCTAATATAATATCACACGAAGAGTGCAGTTTTTCTCCAGATATCAGCATGATAACAAATGTGATTTTGATTTTATACAAGTTTAATAAACAAGAAGTTAATATTAAGTGATGTACATTTTAGACACCATATTGCCTGTTTTAGCTCCATTTTACCAACGAAAATAGTTGAAAACTAAGCCACAGCACTGTAATTGCGTCTCTGAGAAAAACACCGAGGTGTTCCTTACTGAATTAATCCGCTTTTTGAACAATCAGTTGAATGAATCTCAATGACTCACTCATTAACAGTGACTTACTGCCTCCTACTGGCGGTTTTAATTTCACATTTAAAGTATCTTTTCATGTTTTAAATCATTTCAAATATAAATATTCAACATTTTCTTTTTAATAAATTTGTCCTGTCATGCAAGTTTGATTTAAATTACAGCTATTTTTTATTACTTAATATAGAGCAGTGACTATAACATAATATTTTTATTTGTTACAAACTAATTTTATTTATTTTATATGGGGACACTTTTTCACAATATTGACGTTTTTCATTACTTTTACATTTGAGTTGAAAACTTATCTTTTTAACTTAGCTTTTAGTTAAGGGTATTTGTTAATTGAAGTAATAACTTATTTTTATTTAGTTTTTTTTCCACCTCTTTCTCGTCTATACAGATCTCACTATACAGTTGTGTGAGGGTATATGTCTAAGAGTGTGGTCATGCCTTCATTTGCTAGGCATGGTAAATGTTTTTATGTATGTTTTAATTATAACTGTGAAGCAACAACGTTGCTATTAAATGTGATATATAAATAAATAAAAGTTGAAGTTAAGTTCAAATTCCATTGTATTTTGGTGGCTTGATTGTGTAAACAACTTACTTACAAAAAATGTATGGTTTTGAAGAATTTTTTGGTCAATTTAGTCAGCGTTTTCATTAAACCAGAAAGAAACTTTGAGAAGAAGGATAATGGAACGGTCTCCATGCTACACTAATAATAGTAGTAAGGCTTTCCTCGGTGTACACGAATCCTTGCAAGTACAATTTTGCCTGTATTATTGGTGTCCCCTTCAAAAATTGCTCTTGAGAATTGTTATGTTTATTGTCCCCCCCAACATTTTGATGAAATTTTCGCCCCTGGTTTAGTATAAAGAGAAGATTGTTAAAATTATTTGAAAGTTACGAAGCAAAGGTAGCTTGCAATTCATCAGCGTTAACAAGCAAGATCAAGTTAGCTAAAATTACACAGATCAATCCTTATGGCACTATATTTCACATGATTTGCAGTTATGTAAGATTACCTGTACAATAAGAAAGTTTTGCTTGACCACGATCACATTCCCGCTTAGCCAAATGGGAATCAGTAGATGTTTATTGTTTTGTTTTTTGGCTTACTTAGAGTTAGTGTAGGAGTCGGTGTTGTGCTGGGAGCCGGCTGTTTGCTGGATTCTAACGTTACCTAGTGTAGCAGTTTGTTGTCGCTGTTGAATAGCGGAAGACAAGCTAATGTCTGAGCCAAGTCTCTTGGGAGCGTGCATAAATGTCACATACTTTGCATGTTCCCGGCAAAACTGACCCAATCCTTTCACGTGAAAATCAGTCTATAGGCAATCTAGGAAGTCCGGGAAGGGCCCATTTTTTAAGTTACATTTCAAGCCGTTCACACATTGGCATAAAAAGTTGAATATTGCATGAATATTGTTACTGCATCTATAACACAAGGGTGGCACGGTGGTGCAGCGGTTAGCACTGTCGCCTCACAGCAAGAAGGTCGTGGGTTCAAACCCCGGTTGCCCCGGCCATTCTGTGTGGAGTTTGCATGTTCTCCCCGTGTCTGCGTGGGTTCTCTCCGGGTACGACCTGTCACGGGCACGACCTGTCCAGGGTGTACCCCGCCTTTCGCCCAAAGTTAGCTGGGATAGGCTCCAGCCCCCCCGCGACCCTGTACAGGATAAGCGGTTGACGATGGATGGATGGATGGATGGATCTATAACACAGACAAGGGACTGAAATGGGTCTATTTTGAACAAAATATATCTCAATAATAAATGTCAACAAATCTGCTTTCAGAATTAAGGCTTATTGCCTTGAAGCATTCAATGATAAAATGGTAATCTTAAGAGACATGGCATATCACATACATCTCAATCTGTCGACACTTACAAAAACACACACAAAAAAAATCACGATGATATTTGGTCAGGACTGAATCAACGCATATCCATCACCATTAACACTGCCTGTAAGCAAAAAAACATTAGAACAAATACACATACATATCACTGAATGACACAAACAGATACAGATTGATGCAATCAGATGCTGATCCAGCTTTGCAGATCAAATAATGGTTCCACTGTTGACCCAATACTAATTTTTAATCGAATTCGGGAAACTGGGGTTCCCCGTCTGTTGCTCACTTCAACGTTGTGTCGAAGAAGCAACACCTCTGGTCTATGAAAAAGGCCAATGAGAAGTTAGCAGACAGAATTTGCATGTCCCGCCCCCAGAAATATGGGTATAAAGGTGGGGAAATACATCTGTTTCATTCAGAAATTTTCTTTGGAGCCGATGGTCATGTATGCAGCGAGCTGCGAGTCACACACCTGTTCCTCTTCCTCTGAGTGATCTGCTGTTGGATCTACAGCGCACTTCAGCGGCTTTCTCCTTCTCTGCACGGCAGTGCAGTTTGCCCCTGGGCGCTTCAACAGCGCAACTAAGAGTTGTTATTAAAAGAGTGATTTTCTCTAAAAGAGTATTTTCCACTAAAAGAGCAATACAGAGCGGCGTTGAACGTCCTTTTCAGGACGCGTCTTTTTAAAGATGCCTTTCCGGCTTTGTGTAGTTCCTGGATGTGGTAGAGTACTCTCCGCTTCAGATGGCCACAGGTGCTGTCTCGTGTGTCTGGGCTGCGATCACACCGAGGCAGCGTTTGTGGATGGTTCATGTTCTCACTGCGAGAACATGACCATGGCAATGTTGCGGTCGCGGCTTTCCTTCAACTGTAGGAATGCCACTCCAGCCGGCTTCGCCGGGTACGTCCCCGCGAACCGCCCGCCCCCCCAGCACGCTCGTTGACTTCCGTCCAGGCTCGAGGCAACAGCGGCTCGCCTCACAGCCAGCCTGCCTATCCTCTGGAGCCCCTCGAGCTGGATGAGCTTGCCACTGCATCGGAGAGCGGTCCGACATCTGACACAGATGACCCGTCTGGGCTGCTGCCTTCGGTCCACCATGCCCAGGCTGAGGCTGATGCCCAGATGTCCGACATGCTTGCCCGGGCAGCCCCCAGCGTGGGCTTGGACTGGAACCCTCTGTCCCCTGCTAGTTCAGGGGAAACACGTCTTGATCAGATCAGACAGCACAACCACAGTGGCGTACATAAATTGCCAAGTCGGCGTATACTCCCGCCACATATCACAACTCGCCCGTCGTCTCCTCATTTGGAGCCAGTTCTCGGACCTCATACTCCTCGCGACAGCCCCTCCCTGGCAAATTCCCCTGAGGTAAGACCTTCTTTCTCAGGGACGGGGCATGCTCTGGCATCCACACCCAGACCTCTGGAACCTCCATGTCTGGCCCCTGGACAGGGCACAGAAGATATAGCTGATCTACCACCTGCTGTCGTAGACATGATCAACCAAGCCAGAGCCCCTTCTACCAGGCAACTTTATGCCCTAAAGTGGTACTTGTTCACAAATTGGTGTTCTTCTCAAGGCGAAGACCCACAAAGGTGCGCAGTCAGGTCAGTGCTCTCATTTCTTTGCAGGAGAGGTTGGAAGAGAGGCTGTCCCCGTCCATCTTGAAGGTGTATGTAGCTATTGCAGCCCACCACTACGCAGTAGATTGCAAGTCTTTGGGTAAGCACGACTTGATTATCAGGTTCCTAAGAGGCGCCTGGAGGTTGAATCCCTCTCGGCCAAGCCTCTTCCCCTCCTGGGATCTCTCAGTGGTCCTCTAGGGCCTTCAGAGACCACCCTTCGAGCCACTAGAATCAGTTGGACTCAGGGCCCTCTCTCTAAAGACGGCCCTGTTGATCGCGCTCGCCTCTATCAAGAGGGTCGGTGACCTGCAAGCCTTCTCTGTCAGAGACACTTGCCTGGAGTTCGGTCTGGCAGACACATGTGATCCTAAGACCGCCGCTGGGCTACGTGCCCAAGGTTCCTACCATGCTCTTCAGAGACCAGGTAGTGAACCTGCAAGCGCAGCCCCGGTAGGAGGCAGACCCAGCCCCTTCGTTGCTGTGTCCGGGACATGCTTTGCATACCTACTTGGACCGCACGCAGAACTTTAGATGTTCTGAGCAGCTCTTTGTCTGCTTCGGTGGACAACGGACTCTGTTTGTCTCCAAACAGAGTCTCTCCCTCTGGGTGGTGGACGCCATTTCATTGGCCTATCGCACCCAGGCCATGCCCCCCCCCCCCCTTTGCTGGTGTGAGCACACTCAACAAGGAGTGTTGCATCCTCATGGGTACTGGCCAGAGGCACCTCCCTGGCAGACATATGCAGAGCAGCGGGTTGGGCAACACCTAATACCTTTGCGAGATTCTGCAATCTCAGGGTAGTCAGTTTTGTCCCGTGTTTTCTCAGGTCCGAGCCAGTAGAACTCGGTAACACGCTGATGGACTGGCCGGGTGGATCGCTTGCACCTAGCGCCTTTTCCCTCGGTTGAGGTAATACCATGCGCTTTTTCTCAGCTCCCTGGATGACTCCTCCCTAGCCCTCTGGGTCCGCAATTCGGTGGAGGAATTTGCCGACTCAATCCACTGCGGGTACTCAAATCTACCCTGTACTGGAATAGGTGCTCCACAGGTCAGGGCTCCTACGTGGACTTCCCCCCTGTGTGTATTTTCTGCGGTACGGTCCCCTTATACCCTGGTCGCCATGTCTGTAGCAACTCCTCCCTCCGAAGAGGCGGGATTTACCACTGCGCCACTTCCCACATGTGTCCTAAAAGCCCATGTGGTGTATTCACCACACTTACCTCCCCCTCCCTGGGCAGGTGTGGTCTCCGCATGGTCTTTTCCCCCTGAAAGAATAGGAAACTGGGTAAGACCCCCTTCCCCGGTGCGTGTAAGGGCCCCAGCCGTTGACTCAATGCGAGAAACATAGAGAGAAAAGAGGCCCGGCTAGGCTCGGCCCGTTCCCAGGTTGGCAAGCATCGCCTCCCCTGTCTAGGGTAACTATAAGGATTCCGCCGACTTTGTGGGGCATTGGGGAAGGGTACATGCAGTCGGATACAGCTGGTCGTTTTGGCACGTCAAATACCTGCCCACTCCTGTGTCACGTACATGGCTCAGTGCATGGCTCAGTGCATGGTGATTTAAATTGGACCCCTAGTGTCACTTCTTTGACACAATGTCGAAGTGAGCGACAGACGGGGAACGTCTAGGTTACGGATGTAACCCCGTTACCTGATGGAGGGAACAAAAACTTTGTGTCCTCCCAGCCACGTTGCTGAGCCGAGCCACTGTTGTGGCTGGACCATTTCCGGCTCCTCAGAAAAATCCTGAATGAACCTTTTTTCATAGATCAGAGGTATATTCGGCGATCAAGAGAGACCCCTAGTGTTGCTTCTTCGACACAACGTCTCGTTCCCTCCATGAGGGAACGGAGGTTATATCCGTAACCTAGATGTTTAAGGTTGGAACTTTCCATTTTAAATATACATATGTCTGGTTTTATTATTGTGAAATTAAAGCTCAGATACAATGTGATGTTGCCTCTCATGTGCTCCCAAGGGGACAAATAAATAGACGTAGTTAATACAATGTCTCTGTTTTGACCTTTTGGATCGAATTCATGACCTGTTGTCTCCAAAGCAATTTTGTCTCCTGGGTAAGAGGTTGTGACCCCAATCCCATTGTTTGGACACAGACATTTGACCTTTGAGAATATGTGTGCATTTGTGTGCATTCATGTATAAAGAGCCTCCAAAGACCATTTAGAGTAACAAAACTCTTCCTCTAAATGCCTTCTCTCTGTGTCTTTCTTTTTCTCTGTAAGTTTTTCAAGTTTCACTCAGAAAACATTATAGTAAATCACGCATTTATTCTTTAGGCCCTCAAGCATGTAGAACTACAAAAAAAAAAAAAACCAGTCCCTACAGTTGTTTCTGCATACTAACCAAACGCAAGCAATAAAACCTTCCAATTAATTTAATTATCGTTAACCTCAAGCAGATAATCTCTATTTGACACAAGAAAAAAAAGAACAATTTTTATTTTTTCTTGTGTGTGATTACATTAATCTTCCACATTTCCCCGTGGATATGATTTCAAAGTTTGCGTTATATTCATTACTACATTTGAAACATAATATACCAGTTAATAGCTGGAATCTGAGTGGTGAATGATATTAAAACAGAAATGTTATCCTTGTCAAAAAATCCAAAAGGAATACTAATATAATTTCATAATTTGGAACTAATCAAAATAGGATCAAAAAGAATACGCTAAGAAGGCAAAAAGATTCTTAGGGAACACACATAGATGTAGAGTTTGAATACACTGTCGCTTTGGATAACAGTATCATGTGCAGTAAATGTAAACAAAAATAAAATATAGAAATGGATATTTTCAGTCTTAATTGGATTCTTAATCAAACCATGTAAGAATTAGAAACTACATTAGCAAGTCATTAGCAATCCTTTTGTTTTTTAGTTTTTGACAATCATGAACAATTGTTTTTCAAACGTACCTCTTTTAATGGGATACTTCACACAAGAATGAAAATGATGTCATCATTTACTCACCATCATGTTTTTTCAAACCTTCTTCCGTGAAATACAAAATGAGGTGTTAAGGCAGACTGTAAGCCTCAGTCACCATTCACTTACATTATACGGAATCATTTCAATGAAAGTGAACGGTGACTAATGGTAGTCTAACATTCAGCCTTTTTCAGGGGGGGGGGGGGGGGGGGTGCTATCCCTTTAAGAAACAAGAAAATGTAAGAAATAACACCGAAACAAAAACAGAGGTTTAATATCTGTTTATAGTAACTACATCTGGCAACATGTGAAGATATTTGTATGTGATTATCAGGTGGATTACCATGAGTATGCTATTGCCACACTTATTGTTTCACATTAACATAAAAAGAAGACACCTTTTCTTTGAAATGTTAAGCAACTAGAGGAAAAACAAAGTAGCTTGTTTAAGTGAGATTGAGAGCAGAGAGAGGACAAGAGGGCTTACGTTCTATTTAAGGGACATCTCATGGCAACAGCACATTGCCTTAATGAACAACAACGTGTCAAAACTGCTCAGATGCTTCTCAGTGTTTTTCTCTGGTTTTGTTGAGCTCCCACTATGGATTCAACAAACCCAGCCCCCCTTCCTCTAATTTAGGAATGGCCAGTAAATTGTCCCTGGAGCTTCAATGTCAAGCAATTTTCAGATATAACATGGTGCTAATGAGTAAACATCACATCACTTTTTAAATAAACCATCATAAGGTCAAAGGTCAACGAAGTGGAAGCCAGTGTTTGGATTTAACAACTGAACCTCCCTAATGTTAAATCACAGTCAGTCCTCTTATAATTAAAAATTGGTGATTTATATAGCCTGTCTGTCTGGTTTGCATCTTATGGTGATATGCTCATAGTCAGGGTCCAAATTTAACTAATGGCAGATCTTTTGAGAACATTTACTGGCCGAAAATATTACTTACTGGACATGGAAATATCAACTTATAAAAAAAAATTATTATATAAAATTATTTAGCTGTTTTTTAGATGCAAGATTAGTCAGTGTCTGGCTCTCGGTGAAACAGCACCGGTCACAACAACGTGGTGACACCTACCGCTGCCAGTGCCACCACACATTTACCACTTGAAGAACTGGTTGCATTCTAATTTGTGATCTAGGGGGCAGCGGAGTGTGGCGGAGGGAAAGAGTGCCGCTCTAGTTGAATATAGTGGACCAGGTTCCATCACAGATTAGACAGAAGCATAATGCTTATGTAATTAGTTTTAAAGAACCTTAAAGGTGTTTTAAACAAGCACTTTCACTAAATAAAGATGGAATGGAGCCTGCCTGAACGAAGTGACGATATATTTTTTCTTTTTTGAATCGGAGGTAGCGGAACGCCTTTCCGGACTGTTCCGCACAAATGTAACCCCTTTGGGTAAGTAATGATTTGTAATCAGATTACACACAACACTGCTGACAAATAACTTAATTTATTATTCAAAACCAATTTGACTTGCATTTTGCACTTGGTGAGTAGTCAGAACAGTGATCATCAGTGTACTTGGAAGTTGCATCGGCCAGCAATACAGCCATCCCAAGAGCTAATGTTGCTTGCACATTTTAAATTCATAGGTACCTGTTTGTGATGACACAAGCAGCTTTAAGGACAGCATTGTTTTAAATTCTGACTTATTATAGCTTTCTTGATTTTTGACCACTAACATTCACTACTAGTTTTAGCACAATATTTAGACACTAACAATCAGATTTCCGCATTAAACTGTGCAGTTATGTTGGCATTATTCATAATGGATGGGTTTTTACGTTAGTAAGATGCTCTTGAAGCCTCTGCAAGCACTTCAATGAATCAGTATTCTATTAGCAAATGGGAACGCTTGGACTCATGTGAGTGTGTATATCAGTGTGCAAATGCTCAGTGTGGGTGTGGGTGCTTACTCAGCTTTTCAAACTATAGGGGGGTAATTAGGGGGTCCAAGACTAGGCAGGGACCCTCATCTCAAGCTTAACCCAATAGACAAACTTTAGTCCTCAGTGACATCATTAAAAAAAATGCAGTTGCAGCAGATTATTGGTTCACTTCCCTAGCAAAACAGAGTTGTGCACCTACAGAACTGAATTGAGGATTCCTTTTAAATGCAGTTCCATTCAAATTCAATTCCTTTATTTGAGTTGAGAAAACAAACAGGATACAGAATTATATTTAGAATTTGAGTTTACGGAATTAAAATGGAAGGAAATTAAGAGAATTCCATAAAACTTCTGTAAGCGTATGTGGTAGGGCGGAGGGCGGGGCCGGGTCGTGATGATACACACCTGGTCCCGTATCAGGCTAATCAAGCCTCCGAGAGGGATAAATGCCGATGGCAGACGGTGGTGCGAGAGAGAGAGATCATTTACGGACATGTCCGTCATGTGTGTGTTTGTCCTTTAAAGTTTATCATTAATATATTATTTACATTGTCAAGCCGGTTCTCGCCTCCTCCTTGCCCTTGAACTACGTTGCAGCGTAGTTTTACAGCACCTACAGAAATGTGTATTTATCTTATGTACATTTCTTTATATTTAATAAATTAACTTTCATTTTATGGACCATTCATGTCCCAGAATGTTCTAATTCACCCCAAGTCTTCAAAATGGAGCCAAATAACATAAGGCAGGTTTACACGATTTTAGAACAACTAGAAAGTTATTGTTCTTTCCCATTTTGTTTTGTCAAACTAATACAATCTTATTCCTCTATTGTGTGACTGTGTTAATTCAGCTAAATCCTCTTCCGGGTTATTTCAAATTCCAATTCAGTACCCTGTGGGATGAGGCCAATTCGGGTTCAATTCGGGTTTTTCAGGGTTCTTTATAATTAAAAGTCAAGCATTGTGTACCACTTTTTTCTTCTGGTAATTAATTGCAGAAGCAGGGCTCTACGCTAACTTTTTTCCCAAGGAGTACATGCGCTCCTAAATGAAATAATTTAGGAGCACACAAAGAAATTTAGGAGCACAGTGAAAAATGTAATACAGAGTTTATTAACAAAAAATGTATTACATGCATATTTGTACTGTGTGTATGAGTGTGTGTGCGTGTACTAAGGGACACACATCTGTGGAACAGTACATACCACCCAAATCACACATTAACCCATGCCTACTAAAATCAAAGGATATCAGATGTCCAGCTGCTTTTGTATGTTGACCGTCTGGCATACTTAGAGGTCAGCCAGCAATCTCTCATTATGTCAGCAATTTGACCGATCATCTATGTTTTACATCATTGTCATATGTGGGATTAATGCAATGTTTTTGTGGTGGAGTTTGACAAGTGGCCCAAATTTAATGAAAGGTTCTTCTTCTTTCACAATGAAGTATGTGATGTTTATCTTTATTTTCAGCTGCCTCCTCTTCTCCTCCTCAGACTGCAGCACTTGCCTCCTCAAGGCTGCTGACATCGTGCCTGATGTTTTCTCCTGTCTCAACAGGTACAGATCTCTGCACTGGATATGCCGCCGTGAGATGTTATGTTTCGCTACGCCATCTCTTTTCAGATTAGCGATGGGCATTCCGGCTCTTTTCAGTGAGCTGGCTCGTTCGTTAATTTAAAAAAATATTTGTATAAATAGATTCTGATATGCTATTCTCTATGAGCCGACTTGTTCGCAAACGACCCATCACTATTTCAGATGCGGGTTTCCTGACATGAAGGACGAGTTGCCCAGCTGTTTCTGACCTCTACAATATTTGCAGAACATGACATTGTTTTCAAACTCTAGTCATGGGAACATTTTGAGCCAATTCACATTGAATCTATATGTTCTCCCTCCACCGGCTACAGTGGATGTTGAAGTGACAGCTGGGGTCACGGTACTGTAGCTTCGCTAACGTTGTTTGCAGAATCCCTAACGTTAGCCATCTCAGATAAACCTTGTGAAGAGACTTCATTAGTTGAACCTTGCGAATCCCACTCGCCGGATTCCTCTTTCTCTTCGTCTCTTTTTCGCTTAAAATAAAATTTGATTTTCTAAATTTTTCTCTTTTCTCTCTCTGACTGGACTGCGTCATCACAGAAAACTCTACTGTGTCTAAACCAAATATGAGTTCAATAGGGAACTATAAGCAAGGCCACAATTGAACGGGCCACAACAGAAAGGGTGTAAAGCAACTCGAGAGACACTGGTGGCGTAAGGTGTTTTCAATAACTCACAAGATGATATCTGATGAAACCGCATGAATGCTCATAACCTGACTGGATATTAAATTACTGTTGCATTAAATTATTTTTGGCCGTCTTTGGGACCATTTTCGCTGTCTGGAGCCCTGATAACGGCTTAGGATTGTGGATGCTTTTTTTAGTGCTGTCGTCCTAAAAAGATACTTTAGATAGTTCACCCAAGAATGAAAATTCTCTCATTTACTCACCCTCATGCCTAAGGGCATAGATTTGGCTTGATCAGTATGGGCGTTGCAGTGTGAATCATTTACATGTTTCCATTGATCATGGTATAAATATTGGAGGGTTTTACTTGCTTGTTTTGATTATTTGGGGGGTTATAGAATCAACGCCCCTGCTCATGCATCCCATATGTGAACAGTATGACTTTCTTTCTTCGTCTGAACACAAATAAATGTTTTTAGAAGAATATTCCAGCTATGTAGGTTCTTTCAATGCAAGTGAATGGTGGCCAGAAATGTGAAGGTCCAAAAAGCAGATAAAGCAGCATAAAAGTAATCCATATGGCTGCCTAACCTGTGGTTAAATCCATATTTTTAAAAGCGATATGATAAGTGGGAGTGACAAACAGATACATTTTTAAGTCCTTTTTCACTATAAATCTACACTTTCACTTTCACATCTGAAAGTCACCTTGTGCCTGTTTAGTTTCACTTTCACATTTAATTCAGATAATTGTGCTAACCTGTAACTGATTCATTGGGACTGGAACTCAAAAAAGTGATTCATAGTGATCAATCTGATTCTGGTTTCACTAGTTCTGATTCTAAACAGTGAAAAAATAGCAAACACACAATTTGATTGCCGAAGGGAAAGAGTTATAGCCAGGGGCAAGCTCGATTATTAGATGATGGGTATAAGTGAGAAAGCCTGAGTTAGGCTTAATGCAAAATGTGGAGCATGCACCTATCTAATGAACAATGTCCTGAAACTCTTTGCAGCATATTTATTTTGCTGAAGCTAGTTTAGTCCAAAAAGATCCCTACACTATAGGCCTGTATTCCAAAGCACCCACTGAAACTCTGCATTTTTAAATTTGATAGTTTTCTCCAGCACCATTGGGACACTCCCTTAGCCCTGAAATTTAACCCTGGAGCTGGGCCTGCAATTTCTTAAAATGTATATTGTGGTATCAGCTACTATTGTATGATAAGCTATTTAAGTTCATCTTGAGGAATATTGAAAGCAAGACACTTTGTTAACAGAAGGTATTGCAGTTACATGTCATGGCATTACATTCTAGGGGGGCAGCACAGAGCGAGACTAATCTGGCTCCACTCTTTTTAGTGCTGGGCAGCTGAACAAGGAAGCACAGCGTGGGAAGAAAATGACATGGTTTTATTATCCTCTGAAATAGCCCTGACTCACAGCATATGGATTAGAGATTAACATCTCTTTCCCATGAATGGATGGCAAGTCAGTAAGAGTAAACCAAAGAACACAAAATTAAACCACATTTATTGTATTGAAATGAAAACCATTTCTTGTACATTCGGTGGGGTATTTTCCAGCTGGGATCTGCTGTATCTCAGTGTGATCAGATTTGAAACCAAATGTCTTTTCTTAGCGTTGGTTTTGTTCTTTAGTTGATTTTCTTTTGTTTGATATGTCTTGGAGCATTATAAACAAATGCCAGTGGGACCAAATTTACGCCATTATTCCCTACATCTAAACAAGATTAAAAGTTATCTGTAACATCTGATAAAAAGCCATCTCATGGGGAGAGAAAGTCAGTGGTAATGCAACATCAAACATCTTTGAACAATAACAATGTTTTCATATTAGTTCCCCAACCCATATACAGGCCCAGAAAGAATCTGCCAACTTTTTGTGCAACGTTTTTAGGGAAATCTGCAGAATTCCGCAGAATGGATTAATATACGTTTTTTTTTTTTTTTTTTTTAAACTGAATTTGTCAGCTTTGAGAGAGAATTATGAAGTTGGCTAAAATACTAAGTAAACCAACGCGCTAGGGCATTGGGATGAGAAGAACTTTGTAAATGACTGGCATTCATATTCCGGGATAATCTGTGGAGTTCTGCTCATGCAAATTCTGTGTGGGCTTGCCAATATGTATACAAACATACAGCAAAATCAAGGGGTTGAATTAGCTTTGTATCAGCTAATGTGCCATACGGGGTCAGAGATTTAGGGGGACTCGAGGCAACAATACAACAAAAATTGACCCCAAAATTAAAATTGTAGGGGCAAAAAATATCCTTGTAATGAATTCTTCGGTTTTCTATTTGTAACATCTAATATATTCTTAATATTCTATATTAGTTATATCCTAGTTATACATGGCATAAAATATTAATTGTTTTTGACTTAATTCTTAAGGTAAGAGGTAGAAAGTTATTTTTCAGAGTAACATTCTTTTATTGATTCATATATTTACAAACAGAATCAATACCTAACCTCCTCTATTACTACCCCCTCCCCAACCCCACCCACAAGAACACCCCAGAGGTCCCACGTGATTATAGGCACACAAAAGACTAATATTAAAAAATTTAATAATTAAATAAATAAAATATAATCATCACATACTGTACATAACATCTACACCTCTCTCTCCACTGTCCCTCCCCGAGAGCCCGCCAAAAATGCCAGATATTTGCCCCACTTTCCCACATACAATTCCAAAGATGTAATACATTCTAAAATACATTATAAATAAAGTATTTGACAAAGGAATGAGACAAAGTTTATGTTGTAAATGGTTATATAACAGCCCCATAAAGCTAAAACATACCCCCAAATATAACATCTAGGTGGCAAATATTGCCCCATAATGTAAAAGTTAATTTGTTACACTGGTACCATCTACAACAAAATTTTACCCCAAAGAGCTTTGTTGGTTCTATTAAGAATGTGTTGTGAATTAGTATCCTTTTGTTGTTGATTTTGTGAAACCGACTCATTGGTTAGGTTATATACCTTCATTAGACCATCATCAGGTACCTTATAATTACAAATTTGGTTAAGCAAATGCAATGAGATAATGTTAAACAAAAATGTAATTGTCCCTGAACTTATCCCAAACATTAATGAAAATCAGTGAGCCATTCTGCCTGTCCCAGTTCTCCCCTAAAAGTCCTCAGAATGTGCCTTTGAGGCATAACTAGTTTGAGAACTGTGTTTAATACTAAAGCTGTAATCACTAAAATGTCCCATTACGCTTACCAGCTGAATTTCATTATCAATGATTCTTTGGGACAAAGGTATTTATGGTTCTGCAGTGCCACCAAGTGAAATGCAGAGTAAAATGTAAATGCATCTCAGGACCCACCACCTGATTTCAGACATTCTCAAAAATGGCAAACACTCTAAGACCACAGTTTTTAGGTTTAACAAAGAGCCCTCCTCTTATCAAGAACCTTTTTGGCAGTAAAGGGTTCTTGGGTTGACTATGTTTCTTTAGAGATTTGAAAAAGTATAATTCTTTGTGTTTCATTATACAGAAAGCAACACAAGTCTAGACAATTTTGTCACAACTTGATTTCATTGTTTTCTATCCAATTCAATTAGTACAATTTAAGTTTACCATCAATTGGAGTATTGACTACATTTTTACTTTTTGTAGCATTTATGAAACTGGGCAGGGGATTTCCCAGCATGCATGATAAAATGTTCAAATTAAGTGTTATTTTATGGATTGTGTTAGGTTGAAATCCCCTGAACCAGAACATACAAAGTTATTTGTAGAACTTCAAATTAACCCTCAGTCACCATTTACTTTCATTGTGTATAGGCAAAAGATGAAATGAAAGTAAATGGTGACTGAGGGTAACATTCTGCCTAATATCCTTTTGTTTTGTTTTTTAAAGTGGAAAGAAAGTTGATTAGGGAAAACATGAGGGTAAGTAAATGATGACAGAATTTAAATTTTTAGGTGAACTATCCCTTTAAAAAGGCTCTAAGTGATCCAGTAATAAATCGCTTTTGATTCTAATTGAAAACTTTATTTTTTAAGAGTGCAGAGGAAACAAAGTAAAGGAACATTTCATTCTAAATTTGACTTGGAACAGGATTACATGCAGTTAAATCACATCCAGCATAGATCTGGTTTCATGTTCACAGTCAAGTGAATAACAAAATGTGGTATGAAAAAGTGTTTAAAGGAGCAATATGTAACAATGACATCAAGCATTTAAAATGGGTACTGTATTCCAAATTCAAAATATTGCATAGTTGTCTCCCCCGCCACCTCCTCCCCAGATTTGAAGCTCACGCGGGTTGCCAGGTTTAGGACACGCAACAGGAACGAGTAAACTGACAATGGCAAGCAACTAGCCTGCTTACACTGTAAGTTGATCATCTTATGCATACGTTTGCAATGTTTTTATTGTTTTCAAATTATAAGCCAGCTCATGTGGATTATTATATCTCTGCCAATGTTAGCTAGATGTATTGCTGGCTTTCATGGCTACAGCGGGCTGTGTTTGTCCACTAACTTGTTTCAAATCTGGCAATCCGGGGTGTCGAAATACTATTGGGAAATGGCTAGTGGGCGGGATCACACAGGCCAAAACAGGCCTGGAACAGACATTTCAAAGTAGAATATACTGGCTGCAACTTTGTTTTCGGAGAAGCCAGTATTTCGACAGCGTGTTTCCTAAAACTCTGATAACATATGACAATTTGATGCTTTAGTACAGTAAATATGTTACATATTGCACCTTTAATTTGTTTTTAAATGTTGTAAATGCAGCACTCTGATAAACATACTGCAGCTAAATTACTTGACCGAGTGTCTCATCTTCCCAGCTGAGCATGTCACATCATCAGTGCTGGTGTGCCCAAAGTCCATGTTTCAGTATTCTCCTTGATGTGCTGGAGTTCATCCCAACTCCTAATCAATTAAGTGTGTCACTTTCAGTGATGTTAGTAAATTTAGAGCGTACAATCTGAGATACCCATTCAACCTACAAGGGACCTTCATTAAGCTTTTATTAGACCCCATAGGATTTGTTCAGCACACAAAAAAGCCTGGAGCAGTGGAGTCAGTGGAACAGACTGTGTGAAAATCATTGCTCCAGTTGAGTATATGTATTCCAATGTATTTAGTACCTTATCATCCGGTCGCCTTTCAGAGTTGAATTGATTAAAATTCAATTAGATTTCCTTTTCCTGTCAATCGAATTCAATGCAATATCCAGTGGGCATGGCCAATTCAATTCAAAATCCCAATCATGAATTGAAAGGGAGCCAGTTCTTCAGTTCTGAATTTTGCCCTGACTAATTGTGGTATACGTAATGGAATAACGTGAATAGCGTAAAATTGAATTAGATTTATGGTTTTAAAAAAAGCCTCCTTTACCAGTCAGCCAAAAAACTAATTGCATTAACAAGACAATAGCCTAATGCATAAACTGAAAATGGAATTTAACATAAAATATTATCTGTAAAAATCTGTATTTTCAGCCCGAAAACATAGAGGGGAATGCGGCTGAGGTTATATGGAATTAGATTTACGATCAGCAAGCATCTTGTTCTCTGGGATCACTGGAATGTGTAACAGGACACTTATCACACATAGAGGCTGATGCTGAGGAGGAGAGCATTATGAATAACACTAGTGCCATCTAACGGAGCAGATCTGCATCCACGTTTGCTGTATAGCTGCTGGGGTGAGATTTCACATCAAATGAGCTAGCAGGCACATAATTAAATTTGAAATGTTCATAGTCGAATAATATTTAGTTGGGTAGATAAAATTTATTTTGTGGACATAATTTGATTAGCACATTAGAAACTTTTTAAACCAATTAACAGCTTGTCTTAAGATTCTCACACATGGGTTGTCCAATGATAGAATTCTTATGATTCTGGCCAATGCATTTAACATGTTCATTACATTCCCCCTTGGGGATCAACAAAGTATGTTCAAATGAAGAAGAGAGTATAGTTTTACGGGTTAATTATTTATATATTTTTAAATTAAAGTGTTCTACACATTATGATATATTCATAAGGCTATACCCATATATATTTATGCTGATGTAACTGGGTGTAATTTGTCTGCGTTGCGTTTTTGTGTGGGTAGAATCAGCGCATCTCGGTTCCTTTTGTTTGTTTGTTTGTTTGTTTTTTACGTTACAATGCCCCATAACACCATCATTTATCTTCAGCGTGACATGTTGGAAAATGGGAGAGGTAGATGGGAAACGGATGTTTTCGGATGAAGAAGGTTGCAAGTGCAAAAGAGTTTGGCAGAGTTACGCAGGCACAGGAGAACATACAACCAACAGGCTCATCAGGGAAAATTAAACAATGGAGGAAAATTTTGTGTAATTCTGACACTTTTTTTATTTATATATCTGCTACACTTACATTATTTTTTTTTGCTTGTTGTCATCAGATATTGTCAAGATATGCTATACTGAAATGAACGTACGCAAAAAATATATACTGTGCAAATATTATAGACCATCTTGTTTAAAGCAATTTTTCAATATTCACTTATTAAAGCACATATAACATTTTAATGCATATAATGAGCCTATTTAAAGCTGAAGAATGTAACTTTTTCTGTTAAAATAATTTTTCCTATCCCAACTTAATTTGCAGAGACAACTATAAGTCAGCCATTCATAGGTTAATTTTCTCAAAAACTGTGAACAGTCTTTCTATGGCACTATGAAATTGCTCCGTTTGTTTTAAGCGACCGGCTTAGAGCCACCCCATCAACGTGACTCAACCAATGGCATAAATTGGGGGCAGGACTCTCATTTTGTTTGACCAATGGCAGATGGGGTAACATGTTCAGAAATCTGTTTCGAAAACAATGTTTTTTTTATGCACTAGTGGTGCAGAAATTACATACTTAAAGGTATAGTTCACCCAAATATTATTTACTCACCCTCATGCCATCCCAGATGTGTATGACTTTATTTCTTCTGCTGAACACAAACAAAGTTATTTTAGAAGAAAATCTCAGCTCTGTAGGTCCATACAATGCAAGTGAATGGGCACTACAATTTTGAATCTCCAAAACGCACTTAAAGGCACCGTAAAAGTAATCCATAAGTCTCCAAAAAGATTCCAAAAAGATTTTTTTTTTTGATGCGATGTCTTCCTCATCGGCTGTTTCCGACATGATTCGCCCTTTATCGTAAGGAGCACATTTGAATCGGTTGTGCTCGGGTATTTCCGGATTCTCCGATAACGGTTGGAATGTTCAAATCTTCGATGCTAGAGTTGCTACTTCTGGCCTGGAGAGGATACTGAGCTAAAGAGAGCGACTGAAGAAGGAGCAAAGAAACCAAATAAAGGAGGTGAAGAGGAGCCTGGCTACGGAATGACTGTGTTGCAGGAACCTGTCCAGGTATTTAAGCAAAATGTTAAAGCGGTCTTTGCATCTACGGTTGCGGGAGAAGTCTTTTATCCAGCGGGAGAGACCGGATGATTGAGCGCTGCTTCCACCGCGGCCTCAGTTAGCGGCTAATGCTAATGGCCTCTGCCCTTTACTTCACACAAAACCTGCCCTTAAATTCGAGATATAGAACATTTATTTTTATATACATTTCCCGTTTTAGTAAACCCCGTGCTTGTCAACTCGGAGCGGATAGTTTGTAAGTAGTTTTCTAGCAGACTAATGTGTTGTGTTGCAGGTTAGCCAGGTTGTTTTATTGGGGTTTGAGTGATGTTTCTTCTTGACGGTTGTATGTAAATATCTGTAGGGGTGAAATGCATATATTAGAGAGCTAATGGATGCGCACAAACATGCATTTGTATAATAAACCAGGACAAATTGAAGTGATTTGATGCGTTAGCAATACTGGAGCTGGTCACTTGAGAGATAAAACAACATATAGCTGTCTTTTGCGTTTGGGTTTGATATGTATTGTTTGTTAATTCATTTGTGTGTTTTTTAATTGCCCAACATAAATGTCTAAGGTTGTGGTTTAAGTACGTCTTTGTCAGATAGCATCTACCAAATGGTTCATCGAGCCCAGCTGTTCAACCTGCGTGCATCTGTCAAACAAACCCGTCAGAAATCAATTCAGATGCATAGTGTGTACACTGGCTGTGCCATAAAACGTAGTGCGCTGCCTGGGTAGACAGTATTTTAATCCATCTTAACGCACCTAGGATGATCAAATGCATCACATCTGTCAGTTCTCATCAGCTTGTTTCCTCCTCTTGCAAGCTTTGTAGGTACTGAAATTGTTCGCCATTTCTTAAATGTCGTCAAGACAGTTGTTTGACTGATTGAATGCCATGTATGATAACCATTTCATGTTTCAGTGTCTGCATTTATAACACTATTGCAAAATAACATGACTCAAGAGTATGCCAGGTATAATTGGTAAGGTACATCTGTTTATCGTTGTCGTGGTGCATCCACTTTTCCATTACCAGTTTGCCCAATTATATTTTAATAAATAAATTGAGTTAAAGGGATGAAAGGTAACAGCAGCTCTGTTTTGGTCCATAGGCTGCTGTCTGGCATGCTTTGAACCACTACGCCTACCGAGATGCTGTTTTCCTGGCAGAGCGGCTCTATGCTGAGGGTAATGACACAAATTCAGACATACAACAGCATACATTTCCCCACATCCAATGAGATCTTTTTAAAGCTGAGCTAAAATATACCACTGAAAAAATATTGTGTGTCCAAAAATGGAAGCTGATGTATTTATCGATTCTATACCTGCCCACAGAAACATTTGAAGTATGTTACACCACCACATTATTTTGAGTATCACAGGCTTCAAATTACATCCAGAATTAGACTGTATAATAAAAAATAAATAAAATCACATCTCAAGACCCCTGCATTCCATTCTATTGCAGTTCATCTAGTGATTTTTGAACACAATATTGTGCCATATGTACACAGTGATTTGGACCAGGCAAAGTCAAAACTTTCTTAAGACTAATTTGCAGAGGCAAACCCACTGACAATTTAGTTTTGAAAATACATTCCTAGTTAACATTTACAGCACTTTTGTTTAGTGGTTGACTGATATGGTTTTTTTTTAATGGCTGATGCAGATATCCAGAGAGCAGTGTGGACGATACAATGCCGATATATCACAACATTAAATTGCTAAAAAATTAATAATAATAATGAACTCTAAGCACTATATTTACTTAATTTCACACAAAACTAAATTATATTGTATTTTAAATGGTAGATAGCAGTTTCTTCTTTTAAATTTGTGTAATTTATTTGCACATGAAGAAATTAACATATAAGAAAAAAGAAAATAACAGTATTCACAGTGGTCCAGCAACCATGGATGGCATGTCCAGGTTCGCAATCGCATTTACTCAAAAATATAGAATCAAACCAATTGTGCATACAGTGCATACTGAATAAGACATTTACATATAGCACACGTGAAGCGCTTTTACTTTTGGCTGCATCCGAAAACAAAGGCAGCTGACTTGCTACCTTTCTGCCTAATCAGTTTATGGATTAACTGACAGCTGTTTTTAATGACTGGAGCTCTTAAGGAAACTTGTCTCTGAACAGTTTGAAAAAGGACCTTATTCTACCTCCATATACAGCCTTGAGGAAACATTTTCCTTGTTTTGGGCGCAGCCTTGAAGTTGCACTTACACGCTCATGTGGAGCCATCACAAGCCTCAGTCTCCTGACAGTTTAAACAGCCTGTATTGCCTACTTGGATTGTCAAAGATGGACCGTCATGATTTGTGAATGAGAGGAACTTTTTATCCTGAAATTAGTTATTCTGGCTGAAACAATATACTTGCTTCAGAGGAAGATATTAGATGAGTGCTCTACTGGAACAAAACGCTGTATTTTTGTGAATGACATGTTTTTAAACAAGATATTTGCAGATGTATATGATAAATGTTTTATCATTAGAAAAGTTAAAGGGAACTGTTGAGGAGAGGCTGATTGAATATGTGCTCTAGAGGTAAATACATGAGTGCTCCACAGGATGCTAGATTTGCTTTAATTTTTGTGAGGTTGGTTTATTACATGTTTAAAGAGATATACACATATTTGCAGATGGTATATATTAGTTTTATTGATATTTGCCTTTTTCTCATTAGACAAGACAGTTAAAGTTGCAGAGAACTGTTGAGGAGAGAGAGAGAGAGAATGAAACAGGCGAGCACTTTAACATTATGAGCTCAAACGCGTCTGCCGCGGCTCATATGTTAACCATTTAAATGACACTGTGTTGCACACTGGTCTGTTATTGTAGTATCAAGATGGCATATAACAACAGAACAAACTGTGACTGGTCGTGTACATCGCTTCACATGCTAGCAGGTAATTTTCGGCAACCTCAAGAAAGAAATCGGCCAAACAGGAAAATTTATCGGCCTCAGCAATATATCGGTCGACCACTACTTCTGTTCTCCTTGTGCAGATATATGTGTTGTTTAGTTTAAATAGTTTCAATAAACTGGAGTGAAATGTTCTCAATTCTCTTCTTTTTTCACCTATCAGTTCACTCTGAGGAGGCACTCTTCTTGCTGGCCACCTGCTACTACCGTTCAGGGAAAGCTTACAAGGCCTACCACCTCCTGAAAGGACACAGCTGCACCACGCCACAATGCAAATATCTCCTTGCCAAGTGCTGTGTTGAACTGAGCAAGTATGGATGACTAATAATTCTTAAATTAATCACAACCCATGCCAATGAGCTTGTGTTTATCTCATTCAAAAGCTGTTACAATAGTGGAGGGAAATAATTTGCGAGCAAAGGAAATTATGTATCCTGAGATGTCCTTCTATCTGCTGCTTCATTGGAGATGCATGATGGTTAAGTAATTTAGTAGGAATAATGTACAGTCAGATGTTATTCGCAAAATAAACCCAGTAAGGTTCTTGCAGGGCTCTATTCTGCATTTGCGAGTGGAAATTACTGTGCAGGACTGCAGAAAATTATTTGGCCTCAACGGTGCAAGTGAAATCTTGCACCTGAATTTATGAACTTATGTAATACCATCAGAATAATAACTCTCAAATGCAGGGGTCGGCAACCTACCGCTTGCCAGCATTGGTACGCGGAGGGGTAATCACTGGCACACCTTCAACGGTGAGAGATGAGTAGACTATTTTATTGACCTGAAATGCCTCACCTTCATTCTAATCTATATCTTGATATAATCCTTCCACATAATCAAGCTGCATGTTTTTATAAACTGAATGGGAGACTTAACAAAAAGTTAAAACGTGACGAGACTGCAGTATACCAAACAGACTCGTGTAGCGCGTGCAGGTCATTCATGCATCACAAGTTGGCAGAGCTTCTCTTTTGGTTTATCGCACAAGTAAACGCGCCCGCTTTGCTTCGGTCAGGCTGCACGGATGACAGCCTACATTCTTTTTTCGATAGTTTTTTTTTTTGCTTTCAAAACACCACAATTAATCCTTGAGATTTCCAACCCAGCATACCATAGTCTAACTGAAAATTACATTAAAAGAGAAAGGATAAACCCACATCATGGGGTTCAAAAATCTGAGGCTATTAAAATATAGGGCTGTATCGTTCAAAAAAATGTCGATACCGGTTCTGAAATATTTTTCGATACGAATTTTATGAAATCCTTTTTAACAAGATTACAAACATTACACAGTACCTAAAAAAACTAATCTCCTGAGCCTTCTGGTCTCCTCATGCCAGGGTCGGTAGAGGCTATAACAATAATGTGAAGAGGAAAAAAAAAACAAGAAAGCTAAACTGTTAATTCAGCCAACCCTAAGGATAAGTACGGTTTAACAATATAACTAGTTTAATGTACGTTAAACTTGATCAGTTACTATCAACCTTAAAGCATTTTTAGCATCGATTTAGCTAGCTATTTATAGATTTCTAAACAATATCTAACGTTACGTAGGTCCTAGTTTATAGGACTATGTCACTGTGCACAGAAACGTTAATTTAACATGTACACAAGCATATACCACTACAAGTTAGCCGATTTTGTTTGCTATACGTTAACCTTACCTGTCGGAGCCCCAGTCATAGCTCCGCTGCATTAATCAGTAGTTTTGGAGGAGGACTCGTGTGGTGGGCATGTTGAAGGAGGCTCTGTTGCAGGAGGACGCTGAGAGGATGACTGCACCGGCTTGGTCTTCTTGCAGTCGAAGACGGAGCAACTTTCTGTTCTTAAGTTTATTCCGTGCACTGTAAAGTGCTTCATCAGATTTGTCATTCTGCTGGTCTTGGCAGCAATTATCTTGTCGCAAATATTGCATCGCGCGCTCTTGTCATTGAGCCTGGTGAAATACACTTTTAGATTTGGGAACATCTAGCATGCTACATGCTTCTCACTAACTTTGACAAGATTTACCCCTTAGGTATCAAAATTTTGTACCGAAGACATTTTTCGATACTCATTGTTTAGAGGCAATTCGGTTGATGCCTAAAATATGTTGAACTCGATACCCAGCCCTATTAAAATCTAAATTAAATCTTGAAATAAAGTTTTAGTAATTTGCAGGTGCGATTCACCGAAAAGGGCTAAATAGTTGATCGGCTTGTGATGCGCAAATGGCTTGAACGAGTCTCGTCACACTTTAATAATGTTTAGCCTCCCATTCAGCTCATGAAAACAGGAATGGTAGGTTAGGAATGGATTACATTAAGATGGAGATTGGAATGCAGGTGCAAAAACTTCATATAAATAAAATAGCCTACTCCTCTCTTGCTGTTGCTTGCATACTAGTTATTACCCCTCTGTGTGATTTTGAATAATGTATGACATAATTTAAGAAATATTTAAGATTCCACACAATTTTGCGATCAGTAATCAATTAAGCAAATTTGTGACATTACCTGCATTTACTCATTTTGTGCAAAAGGACAGGTTTTCTTTCATTAAATCACAAGATGCTCTGTGAAAATTCACATGCAGGATCTTGATTATATCATAATCTTCATGTTTTGGTCAAATTTCTAACATGGCAGCCTCAATGTGCGGACCCTCTCCATGTATAATAAAACAGTTTTTGTAAGGTAACTGATATGACTGGAGTGCTCATTTTAATGTGAGTCATGATTTCCTACATATATTGCAAAATTACAATTAATGTATTTTAGGAGTTAAATCTTTTTAATCAGGAAAAAATTACTAAATGCAGCTTAAATGCCTGCTTGTGCAAATCTATGTTGTGTTGTGACATGTTAACAGACTGACAGGTGACCCTTAAGGGGGCTTATTTTGCAGAAATTACCATCTGACTACATTATCTTGCTTATTGCACAGCCAGATTAATTGGACATGAAATATTAATTTGCATTGAAATGATTTTATTATGTACGAATAAAGAGACCATAGAGTCATATGAAAGACATGAAAATAGCATGGACAATGATCAGTTAAAGAGTTTAGTGGTCATTGTACAAAACTATTTGACCACAGATTTCTGCAATTGACCCTTCAGAATCAAATATTCCCAAGAGCCATGTAGCAATGCAATAGAAGTAGGATGTCAATCAAAAGGATTAGTTGGATATAAAGCCATAGATCTCATTATTTATGAATACTGCAGCAGGGTGAAGTGGCTTCACTCCCTTCAAAAACTGAATCTTGAGAGAGTGCATCCTGCATTCATTAATTTGGCTTTCAGGACTGGAGCATTGATTGTCTGAATTAATTGATTTAATTTTGTATGCAAATTTCACGTTTTTGCAGTTTTTAGTTATTTGCAATTCATCTGTCAGGTTGGCAGAGGGGGAACAGATCCTGACTGGAGGAGTCCTGAACAAACAGAAGAGCCAAGATGACATCATTACTGAGTTTGGAGACTCAGCCTGCTTCACACTGGCACTGCTGGGACAAATCTACTGGTAAGTCAAGCTTGTTTGGCTACTTACCATAATCATATGCTTATAGAGTTTCATGAGAGTTTAATCTGTTGAAATGAGTTTCCCACATGTTTTGGTATTAAATAGATTGAGCTGTTGAAATTAGTCAGATTGTTGTTTAACTGGTAGATAAGGATTGAGAGGCTGAAATGTCTGCAGATTTTCAGACAGCTGTGTTATTTTGGTATTTTGTTTTGCTAGACTGTAATAGATTGCTTGGAGAGTGATATTTTATATATAAACCTTATTTATATACTATATGAAGTCCATAACTTACTATATGACTTAATTTAGTATTCGTATAGATTTGTAAGATATGTATAAATTATATTATTAGAGAAAACAACTTCGATTACTCCCCTGTTTGGATGCTTGTATGTATTATACCTCTTAATGTTATAGCTGATTTATGAACAGCACTGGTTCTTACCAGCAGATATATCATAAACTGATGAGCCGAAACATTATGACCACTTACAAGTGAAGCGATCAACATTAATCACTTCCTAACAAGGCCACATGTTTAGGTTTGGGTAGATTAGATAGTAAGCGAACAATCAGTTCTCATTGTCAACATGTTCAATGCAGGAGTAAAGACCTCAGCAACTTTAACATGGGTCATGTGGTTGTGGTTAGTTAACTAGGTCAGAGAATCTCTGAAATGGCAAGGCTTGTGGGGTGTGGTGAGTGCCTACCAACAGTGGTCCGAGGAGGGACAAACAACAAACTGGCGACAGGATGTTGGGTGCCCAAGACTCATCGATACGCAAGGACAACGATGGGTTTCCTGTCTGGTCCGAAACGACAGAAGGTCTAATGTGGCACAAGTCACATCAAATTGTAATGATGGTTACTGGAGGAATGTTTCAGTGCATCGCACCCTGCTGCTTATGGGGCTGCATAGCCACAGATGGGTCAAGAGTGCCCATGATGACCCCAGTCCACCTGCAGTGGGCATGCAAATGTTGGAACTGGATCTTCGAGCAGTGGAAGAAGGCGACCTGGTCCGATGAGTCCCATTTTCTTTTACATCATGTGGACGGCTGTGTACATGTGCACTGTTTACCTGGGGAAGTGATGGCATCAGGATGCACTGTGGGAAGACACGTTGGTGGAGGGAATGTGATGCTCTAGGCATGTTCTGCTGGAAAACTCTGGTTCCGGCCATTCATTTGGATGTCAATTTGACATGTGCCACCTACCTAAACATTGTTGCAGACCAGTCATTCCTCTTCATGACAATGGTATTTCCTGATGGCCTCTTTTAGCAGGATAATGCACCCTGCCACACTGCACACATTGTGTGGGAATGGTTTGAGGAACATGAAGAGTTCAAGAGCTCAAGGTGCCTCCAACTTCCCCAGATCTCAATCTGATTGAGCATCTGTGGGATGTCCTGGACCAACAAGTCTGATCCATGGCGGCTCCACTTTGCAACTTACTGGACTTGAAGGATCTGCTCTAATGTCTTGATGCCAGATACCACAGCTTCAGGGGTCTTGTAGAGTCCATGCCTCGGTGGGCATGTGTTTTTTTGACGAACACGAAGGACCAACAGCATATTAGGCATGTGGTCATAATGTGCATATATTAGGCAGTTTTAGTTTTTATACATGGATTCCCTTATGTAATTACACAGAGTGTTGTCTCAAATTGCTTTTTCTCTTTCTTTCCCTCAAATTGTTGGCCACCTGTCATGAGGTTGATAGTTCACAAGACTAAATCCTCTTTCTTTGTGTTTGCAGCAAAACAGATCGGTTAGCAAAAGGAGCTGAATGCTACCAAAAGAGCATGAGCGAGAACCCTTTCCTGTGGTCTCCATTCGAGTCTCTCTGTCAGATCGGTAAGTTTATTGAAGTCTCATTATTAATTGGGATAACCAAAAGAACTTCATCTACAGGCTGATCAACTGATTTGCACTGTGAATAGAGTCCCTGTGGAGAGGGAACTCAATAATGTGATTTAAACTGTGCTGCAGGGGAGCGACCGGATCCAGAACAGATCTTTAGATTGACCTCCTTGCAAAGCTTCAGTGGGAGCAGTGGTGGAGGCATCCTACCTCCTCCTATCAGCCCTGCACACACACCTAGCAACAACATGGGTCATCGGCAAGTCGATACGGTCCTAATGGAGACCCCCCAGGACACACTAGTATGCCTCGCATCTGATCTTGAATGTGTTTTTTTAATGTCTTATGTAGGGATATATTTACTTGAACTGGTATTGGCAATTTCATTTGAAAACATCTCCTTAATCCTACCATGGCATTTCCTCTCTTCCATCTCTAAAGGAACTAAACCGCCTCAATCTAGAATCTTCTAACTCCAAGTACTCTTCCCTCAATACGGACTCCTCTGTGTCCTACATCGATTCCTCCATTATCTCACCAGACTCTGTTCCACTAAGTACCAGTGGCTCACTGTTATCCAAGCAGGTACAGAATAAACCCAAGAGTGGCCGATGTCTACTGGGAGGCACGGCAACACTTAGCCCCCTCACACCAAGGTAACAACTAGCTCAATCATCTCAAAACTTTCAAGAGTACATTATGACTAGAGGTGGGCGAAATGTCCAAAATCTTATATCACAGTATGAAAAATGTGATGATATGATAACGGCATACAGTTGAAGGCAGAAATTTTCATACACGAAGGTTGAAGTTATAAAAAAAAATTAACCACTCCACAGATTTCATATTAGCAAACTATAGTTTTGGCAAGTCATTTAGGACATTTACTTTGCGCATGACATTAAGTAATTTTTCCATCAATTGTTTACAAACCGATTGTTTCACTTTTAATTGACTGTATCACAATTCCATTGCGTCAAAAGTTTACATACACTTAAGTTAACTGTGCCTTTAAGCAGCTTGGTAAATTCCAGAAAAAAATGTTGAGGCTTTTGACAATTAGCCAATTAGCTTCTGATAGGAGGTGTACTGAATTGGATATGTACCTGTGAATGTATTTTAAGGCCTACCTTCAAACTCGGCACCTCTTTGCTTGGCATCATGAAAAAATCAGCCAAGCCAAGAATCAGCAAAGAACTCAGAAAACAATTTGTGGACCTCCACAAGTCTGGTTCATCCTTGGGAGCAATTTCCAAACGCCTGATGTTACCAAGTTCATCTGGACAAACAATTGTACAGAAGTATAAATACCATGGGACCACGCAGACATCATACCGTTAGAGATGAATGTAGTTTGGTGCGAAAAGTGCAAATCAATCCCAGAATAACAACAAAGGACCTTGAGAAGATGCTTGAGGAAACAGTTAGACAAGTATCTATATCCACAGAAAAACCACATAGTCCTAAATCAAAATAACCTGAAAGGCTGCTTGGCAAGGTTGTAGCCACTGCTCAAAAACTGCCATAAAAAAGCCAACTACAATTTGCAAGTGCACATGGGTACAAAGATCTTACTTTTTGGAAAAATGTAATCTGGTCTAATGAAACCAAAAGTGTGCTGTTTGGAGGGAAAAGGGTGAGGCTTGGAGGCCGAAGAACACCATCCCAACCGTAAAGCATGAGGGTGGCAGCATCATGTTGTGGGGGTGCTTTACTGCAGGAGGGACTGGTGCACTTCACAAAATAGATGGCATCATGAGGAAGGAAATTAATGTGGATATATTGAAGCAACATCTCAAGACATCAGCCAGGAAATGGGTCTTCCAAATGGACAATGACCCCAAGCATACCTCAAGCTGTGGCAAATTGTCTTAAGGACAACCAAGTCAAGTCAACGGAGTGGACATCACAAAGCCCTCTCCTCACTCCGATATAAATTTGTGGGCAGAACTGAAAAAGCATGTGTGAGCAAGGAGGCCTGAAAATTTTACTGTTACACCAGTTCTGTCAGGAGGAATGGGCCAAAATTCCAGCAACTTTTTGTGAGAAGCTCGTGGAAGGCTACCCAAAAAGTTTTACCCAAGTTAAACATTTTAAAGACAATGCTACCAAATACTAACAAAGTTTTTGTAAACTTCCGACCCACTGGGAATGCGATAAAAGAAATAAAGGCTGAAATATATAATTCTTTCTACTATTATTCTGACTTTTCACATTTTTTTAAATAAAGTAGTGATCCTAACTGACCTAAGACAGGGAATGTTGTCTATGATTAACTGTCAGGAATTGTGAAAAACTGAGTTTTAATTTATTTGGCTAAGGTGTATGTAAACTTCTTACTTCAACTGTACATCACAATATAGTGAAGTTTTTTTTCTGGAAAATCATTACAAATAGGTTTATATATTAAATAACCATATTTTAATGCCTATTTTTGGATAATACATTAATTTAATTTAATATTTTATAGTTGAAAACTGCTTTTATATACTCAGCAAAAAAAAGGTCCTCTCACTTTCAACTGCTTTTATTTTCAGCAAACTTCACGTGTAAATATTCGTATGAACATAAAAAGATTCAACAACTAAGACATAAACTGAACAAGTTTCACAGACATGTGACTAACAGAAATGGAATAATGTGTCCCTAAACAAAGGGTGGAATCAAAAGTAACAGTCAGTATCTGGTGTGGCCACCAGCTGCATCAAGTACTTCAGTGCATTTCCTCCTCATGGACTGCACCAGATTTGGCAGTTCTTGCTGTGAGATGTTACCCCACTCTTCCACCAAGGCATCTGCAAGTTCCCTGACATTTCTGGGGGGAATTGCCCAGCCCTCACTCTCTGATCCAACAGGTCCCAGATGTGCTCAATGGGATTGAGATCTGGGCTCTTCACTGGACATGGCAAAACACTGACTTTCCTGTCTTGCAGGAAATCACGCACAGAATAGCAGTGTGGCTGGTGGCATTGTCATGCTGGAGAGTCATGTCAGGATGAGCCTGCAGGAAGGGTACCACATGAGTGAGGAGGATGTCTTCCCTGTAATGCACCATGTTAAGATTGCCTGCAATGACAACAATCTCAGTCTGATGATGCTCTGACACCAGACCATGATGAACCTTCCACCTCCAAATAGATCCCGCTCCAGAGTACAGGCCTCGGTGTAACACTCATTCCTTTGATAAATGCGAGTCTGATTATCGCCCCTGGTGAGACAAAACCGCGACTCGTCAGTGACGAGCACTTTTTGCCAGTCCTGTCTGGTCCAGCGAAGGTGGGTTTGTGCCAATAGGCGACATTGTTGCCGGTGATGTCTGTTAAGGACCTGCCTTACAACAGGCCTACAAGCCTTCAGTCCAGCCTCTCTCAGTCTATTGCGGCAGTCTAAGCACTGATGGAGGGATTGTGCATTCCTGGTTTAACTCGTGCAGTTGTTATTGCCATCCTGTACCTGTCCCACAGGTGTGATTTTCGGATGTACTGATCCTGTGCATGTGTTGTTACATGTGGTCTGCCACTGCGAAGATGATCAGCTGTCCTTCCTGTCTCCCTGTAGCACTGTCTTAGGCGTCTCACAGTGCGGACATTGCAATTTATTGCCTTGGCCACATCTGCAGTCCTCATGCCTCCATGCAGCATGCCTAAGGCACGTTCACACAGATGAGCTATGACCCTGGGCATCTTTCTTTTGGTGTTTTTCAGAGTCCATAGAAAGATCTCTTTAGTGTCAAAAGTTTTTATAGCTGTGACCTTAATTCCTACCGTCTGTAAGCTGTTAGTGTCTTAAACGTTCCACAGGTGCATGTTCATTAATTGTTTATGGTTCACCAGATAGTTGACTAACCATTAGTCGATGAGAAGTGTCTTGGTTTTATATATACACTACCGTTCAAAAGTTTGGGGTCACATTGAAATGTCCTTATTTTTGAAGGAAAAGCACTGTACTTTTCAATGAAGACAACTTTAAACTAGTCTTAACTTTGAAGAAATACACTCTATACATTGCTAATGTGGTAAATGACTATTCTAGCTGCAAATGTCTGGTTTTTGGTGCAATATGTACATAGGTGTATAGAGGCCCATTTCCAGCAACTATCACTCCAGTGTTCTAATGGTACAATGTGTTTGCTCATTGGCTCAGAAGGCTAATTGATGATTAGAAAACCCTTGTGCAATCATGTTCACACATCTGAAAACAGTTTAGGTCGTTACAGAAGCTACAAAACTGACCTTCCTTTGAGCAGATTGAGTTTCTGGAGCATCACATTTGTGGGGTCAATTAAACGCTCAAAATGGCCAGAAAAAGAGAACTTTCATCTGAAACTCGACAGTCTATTCTTGTCCTTAGAAATGAAGGCTATTCCATGCGAGACATTGCTAAGAAATTGAAGATTTCCTACAACGGTGTGTACTACTCCCTTCAGAGGACAGCACAAACAGGCTCTAACCAGAGTAGAAAAAGTAGTGGGAGGCCGCGTTGCACAACTGAGCAAGAAGATAAGTACATTAGAGTCTCTAGTTTGAGAAACAGACGACTCACAGGTCCCCAACTGGCATCTTCATTAAATAGTACCCGCAAAACACCAGTGTCAACATGTACAGTGAAGAGGCGGCTGCGGGATTCTGGGCTTCAGGGCAGAGTGGCAAAGAAAAAGCCATATCTGAGACTGGCCAATAAAAGAAAAAGATTAAGATGGGCAAAAGAACACGGACAGAGGAAGACTGGAAAAAAGTGTTGTGGACAGATGAATCCAAGTTTGAGGTGTTTGGATCACAAAGAAGAACGTTTGTGAGACGCAGAACAAATGAAAAGATGCTGGAAGAATGCCTGACGCCATCTGTTAAGCATGGTGGAGGTAATATAATGGTCTGGGGTTGCTTTGGTGCTGGTAAGGTGGGAGATTTGTACAGGGTAAAAGGGATTCTGAATAAGGAAGGCTATCACTCCATTTTGCAACGCCATGCCATACCCAGTGGACAGCACTTGATTGGAGCCAATTTCATCCTACAACAGGACAATGACCCTAAACACACCTCCAAATTGTGCAAGAACTATTTAGAGCAGAAGCAGGCAGCTGGTATTCTATCGGTAATGGAGTGGCCAGCGCAGTCACTAGATCTGAACCCCATTGAGCTGTTGTGGGAGCAGCTTGACCGTATGGTACGCAAGAAGTGCCCATCCAACCAATCCAACTTGTGGGAGCTGCTTCTGGAAGCGTGGGGTGCAATTTCTCCAGATTACCTCAACAAATTAACAGCTAGAATGCCAAAGGTCTGCAATGCTGTAATTGCTGCAAATGGAGGATTCTTTGACGAAAGCAAAGTTTGATGTAAAAAAAATCTTATTTCAAATACAAATCATTATTTCTAACCTTGTCAATGTCTTGACTCTATTTTCTATTCATTTCACAACGTATGGTGGTGAATAAGTGTGACTTTTCAGGAAAACACAAAATTGTTTGGGTGACCCCAAACTTTTGAACGGTAGTATATATATATATATATATATATATATATATATATATATATATATATATATATATATATATATATATATATATGAAAGAGAGAGAGAGAGAGAGAGAGGATTATTTTTATATATAGATATTTATTTTATCAAGTAACCACTTTTCCATTTACCGTCAGGCAAGAATCCGTCTAAACATGCAGGCAGAAAATTAGTTACACTAATGAAGACATAAAAACAATTATAAATGTAAAAATAATGATGATAATAATAACTGAAATATAAATCATGGTTTGAGGTGAACATGTTTTTGTATTTTATATAGTTTGTATTATTTTTACAGGCCTCCGCTTACGTTCACAATAAACTGCTCTGTGGAAATAAAGTGAACTGAACTCAAATCACCTCCTGAGCTGAGATATCTGAGGTCATTTGCAGCACTCATAAAGTGTTCCACAAGACTGCATGCCTCGCTCTTTATCAGCGTGTCATATGTGCATAGATGAATCTGTATTTAATAATATAATAAAATGTGTTTCTTCAAGCACTTGACTTTGTGTCTATGGGCAAATTATTTGTAATAATAATAGTCTAATAATAGTTTAATAGATTAATGGGTAAACCAGCCAAATGTCGTCTTGACATTGTCAAAGGCATCAGCTATTGGCAATCACTCTGACCATCGTTGATCCCGAGATCATCGTCTGTTTACTCTACCTGAACTCTACCACATTTCAGTCTAATGTTGTTGACAAATATTATTATTATTATTATAAACTTTCTTTAAGAAACTCAAGATCTTAAAGAAGATTAAGAAATATCCAACGAATATAAACACTTCTTGTAAAAAATTGAAATGCTTTATATTTTTTGACCAAATTAATACGTTGTGAATCTTCCCACAAATCAACTGATTCTTTTGATTGTCACTACAATTTTTATCATAATATTCTGCAGCCCTAATAATAACCATTTTAACTCACGCTCTACATGGGGTTTCAATTTATTCCTACAATGGGTTTGATTAATTGGCCAAACTTTGAATTCTTATGCTTTTAATTCTAGCTTTGGAATTTTGCCTCTGGAGCCAAGTCCGGGTGACACCAACTACTTGCAGAATTACGGTCACAGTGGGACTGGGATGGAACCGCCTCCACCACCTGGCCCACCAAAGAAGGTATTTACATATGTTAATATACTCATGTTGTGATGTCACAATCATGAGGATTTTGGAAGAACTTCTTGCTTATAGCTTTGTGTTGTAAATATTTCAGTATGTTTACTTATCAAAAGATCAAGGAAAAATGTATTTCATTATATGTCTCCCCAAAACTCTTAAGATAGACTCCCTTTACACCTGGTATTAAGAACTTTAAGTACATGGGTAATCAGGGTCTAGAACGCTTTGTGATCGGATAAGGAGTTATATGCGTGTTACCACGTTGCATTTGAGGTGTAATTGCTAATCCATCCTGATGCATCCCGGACAGCAGCAATGCACCACCCACTTATCTTTCAGTCAACTGCTGTGCTAAAACAAGAGTTTGACATTTTACAGGTTACGTGAGGCTTTAAAAGAAAATAACCTTACAACCTGAAAATTTGAAAAAGCAAATACATCTACAAGCACAAGAAGAGCATGGAACTGTGTTTGGTGTCTATGAGGTGACACAGATGAAAATCACACATCTAAATCTCAGTTAATACAGGTACTCCACTAAAATAAAGGAGAAATCTGTTCGAAATATTGTTTTTGTGCTTTGATTTAATTTCAGCTGCATCTGGCAGTATAGGTGCACCAGCTTTTTTTCTTGCTTTTCGAAAGTCTTTTCTGACCTTTTCACAGTTTATTGTAATGCTGTAACCTCAAGACAAAGTGATTGACGTATGCCATCATGAAATCAGAGACACTCCCCTTTAAAATCCCAACACAAGTTGTCACATGAGACACATTTGAGCAACAAGGTGTAAGAAGCATTGTGTCTCACCTGACCCCATGTGATCAGATTACCCGAGACGCGTCTTAATACCAGGTGTAAAAGGAGTCATAAAGTCTTCAAAAGTGGATTTTTATTTAGTTGCAGGCTTCATATCAAATTATAAATAGTAGATTATGTCTGTTGCTTCAAGAAAGTTCAATCTACTTTTTTTTCTTGTTTTAGGCCATCAGTAGAATTAGCCAAGTAGGTACAAAGTCAGTGTTTTCACAGAGTGGTAACAGCAGAGAGGTCATTCCAAACCCTTTCAACCAAACTCAGACCACAGCCCCACAGACCAGGTGCCGTGTGAAACATGCTGTCAAATCCATCCTCACATTTATGAACGTTTGTGCTAGAGTAAATTATTTCTTTTAAGCAGTTTTGACATTGAGATACATGGCTATTTTAGTGGTTTCTCATTAAATCTCTCTCTGGTCTGTAGTACTACACCACAAGTGCTGAGCCCAACCATTGCTGCTCCACCAAATGTGCAGCCACGGCGGAGCTCAAGACTCTTCACTAGTGCCAGCTCTACTGCCAAGGTACCGCTCCACTCACAAGTGTACAGACACCTTAGA